>CM056051.1:113062069-113382069 GCA_029574335.1 Rana kukunoris | reverse complement strand
GAGAGAGAGAGAGAGAGAGAGGATAGCGACAGAGAGAGAGGATAGCGAGAGAGAGAGACAGATAGAGAGATAGAGAGAGAGATCACACATATGAAAACAATAAAAAAATACAAAAAAATTGCATGATTCTGAAAATTTGAAAATCAATTGTTGATAAATACTTTTGAAAAAAAAAAAATATATATATATATATATATATATATATAAAAACATTTAAACCTCTCAAAGTTGTGAAAGAGAGAGGGGGGGATAGGGAAAGAGAAAGAGAGAGGTAGGATAGCGAGAGAGAGGGAGAAAGAGTGAGGGGGGATAGCAAGAGAGAGAGAGAGAGAGAGAAAGAGAGGGGGAAATAGCGAGAGAGAAATAGAGAGGGAGAAAAAAAGAGAGAGAGAGGGGTGGTAGCGAGAGAGAAAGAGAGAGAGGGGTGGTAGCGAGAGAGAAAGAGAGAGGGGTGGTATCGAAAGAGAAAGAGATAGAGAGGTGGTAGCGAGAGAGAAAGAGAGAGGGGGGTTAGGGAGAGAGAAAGAGAGAAGGGGGATAGCGAGAGAAAAGGGGGATAGCGAGAGAGAGAAAGAGAGAAGGGGGATAGCGAGAGAGAGAGAAAGAGAGAGGGAGGAATAGCGAGAGAGAGAGTGAGAAAGAGAGAGGGAGGGATAGCGAGAGAGAGAGAAAAGAGAGAGGGGGTGATAGAGAGAGAAAGAGAGGGGGGGTAGCGAGAGAGAGGGGGGCAGCGAGAAAGAAAGAGAGAAGGGGGATAGCGAGAGAGAAAGACAGAAGGGGGATAGCAAGAGAGAAAGACAGAAGGGGGATAGCGAGAGAGAAAGACAGAAGGGGGATAGCGAGAGAGAAAGACAGAAGGGGGATAGCGAGAGAGAAAGACAGAAGGGGGATAGCGAGAGAGAGAAGGGGGATAGCGAGAGAGAGAAAGAGAGGGATAGCGAGAGAGAGAAAGAGAGAGGGAGGGATAGCGAGAGAGAGAAAGAGAGAGGGAGGGATAGCGAGAGAGAGAAAGAGGGAGGGATAGCGAGAGAGAGAAAAGAGAGAGGGGGTGATAGAGAGAGAAAGAGAGGGGGGTACGGAGAGAGGGGGATAGCGAGAGAGAAAGAGAAGGGGGATAGCGAGAGAGAGAAGGGGGATAGCGAGAGAGAGAAGGGGGATAGCGAGAGAGAGAAGGGGGATAGCGAGAGAGAGAAAGAGAGGGATAAGCGAGAGAGAGAAAGAGAGAGGGAGGGATAGCGAGAGAGAGAAAGAGAGAGGGAGGGATAGCGAGAGAGAGAAAGAGAGAGGGAGGGATAGCGAGAGAGAAAAGAGAGAGGGGGTGATAGAGAGAGAAAGAGAGGGTGGTACGGAGAGAGGGGGGCAGCGAGAGAGAAAGAGAATATCGAGACAGAAAGATAAAGGGGGGAAGAGAGAGGAAGAGAAAGGGGAGGTAGCGAGAGAGAAAGAAAAAGGGGGGTAGTGAGAGAGAAAGAAAAAGGGGGGTAGTGAGAGAGAAAGAAAAAGGGGGGGGTGTCGAGAGAGAAAGAGAAAGGGGGGGGGGTGTCGTGAGAGAAAGAGAAAGGGGGGATGTCGAGAGAGAAAGGGGGGGTGTCGAGAGAGAAAGAGAATGGGGCTCTGGCGAGAGAGAAAGAGAAAGGGGCTCTGGCGAGAGAGAAAGAGGGGGGTAGCGAGAGAGAGGGGGATAGCGAGACAGAAAGAGATAGGGGGGTAGCAATAAAGAGAGAGAGAAAGAGAGAGAGAGAGAGGGTAGCGAGAGAGAAAGAGAGAGGGGGGTAGCGAGAGAGAAATAGAGAGAGGGGGGTATCGAGCGATAAAAAGAGAGAGGGGGTAGCGAGAGAGAAAGAGGGGGATAGTGAGAGAGAGAGAGAGAGAGAGAGAGAGATAGAGAGAGAGAGGGGGAATAACGAGAGAGAATGAGAGGGGGGGATAGAGAGAGAAAGAGAGAGGGGGGATAGAGAGAGAGAGAGAGAGAACGAGAGAGGGGGGATAGCGAGACAGACACAGTCAGACTGAGACAATACAAATAATGCACAAAATTTTAATAAAATCAATAAATATAAATTAAATATTTAAAAAATATATTTCAGGCATACTTTTTAAATAAATCAAATCCACTTGTCTCTTCGAATCTATGGAATAAAGATATATAATTAATAAATTGTATATAATTTATTTAAATGAAACGTGTTTTTAATTTCTTTGGAAAAAATAAAAACAATCTAATAACCCAAAATACATACCTCCTGTAAGAGATGTCGATGATAGGCAATATTTGACTCGGGACAGATGTCTTGTATATCTAAAAATGTAATTGTTAAAAATATATTTTAGTTTTTTAGATGTATTTTTATTATGTCCGGAGTGTAAGGGTATGAATTCGGTTGATGATGATAAGGCAAAGCTTGTGAGTGAGTGCAGGTGTGAGGATAATAGTGAGGGTGATGATGATGATGATGATTGTAAGGCCCCTTTCAGACGTGTGTATTTCATCCATCCGTTTTCGGATGAAATACGGACATACAAGTATCCCTATGGGACATCGGGTTTCAGCGGATGAACATACACTGACACCCGTAATTGTCTGTCTACGCAAAGATTCGCTTTTGCGGATGGAAGAAAAGCCTATTTTTTCTTCCGTCTGCCGGATAGGATGAACAGGGACAAACGGTCCGTTTTCATCCAATCCCCCATAGGGGAGAGCTGAGAAAAAACAGGACGGTCCCTGCACAGTGTGAGGGGACCGCCCTGTCAGCTGACAGCTCAGCGGGGATTCACGGAGCGATCCCCGCTGAGCAAACGGACACACATCAATACTGATCCACCTCGTGTGAAAGGGCCCTAAGGGTGCAAAAAGATCTTGTGGATGTGGACGAGGAAGAAGATGAGGATGATGGTAAGTGCGAGTGCAGGGATGAGGATAATGGTGATGTTGAGGTGGAGTGTAAGGGTATAGATAAGGATGATGAGGTTAAGACAGAGGGTGTGGGTGAGTGCCGGTAGAAGGATAATAGTGCGATTGAGGATGATGCTGAGTGCAGGGATGATGATAATGGTGATGATGAGGTTGAGTGTAAGGCCCCTTTCACACTGAGGTGTATTTCAGGCGGTCCATCGCTAAAAATAGCGCTGCTATACTGCAAGAACAACTCCTTCACTGCATACTCTATGTGAAAGCCCGATGGCTTTTACACTGAGGCGATGCACTGGTGGGAAATAAATAAATCTTGTGCCAGCAGCATTTTTGGAGCGGTGAGAGGAGCGGCGTGTATACCGCTCCTTCCCATTTAAAACAATGGGAAACTGTGGCAATACCGCCTGCAATGCGCCTCTGCAGAGGCACATTGCGGGTGGTATTAACCCTTTCTCGGTCGCTAGCGGGGGTTAGTACAGCATGGCTAGCCGCCGATTACCACAGCAATTCCGGCGGTATATCGCTACTATTTTTAGCGGTGCTATAACACCACCGCGGATCCCACTACAGTGTGAAAGGTGCCTAAGGGTATGGATTAGGATGATGATGTGGTTAAGGCAGAGGATGTGGTGGGGTGCAGGTATGAGGATAATAGTGAGGGTGAGGTTGAGGATGATTGTAAGGTTGCAGAAAGATGTTGTGGATGAGGATCAGGATGAGGATGATGGTAAGTGCGAGTACAGGGATGAGGAAAATGTTGATGAGGTTGAGTGTAGGGGTATGGAAGAGGATGATGATGGGGTTTATGCCAAGGGTATGAGGATAAGAGTGTGGGTGAGCTTGAGGATAACGATGATTAAAAGGGTGCAGAAAGAAGTTGTGGACGAGAATGAGAAAGAGCCTGAGGATAATGGTGTGGATGATGATGAGAGTCAAGGAGAGGAATGATGTGGATAAGGATAATGGTGATTGTAAACATGAAGATGATTATAAGTATGAAGGTGAGGATAATGATGATTGTAAGGATGAGTATAAGGGCGAGGATGAGGGTGAGGGTGAGAATGCGGCTGATGATGATTGTTATAACGAAGAGGTATGAGATACAGTGAGGGAGAGGGAAGATGAGGTGGAGGGAAGATGAGACGGAGGGAGGTGGCGTGAATGTAGAAAAGATGAACTTCAAAGACAAAATGGTGGATAGTTGATAAAACTTTCAAACAAACAAAAAAAAATATATATATGAAACGTACCTGGTTATTGATAAATAAATTCAGATTATTAATTTATTCCTTGAATCTTCTTCAGAAATAATACATGGATATCACTAAAATAAAATAAAATAAAATTTAAATTAATTATTTAGACGATAATTACAGATATAATTATAAGGATATATAATAAAATATACAACAATTAACATACAGAATGATTAAATTAAAAAATAGACAAAACAATAAAAGAAAAAAGGGGGTTAAATTTAATTGCACTCTTATACAGGCACAGAAAGGGAAAGAAATAAAAAACAACAAAAAAAATTAGAACAGAACAGAAAAAACAGTGATCAAACATGCAGAAAACAGAGGGAGCAAGCACAGTTTACAGGTTTGAGATAATGCTAAAGAAAGTGAGCACAATTAAAGCAGATGTTCCTCAGTATAAGCTCTTACCTTCTCTGGGATAAACAACTAGATGATTTAGCTGCTTTAGTAATACGAGTGCTTCCTTGCTTCTCTGCTCCTGCAGCTGTTGTCATTGCTGCTCGATCTCTCTCTCTCTCTCTCTCCTTCTCGTTCCTTTAGTGGTAGAAAAAACTAAGGGCTTTGTGCCCTTACTGAACATGGCGATTGAAAAACTCTCACGATTCTTCAAAGATGGGGAGGCACAGACTCCTGGAGAGTAACACCCACTGCATTCCCAGGAGTCTGTGCGGTGTAGGTGAGATAGCTAACACACCGCGGTTCAGGAAGCTGGCAGATTTACTAATCTGCCTAGCAACAAGGGTTCCAATGCATGAAAAAAAAAATTGGTTTTTCTTAAAGGGCTAATGACATTTTTTTAGAAATAATGATGAAAAGTCATATTTGAGGGTGGAACTCCGCTTTAAGGTGGAGTCTGAAATTCTGACACCAGAAAATATAGCAAGAACAATTAGTTGTCAGATGTACTAGGGCCCAAATTTGCTTAGATTAGTATAAATTAGCTACTGTCCTTTAGAATTACAGATTGCTCTGTGAGTAACAATTGTTGTTACCTTTATGAGTACAGTATGTTATACACAAAAAAATGTAAGGGATAACCGGGGAAAAGATCCCTCAAAACGTCTGGAATGTGTTGCTCCACAGGACAAATAAAACCAAAAAACAATATGAAGAAACTTTGGTCCCTCCCCTGCTCAATGCAGCAAAGGCCCTGATACCAAACAAAAAAAAAAATGGCTTCAAGTTGAGAAGCCACCCATGAAAGAATTGATACAGAGAGTAGATCATTTATGTGAGATGGAGTATCTTTGCAGCAGGGAACAGGGAATGGAGGAAAGAAGTAGATTAACCTTGAAGAAATGGGGGGAGTTTAAGCGAATAGAGAAGTACGCAGCTGCTATGATAGAAACAGATGGGCCCAAAATAAGATAAGATGGCAAAAATATCAGATCTTGGGGGTGGTGGGTGGGAATGGTTAAATACATATAGGATGTTTGTAAGATTTAAAAATGTTCATATATTTTGTACTATATGTGGAAATGTTCCTAAATAACATAAAATGTAAGGGCTAAGAATAATAATAAGACACTAAACATTACTAAGACTGGCCACAATTTACCAGTAGCCATCAATCAGAATTAAACACTCAGTCCTGAACTGTATTTTTTAGGGGAGGTTTAACCACTTAAGCCCCAGACCATATTGCTGGTCAAAGACCAGAGCACTTTTTGCGATTCGGCACTGCATCGCTTTAACTGACGTGGCTCCCAAACAAAGTTGCTAATGTAGCCAAGCTGCGACACAATAAAACATGTGATATCATGCAAAAATAAATGTGTAAAGAGATTAGTCGCGCTAATTAAAAGAATATATATTCCTATAAATAATAATCAAATGCTCAATGTGCAAAAAGATCAAGGGTAATGTACCCCAAATAAGTGATATATTCCATGTGTATTAACAAATGAAAAAGACTGTGGGCCAGATTCAGCAAGACTTGCGCTGGAGTAATTCGATATGCGCCGCGTAACTGTGAAGATGCGCCGTCGTTTCTATGTGGCCGTACCCACCAAACTAGATGCGACAGAAAACGGGCCATTTCCGATCGGCTTAACTTTCCGACGCCAGAGTCTCGTCAGCGCATAATTTCGCTTGGTGCATCAGTCGCGCCTATTGATTTCCCCTGCAAATATGCAAATGAGGGAGATTTCCCGATTCGCGAACGGATTAGCACCATACGCTGGCTACATGCGCCGCGCGTATCTCGTCCGTCCGGCGCAAAGTTATTTCTACAAATAGCTGCTTTATCTTTACTCCAGACGGCCACAGGTCAGCAGGAGAGCAGCTACAGCAGCGTTACCGACGATAAGAGCTAGCTGAGCACCCCCACTTGCAGGACAACACCTCTGTCCATGCTTGTCTGTCAAATTTTACAGCCATGGAGGAAGACATCATAGGTATCCATAGCCGAGATGACGGCTGACAGCTCCTGGCCTTTAGAGTTCAGCTTTCTCCTGTGTGTTTGCGGGGAACGGGAGCAGCCATCTCAGAACAAAAGTAACTTCACTGCGGGGAGGGGGAACAGGATATACTTTAGTGCCGGAATGGCGCATTTACGGGCGCATTTAAACGCCCAACGGAACACATTGCGCTGACGTTTCCCGTGAAGTGGTGCCGACGGAAGTTGTGAGCATGCGCACAAGGGGGCGTGTGGAGCCTCAATCACCGCGCATGCTCCGTGGATGATGCGCTGAACGTAAGCCTCTGCGCTGGGCTCCACCCATCATTTACATATGATCACACCCACTTCCACTTGCGCCGGGTTACGCCAGCGCATTATCGTTACTCTGGCGCAAGTTTACGCGCAAGTGCTATGTGAATAACAGTACTTGCGCCGAAAGTGTCGGCGGAGTAACGTAAATGAGAAACGTTACTCCAAAGTAAAGAAGCGCCCATCCACCTGAATCTGGCCCTGTGTGTTCAATAATAAACACAATATGAACATGTGGCTCAAAGGTAATAATAATGAACCTTAACCTTCTTGCCCAGGTGAAATTTTAGTTTTCAGCACTGACACGCTTTGAATGACAATTGCATGTTCGTGCGATGTGGCTCCCAAACAAAATTTAGGACCTTTTTTTTCCCACAAATAGAGCTTTCTTTTGGTTCTATTTGATCACCTCTGTGGTTTTTAGTTTTTGCGCTATAAACAAAAATAGAGCGACAATTTTGAAAAAAAATTATATTTTTTACTTTTTACCATAATAAATATCTCCCAAAAATATATAAAAAAAACTTTTGTTTTCCTCAGTTTAGGCCAATACATATTCTTCTACATAATTTTTGTAAAAAAGAATCACAATAAGCGTTTATTCATTGGTTTGCTCAAAAGTTATAGCGTTTACAAATTTTTTTTTACTAGTAATGGCAGCGATCAGCTATTTTTATCGGTACTGCGACATTATGGCGGACACTTTTGACACATTTTTGGGACCATTGGCATTTTTATAGCGATCAGTGCTATAAAATGCATTGATTACTATAAAAATGCCACTGGCAGGGAAGGGGTTAACATTAACACTAGTTGGCAGGGAAGGGGTTAAGTATGTTCACTGGGTGTGTTCTAACTGTAGGGGGGCTTACTTACTAGGGGAAATGACTGTCCGCTGTTCATACATTGTATGAACAGACGGTTAGGCATTTCTCCCCTGACAGGACCCGGAGCTGTGTGTTTACACACACAGTTCCCGGTCCTCGCTCTGTAACGAGCAATCGTGGGTGCCCGGCGGTGATCGTGACCACTGGGCACACGCGGGAGTCAGGAGCGAGCGGGGGCGCGCGCGCGCCCCTAGTGGCCGCTTCGAGAGCCGACGTACCATTTTCAAAAAAAGAATAAGGTAATTGTGAAATTAGTGGCAGCTACATATCTCAAAAAGTTGAGACGGGGTTACAAAACACTGGAAAAGTAAGTGGTACTAACAGGGAAGAGATAAAAAAATATTAGTCAGGTTAGTTGGTGTAGGTCAGTAACATGACTGCTATAAAAAAGACGATCTTAGAGAGTCAGGCCTCGTACACACGACCGAGAACCTTGTCGTAAAAAAAAACATTGTTTTCCTCGATGAGTTCCTTGTCAAGCTTGTCGAGAATCTTGACAAGCTTTCTTTGCGTACACACTGTCAAGACAAAATCTTGTCGTTCTCAAACGCGGTGACGTGCAACACGTACGACGGCACTATAAAGGGGAAGTTTGATTCCACGGGCGCCGCCCTTGGGGCTGCTAATCTCATGTTACTAAAACAAACAATTGAATCAAGCGCTGTTCAGAAGAGGTAAAATTACTAAAGTAGATAATGGAATAAGAGGACACTTATATGTGGGAGAAAAAGAACAGGTATAGAAACGGGAGGGGGTGGCACATTCCAGGACCCAGAGCCTATGCGCTCCGCCCAGCTCGATGACCCGGAGCCTTCGTCTGCTGACCCGCTCGATGACTCGGAGCCCGCTGCCCAGCTCGAGGACACCATGAGCCTTCCCCAGCAACAGCTGGTTGGAGCGTCCGGAGGCCGCTCCTTTGAGGGGGGTACTGTCAGGAATGGTCCCCCCTGCTGGTAAATCTGCCTATTATTTTGGCTGCAGTTCTGGCCTCCACCAGAGGGGGGTTCTTGGTATGTTGGAGCACACAGCTTTTCCTACGTTCAGGTGTCACCTGAATGCAATCAGCACGCCTCTATTTATACCCGGCAAGTTCAAACAGAACTCGCCCTGGTATCAGTCTACAACCTTGATCCTGAGCCTGTTACTCTGACCCTGAGCCTGCTTTCTGGACCCGATCCTTATCCTGGACTGCCCTTCCTGCTCTCCCCTTTACCTTGGATCCTGTTCCCCCTGGTTTCCTGTCCATCCATCCGCTCCCTGCTCCGTTGTGTCCATCCTCACCCATCTTCTGTGATCTCCTGGTATATGACCTCGGCTTGGCTTTTGTTTATGATTTCGGCATTCCCCCTTGACTTTTATATAGGCTTTGTTGTTATATGTGCACTGGTTGTCTTCACCTGTTTTTTTGTAAATAAACACCTTTTATTTCACTGCATACATTGTTGGTCTCCTCTGTGTAGGCACACAGTACTGGTCCATTTAGAATCTCTGACAGTATACCAGGGCCATCCTGGACCAGACGTGCTTGCATTAAGGAACCACCCTGTTGTTGTGCGTTTTTCTGAAACATGGATTTCAATGAAATCTGTTACTTTTCCCTACTGGCTGAGGAGGATGGGGAGTATTGTCGCCAGGTTTTTAAGGGGTGGACAAGGGATCAGCTGATGGAAACCATCCGATCAGCTCATTCTTTGGTGGATCAGGGTTATATGTCTTTTGACGATATTCACTCATTGATTCAGTTATGTGTTGAATTGGCTCCGTCTGTTATTTCTGATGGTAGTGACGATTTCTCTCCCCCCTTCAGTCCTGACCAAGTTGAATCCCTGGTATGGTTGATGGAGGATGATCCAGCCTCCTTTGATGAACACTATTGCTCTTGTTCCCAGCAGAAGTTATCTGACTGCATTAGTTCAGTGCAGTCTCTGATTAAACAAGGTGTGTGTGAACCAGCCTTTGTTCAACCTGTGCTGCAGGCATGGTCAGATCTCCTGATTCCAGCCAAGCCACTGCATCCCAGCCCTGTCATTAACCACTTACCTTCCCAAGGATCTAGCTGTCCATTGTCAATGACAACCTCAGCTATAGCCCAGTTAATTCCGCTTCCTACCAAGTATCATTACCCAGTCTCTACTTGTTGTACCTACCCCGCCTTTAATCCACCTGTTTCTTCATTTTCACCAGTAACAACTCCACAAAAACCTCCTCCAGTCACCATCCCTATGTCTCTGCCATATTCCAATCCTTCCTCCTACTTAATTCCATCCTCTTCATACATCACTTCTGTTAGCAAACCTGCAGTGTCTAAATCTAAAAAGAAACGGAAGTACTTCCCAACCCATACCATCGTGCCAGTTACCCAGCCTGTCCCAGTGCCCTCTGCTCAACCTGTCCCAGTGCCATTTGTTCCAGTGCCACCTGTTCCAGTGCCAGTCTCCCAGCTTGTTCCTGTGCCAGCTGCTCTACCTGTTCCAGTGCCAGCCGCCCAGCTTGTGCCATCTGACCAGCCTGCTCCGATGCCAGCTGCTCTGCCCGTTCCAGTGCCAGTTGCTCAACCTTTCAACCCTGTGCCAGCCTGCCACCCTGGTGTTCCTGTGCCAGCCTGCCACCCTGGTGTTCCTGTGCCAGCCTGCCACCCTGGTGTTCCTGTGCCAGCCTGCCACCCTGGTGTTCCTGTGCCAGCCTGCCACCCTGATGTTCCTGTGCCAGCCTGCCAACCTGATGTTCCTGTGCCAGCCTGCCAGCCTGATGTTCCTGTGCCAGCCTGCCAGTCCGATGACTTCCAGTCCGCTGCCCAGCCTGATGACTTCCAGTCCGCTGCCCAGCCTGATGACTTCCAGTCCGCTGCCCACCTTGATGACTTCCAGTCCGCTGCCCAGCTTGATGACTTCCAGTCCGCTGCCCAGCTTGATGACTTCCAGTCCGCTGCCCAGCTTGATGACTTCCAGTCCGCTGCCCAGCTTGATGACTTCCAGTCCGCTGCCCAGCTTGATGCCTTCCAGTCCGCTGCCCAGCTTGATGACTTCCAGTCCGCTGCCCAGCTTGATGACTTCCAGTCCGCTGCCCAGGTTGATGACTTCCAGTCCGCTGCCCAGGTTGATGACTTCCAGTCCGCTGCCCGGCCTGATGACTTCCAGTCCGCTGCCCAGCCTGCTGTTCCTGTGCCAGTCTGCCAGCCTGCTGTTCCTGTGCCAGTCTGCCAGCCTGCTGTTCCTGTGCCAGTCTGCCAGCCTGCTGTTCCTGTGCCAGTCTGCCAGCCGCTCGTTCCTGTGCCTTCTGTCCAGCTCGATGACCCGGAGCCTTTGTCTGCTGCCCAGCTCGATGACCCGGAGCCTGCTGCCCAGCTCGAAAACCCGGAGCCTGCTGCTCAGCTCGATGACCCGGAGCCTGCTGCCCAGCTCGATAACCCGGAGCCCGCTGCCCCGCTCGAGGACCCAGAGCCTATGCGCTCCGCCCAGCTCGATGACCCGGAGCCTTCGTCTGCTGACCCGCTCGATGACTCGGAGCCCGCTGCCCAGCTCGAGGACACCATGAGCCTTCCCCAGCAACAGCTGGTTGGAGCGTCCGGAGGCCGCTCCTTTGAGGGGGGTACTGTCAGGAATGGTCCCCCCTGCTGGTAAATCTGCCTATTATTTTGGCTGCAGTTCTGGCCTGCACCAGCAGGGGGTTCTTGGTATGTTGGAGCACACAGCTTTTCCTGCGTTCAGGTGTGACCTGAATGCAATCAGCACGCCTCTATTTATACCCGGCAAGTTCAAACAGAACTCGCCCTGGTATCAGTCTACAGCCTTGATCCTGAGCCTGTTACTCTGACCCTGAGCCTGCTTTCTGGACCCGATCCTTAACCTGGACTGCCCTTCCTGCTCTCCCCTTTACCTTGGATCCTGTTCCCCCTGGTTTCCTGTCCATCCATCCGCTCCCTGCTCCGTTGTGTCCGTCCTCACCCATCTTCTGTGATCTCCTGGTATATGACCTCGGCTTGGCTTTTGTTTATGATTTCGGCATTTCCCCTTGACTTTTATATAGGCTTTGTTGTTATATGTGCACTGGTTGTCTTCACCTGTTTTTTTGTAAATAAACACCTTTTATTTCACTGCATACATTGTTGGTCTCCTCTGTGTAGGCACACAGTACTGGTCCATTTAGAATCTCTGACACAGTTAATATAAAATGGTTCAGTCCAAATGGATCACGTTTATATGATAATAGAAGATAAATAAACTGATGCTGAGGGGGCTGCCAGCTTGTCGAGAAGAAGCAATTCTGGAAACATACAAAAGACAAAAAATGGGTACTCACAAGACTCCAGGGAATCAAGGCGTATCACAATACAGTATCATCCGTGAATGGCATCCCGAGTGGGTGAGATCCGCTGGAACGGTGACATGATGGTAACATGATGGTCGTGTGTCCCCCTGCAAAAAGAGTTGTTACCATCATGTCATCGTTCCAGCGGATCTCACCCACTCGGGGTGCCATTCACGGATGATACTGTATTGTGATACGCCTTGATTCCCTGGAGTCTTGTGAGTACCCATCTCATAGGAATTGAATTGTTGACCCATATTAATAAATTTAATGCTACGCTTAGAGGGCGCCGCTTTTTTGTCTTTTTTTAATCTTATGTTACTGCATGTTAAGTAAAAGTTTGGGGAGAGACGATTCAGTCTGTTACAGCGTGACGAATGTGCTATCTCCATTACGAACGCTACTTTTACCAAAGGTGCGCTCCCATCTCATACTTTATTCTGAGCATGCAAAGGTTCCTAAGCATACATACAAACATGTTTCTCGTCGTAAACCAGCCCAACGAGGAAATTGAGACTCCCCATGAGGAAAAAGAAAACTTGTTCTCTTTTTTTCTCGTCGAGATCGACGACAGTTTTCTCGATGAAAAACATACACACGACCGTTTTCCTCGGCAAAAAAGCTCTGCCACCAAGTTTCTTGATGGATTTTGTCGAGGAAAACGGTCGTGTGTATGAGGCCTGAGAGTGTCTCAGAAGTAAAGATGGGCAGAGGCATAGCTCCCAACTGTCCTTGATTTTGAGGGACCATCCCTTATTTGAAGGAATGTGCCTCATACCTCCTCATTTGTCCCTCATTTTGGTCTGATCTATATAGATGTATTTAAAATGCACTTTTTATCTATCAAAAGTGTTTTCCAGTGCTAAACCTTTCATCTGATTTCTAAATTGCTGCATTTGTAAATTCCAAAAGCCAATATAAAGGAATATTAGTGGTAAAAAAAGAACTTGTGGGTCTACCCAATCTTGTTTTTTTGTACAATTCTTCTTTAAGGGGGCGTGGCAAAGGGTGTGTCCTATGCCTGCATACTTTTTCTGATAGGTGTCCCTCATTCCCATCTCAAAAAGTTGGGAGGTATGGGGGTGTACCTTTTCCCCCAAATCAGGGCCCAGAGTTGACCTCCTTGGGATCTGTCCTGTCAGACTTCAGATCCCCACGGCCTGCTGCTAGGGCTGAGAAAAAATCCTTTGTTCTGTGTGTTTAGAATGAGCTACAGAAGAAACAGCTGCAGATAAACAGGTATAACTTATGTAGGATGATTTGTTTCATCTCTGTGTATCATTATTATTATTATTTATTATTATACAGGATTTATATAGCGCCAACAGTTTGCGCAGCGCTTTACATCAGGGAAGACAGTACATTTACAATACAAATCAATACAGAAGGGATCAGAGGGCCCTGCTCGTAAGAGCTTACAATCTAGAAGGGAGGGTCAAGTGGAACAAAGGGTAGTAGCTGTGGGGGATGATCAGATGGACTCAAATGAAAAATGCAGTTGCTAGGTGTGGGAAGGGTAGGCTTCTCTGAAGAGGAAGGTTTTCAGGGATCCTCTAAAAGCTAATAGAGAGGGAGATAGACGGATAGATTGGGGCAAGGAGTTCCATAGGCTTGGAGAGGCTCTGGAAAAGTCCTGAAAACGAGCATTGGGGCAGGTGATACTATTCACTTCACTGGGAATATGTGAGGGGTTTTAACCACTTTAATGCTGGCTGTTTTGGCTGAAGAACCAAAACAGCCAGCATTGATTGAAGACATTTATTCTCACTGTCTGAACCAATTTAAACCTGTAAGTGGGTCAAATAATGAGAGGAAATGCTCCCAATATGGACACAAATAGCAATAAAAAACCTTTCTAATGCTAAAACCCAAAATATTAGGCCCGGATTCACAGAGCTCTTACACCCACGTATAACAAGTTACGCCGGCGTAACTGCAAATGTGCGCCGCCGTATCTGTGCGCCAGACCCACAAACAGACATGCGCCTAAAACCAGGCTACACCCCGCTGTCGTAACTTGCTTACGCAGGCGTAGGGTGGGCGTACATTTAGGCTGGGTGCATGGTGCAGCTTCCATTGATTAGCCATTCAAACACGCGTAAGTTGTACGTCCGGCGTAAAGCTATTCCCCATAAAGGAGGTGTAACTCAGCAACAGACATGCTCAGGTCTGCACCAGGGAACACAAGCCGGCGTATTTTACGTTGGACGTGTGTCTGGCTGGGCGTAGGATACATTAAGGGCGTACACAGTGATCCGGCGTATCTTAGGCAGTTGTTCCCAACGTGGTTGTGAGCATGCGCAGGGAGATGTGTTCACGTCAGGGCGCATGCGCAGTTCGTTATACGTACTTGTCTGGCGCTCGGCCCATCATTTGCATGGGGTCACGCCTCATTTGCATGGATCACGCCCACTTCCACCTACGCCGGCCTGCGCCTTTGAAACCCACGCCACGCTGGTACAACGTTGGGAGCACTGGCTTTATGAATTCCATGCTTGCCTCTCTGCGCTGTGTTGGCGTAGCATACAGGGGTAATGTGCACCTGCTGTCTGTGAATCCGGCCCTTAGGCCTCGTACACACGATCAAATCTGTCTGCTGGAAACGGTCTGCTAGACCATTTCAGCAGACAGATTCGATCGTGTGTACGGGGCTAACAGACGGATTTGGCCACCCGACAGATTTCAAAGCATGCTTTGAAATCTGTCGGCTGGGAACCCGTCCGCCCGACATGTCTGCTGGTTAGTATGCTAACCAGCAGACATGTCTTCTCGCACACGCGCCGAATGGTTTCGACGCATGCGCGGAAGTGTTTTACTTCCTGGTGCAGTGAGGTGGCGGCGTCAACGTCACCGCCACGTCACCGACACGTCAGCACGCTGTCTGCTGGCGGGGATTTTGGTTTGCTCGTGTGTACACGCGAGCAAACCAAAATCCCAGCAGACAGATTTGTTCAAATCTGTCGGACAGACAGATTTGAACAAATCTGTCTGCTCGTGTGTACGAGGCCTTAGTGTATATTGCAGCTTACTAATCTGTAGATGTGGCGGCTGAATTTGTTTTATCTTTTTTTTCTATTTTGGAGTGGGGTTCCCTTTTAAGATCCATAACAGACTCAAAGGGCCTGAGTGGAAGACAGCGTTAGACTGGAGCTGCTCAGAGCTGTCTAGCGGGAAGTTATTGTATGGAGGTTCTAGAAGGAATTGCTTCCAATGAGTTGTATACCAATTGTAGGTGGTAAGTGATAGACATTGGGGTCTAGGGTTGCTTCCTTTCTGGTAAAAACAATGAAGGCGTTACCGCAGTGAACACTTGGGTGATTGGAAAGGAGCACCCAATGTCCAAAAAGAAGGTCTCACTTGATACATTTTAAAGTTTTTTTATACTGGAGATAAAAAGTAAACAAGTAGAGCCAATGTGTTTCGGGGGGATAGCTTTATCTCTTGAACAAACTTTGAGAGGGTTATATTTGATCATCAGCTCTGCAGTAGCCACAGCTGTCTCAAAGTTTAGCCATTCCCAAAGAAATACAGCCCTCAAAAAGGTGGAGGCAATTCCCCCGTAACCCTTCAATAAACAACTTTTATCAAGTAAGACCTTTTTGGACATCGGGTGCTAATCTCCAATCACCCAAGCTGTCCAAATGTGACTCCGTTTCTCCTTCATCCAGAGTGGAGACACTCTGACAGGAGTAGTCATAAGACTGGACAATTACTAGCCCAATCACCAGGTGAAAATAAAGGGAAAAAGCCTAAAAAGAAAACAAATACAACCACTCGATTTAAGGATTTAAGCTGGAATATATTACATTTTTGGGGAGTTTAATATTGCTTCATGCTCTTCTTTAATATGCTATGCATAATTAGTTATTTTATCAGCAAACTCTAAAAACTTTTTTTTTAAATAGTAAAACTCAGCTTACAAAAATGTGCGCTGGGGTGAATTTTTCTTTTTGCTTATTTGTTCCTACAGTAACTTTTATGTTTTATAAGTAGACTAAAATGAATTTTGTATCACTTTAGAGTATTACCTCTAAGGGAAATTGTTCAAATTACTATGCAAATTGCTATGCAAATTATTAATTTAACATTAGCATATATAGAATGGCAACAGGCACAATGATTTTATGTGTGCTGTATTACAATTTCAGAATTAATTACACTGGCTTACTGTATGTAGTGTACATTTTAAGTTACAAAGGATTTAATGAATTCTAGTAAAGTATGCTCTGAAGTTAGTATTTGTACAATGGCATGCTAAGAAAATGTATATTTTGAAAACAAAAAGATTATATACACTAACAATAAAAAGAATGAAGCTGCATACACACGATAGGTTCAAACCAATGAAAACGGACTGAAGTTCGTTTTCATCGGTCCAAACCGATCGTGTGTAGGCCCAATCGGTCCATTATCCTTTGGTCCAAAAACAGATGGCTTGCTTTAAAATCAAACCAATGGACGGCTAACTGATAGGTCAAAACCGATCGTTAGTACGCACGAGCATCGGTTAAAAATCCACGCATGCTCAGAATCAAGTCGATGCATGCTTGGAAGCATTGAACTTAGTTTTTTTCATCACGTCGTTGTGTTTTACGTCACTGTGTTCTGACATGATCGGTTCATGAATCGATGGTGTGTAGGCACATCAGTCCATCAGTCAGCTTCATCGCTGAACCGATAAAAAGGTCCGTAGGACTGTTCTCATCGGATGGATGGATCGCGTGTACAGGGCTTGAGACAGCTTTATAGACACTCTTTCTTTAATTGCAAAAAATAAATAAAAAATAGTTCTAATGTATATCATCTCAAACAATGGAATACTGTATATATAGCTCCCAACTGTCTCTGATTTGGAGCAATGTCCCTCTGTCCCTCATTCCTCCTCATCTGTCCCTCATTTTGATCTGATCTAAATACATGTATTTAAAATGAACTTTTTATCTATCAAAAAGTGTTTTCCGGCGCTAAACCTTTCATCTGATTTCTAAATTGCTGCATTTGTAAATTCCGAAAGCCAATATAAAGGGGTATAAAGGTAAAAAAAGAGACGAGAACATCAGATTAAAAAACTGTTAGGCCGCGTACACACGATCAGACATGTCCGATGAAAAATGTCAGACGGACCGTTTTCATCGGACCACGCTGAAGTGGTCTGTTGGTCTGATGTGCGTACACACCACCGGACCAAAATCCCCATCGGACCAGAACGCGGTGACGTAGAACACAACGACATGATGAAAAAACAAAGTTCAATGCTTCCAAGCATGCTTCGACTTGATTCTGAGCATGCGAGGGATTTTGGTCAGATGATTTTGTGTACTAACCATCGAACATGTCCGACGGACAGGGTTCCAGCGGACAGGTTTCTAAGCATTTTTTGAAACTTTTGTCCGCTGGAAAACGGTCCGATAGGCCGTACACACGATCGAACATGTCCGCTGAAACTGGACCAGTTTCAGTGGACATGTTTGATCGTGTGTACGCGGCCTAAGGGTCCTTTCACACGTGCGGATCGTTTTTTACATCCGTTTTTTATCATCAGTTGAATCCGTTTTTTCGTCCGTTTTTCATCCGTTTTTCAACCGTTTTTCATCAGTTGTCATCCGTTTTTCATCCGTTTTCATCCGTTTTTTTTTTGTTAGAACTTTATTTTTATTACATACTTTGATGAAAAACGGATGTTAGCGGATCGGATGTTAAACGGATCGTCCGCTAACATCCGTTTTTTGTCCGTTATGTTTTTTTGACGGAAGAAATATAGGGCCAGATTCAGGTAGATGGGCGAATCTTTAATTTGGAGTAACGTTTCTCATTTACGTTACTCCGCTGAAACTTTAGGAGCAAGTACTGTTATTCACAAAGCACTTTCTCCTAAAGTTGCGGCGGCGTAGCGAAAATGAGCCGGCGGAATTCAAATTGGGTGGGTAGGGGGCGTGTATTATTATAACTAGGCGCGATCTCACGGCGAACATACTGCGCTTGCGTCGACTGTCAGTGCGCATGCTCCAAATTCTGTCAGTGAACGTCAATCCCCATTGACGGACGTTTTACGCAAACGACTCTAATTTTTTTTTTTTCGACGCGATGACGACGGCCATACTTAACATAGGATACTCCACTAGGGGGCTGCTTTATCTTTACGCCGCGTATCTCTTACAGAAACGTCGGAAAGTCACTGCGTCGGGCCCGAATACGATCGTGAATTGCCGATTCTCGCTGATTAACATATTCTCTGCGTTAATCAGCGGGAACGCCCCCGGCGCCATTTTTAAAATTGCAGTTCCGATACGACGGCGAAATACAATTACGCCGCTCGTATAGTAACTCCAACCCGGCGTTTCTTGTTTTCTGCTTACTGAAAACAGAAACGCCGGCTCAAAGTGAGAGTTAGGCTGGAGTATCACTGATACTCCAGAGTAACTCTACCTGAATCTGGCCCATAGGGTTTTCTTCCATTCAAAAAAACGGAGCTTAACAGAGACGGATGTAAACGGACGTTAGTGGATGCTCATCTACTAACGTCCGCTATCCCATAGGAAAGCATTGTAGTCCGTTTTTCATCCGTAAACGGACGTGTGAAAAACGGACGAATGGTCCGCACGTGTGAAAGGGCCCGAAGAGGAAATTCAGGAGCCGCAGTAAGAGTAAATGGAATATTCTCAAAGTCTTTTAAGATTACAAATGGTACACGACAGGGATGTCCCCTTTCTCCCTTATTATTTGCGCTTTCGTTGGAACCTTTATTAAACAGAATAGGCCAAAACCCGGATATACAGGGAAAACAAATAGGAAAGCAAATGCATAAGGTGTCAGCTTATGCAGACGATCTGTTGTTTTCTATGTCCAACCCGCATGTTTCACTTCCTAACCTTGTGAGAGAGATCGAGAGATATGGTAGGTTATCAAATTTAAAAATAAATCATTCTAAATCTGAAGCAATGAGTGTGGCAATGCCCCCTTCAATGTGTAAGACTATACAACAACATTTTGGACTTAAATGGAAGACTGTGTTAAAGTACTTGAGTACACAGATCCCATCAAACTTAAAGCGGATGTCCCCCTGAAAAAAAATATTAAAAGCCAGCAGCTACAAATACTGCAGCTGCTGATTTTTAATATTAGGACACTTACCTGTCCTGGAGTCCAGCGGCGTCCGCAGCAGAGGACAAGCGATCGCTCGTCACCCTGCTGCTCCCCCCTCCATCCACTGTGAGGGAACCAGGAAGTGAAGCGCTCCGGCTTCACTGCCCGGTTCCATACGGCGCATGCGCGAGTCGCGCTGCGCCCGCCGATTGCCTCCCGCTGTTTGCCGGAAGCCGAGTGTTCCCAGCACACAACGGGGGACGGACGGGATGTGAAAAAAAAAAACATCTTTTACCCGAGACTGTGTGGCCGAAAGTGGGTGCAAATACCTGTCTTTAGACAGTTATCTGCACCCCCCTCCCCCTGAAAGGTGTCAAATGTGACACCGGAGAGGGGGAGGGTTCCGATCAGCGGAAGTTCACTTTAGGGTGGAGCTCCGCTTTAAAGGACATTTTCAAAACAAACTTTCCACCACTTTATAACTCTGTAAGAATTCTTCTTGATAAATGGCAACATTGATTACATTCATGGTTTGGCTGAAATAATATAGTTAAAATGAGTATTCTGCCCAAAATCCTGTATTTGTTCCAGGCGTTGCCAATAAACAACCCAACGGCTTTAATTCGACAAATGAGTACCCTCCTTATTCATATGGGCAGGGAAATGACCAAGAATCAAATCAAAAAAAATCTGATGATGATACCCAAGTGCTTTGGTGGGATGGCAGTCTCCGACATCGCTAAATACTACCGATCGGCTCACCTGGCAAGGTTGGTAGATTGGTGCAGACATGGTAATCATAAATGCTGGGTTGACATGGAACAAGAGATCAGTCCGGTTCCCTTACATAGAGCACCTTGGTGCTAAAATGTAATACCGAGCTTGCTGAAGAAACATCCCTCAATTGGCCCAACGTTACGAATCTCGGCCAAGGTCTCCCTATTTCCCATAATGGGGAACCCAGGCTTTATACCAGGAATGGAGGGGGGAGCATTTAATAAACTTAAAGAGAAGGGTATTGTCCAGGTGTCACATTTTTTACAGTCAGAAGCCTGGCCAACTATTGAATTACTAATAAAACCTGGGGGAACCTTTGAATTAAGCCTATGGCAGGCGCTCCAGGTAAATGATTTTTTGAGATCTTTGGGGCAACCGTTAAATTTCTGGTGACAACTAACAACATTAGAAGCCTACTGCGAAGATGAGGAACCACTATCTTGAGTGGTTTCTAAGATGTACGGGCTGCTGAATATCCCTCAGGGGGATTTTGTGATGCCAGGAATTAGTAAGTGGGAAAGAGACCTGTGGAGGACTTTTACGCCAACTCAGCATAATTACATCATTTTCTTGGCATTGAACTCCTCGGTTTGTACACGAACCCAGGAGTCCAATTATAAACTTCTTACCCAATGGTATTACACCCCAGTAAAGCTGCATAAATTCTCTATAGAAACCCCAGAGTGCTGTTGGAGATGTGGAGTGGAGCGAGGAACTTTGCTGCATATATTCTGGTCCTGTGAAAAAGTATGACAATACTGGATAGAGGTCCAGAGAATTTCCCAAAAATTCACAGAGCTTCCCATACCAGATGACCCTGCTTTCTTCCTGCTCCACTGTTCACAGATCCCAGTGCGGACTTATAAAAAATCGGTGTTGTGTCATCTGATTAACGCTGCTAAAAGTGGAATAACCTTACAGTAGAGAGATACTAGAACACCCTCCATAGGGAGATGGCTCAACAGAGTACGAGAGATAGGAGCTATAGACGATCTGGTCCTTTCAACTTAAAATAAATGAGAACAGAATGTTAAAACATGGACAGGATGGAATCTTTTTATGTACTCTGAAGAGGGGAAGAGAATGCTAGGTGAGGAAAGTATGGAGTGAGGATTCCTCAGTATGAGGCCCGTACCTGTATATGAGATACAAACATAGGAAGACATTCCTTTCATCTCTTGAGAGGGTTTTGGGGAGGGGGGATTTCTGTTTTTTTTGTTTGTTTTATTTGGGGAAGGGGAGGGAAGGTAGGGGAAATAAAAGGAGGCAAAGGCGATTGAGAGCACTGAAAATAAAAGTAAATTTAGAGAGGTGGGTAAAGTGGATTAAGATGTTATTCTATTTCTTTTTCTTTTTTTTACTTTTTTTTCTTTTTTTTGTACAACACTATAGGGAAAAGGAGATATGTATAGAAATGCTTATTTTGAGATGTAATATGACTGTGTATCTCTTTTTTTGTCTTGATAAGTCCTATTTGTTGACTTGGATATAAAAATAAAACATATGAAAAAAAAAAGAACTTGTGCGTTTACCCAATCTTGTTTTTGGTACAATTCTCGTTTAAAAGGGGGGGGGGCAACGGGTGTATGCCTGCATACTTTTTCTGATACGTGTCCCTCATTCCCATCTCAAAAAGTTGGGAGGTATGTGGGTGTACCTTTCTCCCCAATCAGGGCCCAGAGTTGACCTCCTTGAGATCTGTCCTGTCAGACTTCAGATCCACACAGAATGCTGCTAGGGTTGAGAAAAAATCCTTTGTTCTGTGTGTTTAGAATGAGCTACAGAAGAAACAGCTGCAGATAAACAGGTATAACTTATGTCATTTGTAAATTCCAAAAGCCAATATAAATGAATTGTAGTGTAGTGTAGTTCATGCTTTTTCATGCTCCTTTGCAAGTTTTTGCATGTTTTTCGGCACTTAAGGCCCGTACACATGGTAGGACATCCAACAAAATTTCCCTTGGATTTTTGTCCTAATTGATTTGTCCGGTCACACCCATAGCATACACACAGTCAGACTTTTCTGCAAACTATTCTAAAACTTTCCCATCATCACGTCGTTTTTCTGCTCTTTTCTGCTCTTTACCGCCACCCTTTGGTTAACTTCTGCTATTGATAGTTGATTTTAACATTGGTTCTGAGCATGCGTATTTGCACTTTGTACAAAAGTTGGTTGGATTGCTGTCCACATGGTCACACAAGGCACCATCAGACTTTTGTTGCCGAAAAGTTGGTCCGTTCGCAGACCCAACTTTTTGTCGGATGAAACCAGAAAAAGTTGGTCCGATGGAGCGTACACACGATCGGACAAATTTGAAAAGTTGCAGATTTTGAAGTTGGTTGGCCAAAAGTCCGACAGTGTGTATGGGGCTTAAGATGTATTTTCTGCTTGAAAGCTCCTATAAGGCTTCATGTACACTGCAGCAGCTAAATTCATGTTTATGAGCAGTTTTTTTTCAGCAGTTTAACCACTTCAGACCCACGCTACCGTCGAATGACGGCAACAGCGCGGGTCTGAATATCCAACATGCTGTCATTTGACGGCATCTCCTTCGGGCATTCCCAACGCGCGCTGTAGAGCGCGCTGCGGGGAAGCCCTGTGTTGTCCGTGTCACTTGGACACGGCCAATCGCAGATCGCGGTGAACGGCCAATCAGAGTGGCCATTTGCGATGCGATCTGTGGGCGAATGAGAGATGATCTCATAGATCATCTCTCATTGCCGTTTTACACAGAGACAGCGTTCTGTCTCTGGAGAGGAGGAGCCCGATCTGTGTTCCTTCCTACATAGGGACACAGATCGGTCACCCCCCCAGTCACCCCCCCTCCCCCCACAGTTAGAACACACCTAGGATACACATTTAACCCCTTCCTCACCCCCTAGTGTTAACCCCTTCAATGCCAGTCACATTTATACTGTAATTAGTGCATATTTATAGCACTTATCGCAGTATAAATGTGAATGGCGCCAAAAATGTGTCAAAAGTGTCCGATGTGTCCGCCATAACGTCGCAGTACCAATAAAAATCGCAAATCGCCGCCATTTCTAGTAAAAAAAAAAAAATAATAAAAAATAATAATTCTCTCCCCTATTTTGTAAGCTCTATGGCCCAGATTCACAGAGCAATTACGCCTGTCTAACTGGTGTTAGACAGGAGTAATTTAAAATTTTGCGCGCCGTATCACTAGTTTGAATCCTCAAACCATGATACGGCGGCTTCGGGCTTCGATCCGAGAGGCTTACGTCTTCGTAAGCCTTCGGATCTACGCTGCGATATTTTTGCGGCCGCTGGGAGGAGTTTGCGTCGTTTTCATGCGTCGGGATATGCAAATTAGTTTTTACGGCGATCCACGAAGGTACGAGTGTCCCTCGCAATCGCCTACGTCATTTTTTGGCTACGTAATGTTAGAGGAGCTTTTTGCTGGTCTAACAGTGCGTAACCCATGTAAAGTATGGCCGTCGTTCCCGCGTCGATTTGAAATTATTATTTTTTTTTTAACGTAACTCGTTCGGGAATAGGAATGTACGTAAACGACGCTACTACGACGTAACAACGTGATTTCGCGCAATGCACGGCGGGAAATTTGCGAACGGAGCATGCGCAGTTCGATCGCCGCAGGAACACGCCTATTTTAAATGCTTCACGCCCCCTACTCGCGCAGATGGATTGCGACGGGAGAAATACACTACGCCGCCGTCGTTTACTGGACAAAATCTACCTGGATTCCACGTAGAGCCAGGTAAAAAACGGCGGCGTAGTGTATTTCTCATACTCTACGATAATCTAATTCTCTCTGAATCTGGGCCTATAACTTTTGCGCAAACCAGTCGCTTATTGCGATTTTTTTTTTTTTTTACCAAAAATATGTAGAAGAATACGTATCGCCCTAAACTGAGAAAAAAAAATGTTTTTTTTTTTTAATTGGGATATTTATTATAGCAACAAGTAAAAAAATATTGTATTTTTCTTCGCACTTTTTTGTTTATAGCGCAAAAAATAAAAACCGCACAGGCGATCAACTACCACCAAAAGAAAGCTCTACTTGTGGGGGAAAAAGGACGTCATTTTTTATTTTTTTCTAAAGCAGACAAATCGTGTTCAGGACTGTAGTTTACCGGCATTTCAAACACCAAATGCTTGTGACTACTTGTAAATGTTAAGACATAGGGGTTGGTTTACTAAAGGCAAATCCACTTTGCACTACAAGTGCACTTGAAAGTGCAGTAGCTGTAGATCTGAGGGGGGCATGCAGGGTAAATATAAATACAGCATTTGTGCATGTACATGATTGGATGATAAAATCAGCAGAACTTCACCTCATTACAGATCTTTCCCTCAGATCTACAGTGACTGTACCTCCAAGTGTACTTGTAGTACAAAGTGGATTTGCCTTTAGTAAATCAACCCCATAGTGTTAAGCCGTGCTTTCAGTCCATTGATTTGAATGGAAGTTGTATCCATGTTGGATCATAATAATCCGACTTGTAATGTGACTTGTGCTCTGAGGATCCTGAAGGGGAACCCCATACCAATTTGTTTTCCTAAATGGACATTGGGTCCCCTCCAAGATCCATACCAGACCCTTTGAGTCTGGTATGGATCTTGAAAGAGAACCCCACTCCAAAATAGGAAAAAAAACACCCCAAAAAGAAATCCAGATCCTGCCCCCCCCCCCCCCCATGTAAAGGAGTATGGTGTGCATTATATCCCTACCCATTTACCCACAAAAAAGGCAGTGTAGGAAGAGACGGTTTTGACAAACCTTCTCCCTGGTCTTCTCCCTCCAGTCTTCTCCCTTCAGTCTCCTTCCTTCAGTCTTCTTCCTCCTGGTCTTCGCCGCCACTGCTGTCTCCTCGCCGCCGACCCAGTCCTCCTCAGAAGCTGTCTCCCGTCTTGTGTCAGCTCCACTCTGCCGGTTCTTATACAGCAACGTCATTATGAGACCCTGTCCCTTGTGACATAACTGAGTTTTTTATTTTTTGTGCTATAAATAAAAAAAGAACGACAATTTAAAAAAATATATATATTTTTTACTTTTTGCTATAAAACATGTCCCATAAAATGTGAAAAAATTATCGAATTTCTTCATACATTTAGGCCAATATGTATTCTGCTAGATATTTTTGATAAAAGAAAAACCCAAAAAGCATATTTAGTATAAAATAATTAATAAAAAAATGTAAAGGACCACCGTCCCCCCATGCTTACGTGCAAATGTGAACGCATACGTTACTCTCCTGCACACACATATATATATATATATATATATATATATATATATATACGGTGATTGTACCACACATGTGAGGTATTTTTACAAATATCAGAGCAAGAGCAATAATATTAGCACCAGATCTCCTGTGTAACTCTAAACAGGTAACCCGTAAAGGCATTTAAAGCGGCGCCTATGGAGAATTTCAAGCACTGTTGTTTGCCACCATTCCTTGGCAGACGCAATTTTAAAGCATGACATGTTAGGTATCTAGTTACTCAGCGTAACATCCTCTACTCAGATGTGTCAGATCACGTGTTGGATCAGGTACTAGGTAGGTGTTCAGGCACAGAACGACCGCCCTGCTGCAGTATATGTACAGTGGCTGCTCTCCAAGTGGATAATCTTGCCTGAAAAATCTCCTTTAATGTTGTGAGTGCTGCCTGTCTGCTAACCATCTGTTTGCGCAACTTCCTGAATTACCTACATACTTTGCTGCTTCTCCACTACCGTTTACATTCAATTTGTAGGGCCTACATATCCCATGGCACCTTGCTACAGGCAAGCAGAGATTCCTGTACTGTCTCCACCTCCTGAAACTCCTCCTTTCAGCACATCTGTAGTTCAATAGGCAGGCTCTGTAAAATGTGTGACACGGCAGGGCCTATCAAAAGGGCATAGTATAATTTCAAGGAAGTAAATGTGTGGGGATTTTCATAAATTTAATTGACAAACTTTAAAATGGTTCAGAGTAATAGGAGTAGGGTAAAAATAATTGAAATAAAATGTGGAAATTAATATTTAATTTTTATGTTAACCATAGATACACTCTGACAGAATGTCATGGATAAACTCAACCGTGTGCAAGAACAAAGGCAAATATGAGGTCATGGGAACATTCGGCTAAAAAGTATGTGTCAAGATAAGAATAAGAACTTTATTTTTTATAATTATGCCCAGCATGTTCATCATTGATCTCCGTTAATATTAGCACTGTCTAGCGGGCTAATACAATAGACTTTTGAAAGCAACCTCATATATAGTAAAATGCATTCATTGTACATGTCTCCTGAATTGTTATGGGTGCATGTTTGCTGCTCATTTGAAAGACCTGCAGAATATGTTGTTTGTTTTAATATATATATTAATTATATTACAACAATAATAACAACGTTATATTTTATTCATACATAATCACTTTACTTGTACTGAGGAGTTGTCATTTTACTCTAAAAAATGATTAAGGCTGAGTTGAGTAATTATAGTGTGCAATCTGGACATTTTTGGTAATAGAGTGGAGGCTATTTTATGATCACGTATATAATTAACATGTTACAATTATTATAATTATTTGTGAAACATTACTAAAAAAAAACAAGTATGAGTTCTGTATAGTAACATGGAAATGGAGACACTCGATTTTGCAACTGAAAACAAAATCCAAGTGTGTGTGTGTGTGTGTTTGAAGGGAAAATGCGGTGTTAAATATTGAAATTGACTTGATAATATTCTGTAAAATTGGTGATCAAAATAGAAGTCCTTCCAGTAATAATAAAATTGCATAAAATTGCAATGAAAGTATTAATTAACAGAATGTAACAATAATAATAACTGTGTAGTTATATTCTTGAGATAAAAGTTGTGTATAATTATGTGAGTGGGCAGTTTTCTGCATCGCTAGCCATATAGTGTAAGTCCCCAAAAAGTTTATTCTTGTACTATTTACTCTGTAAGGTGCAAATTCAACCCCCGCCTTCTCTTAAAAGTGGACTGGTTTCCCTTTTGCGTCTTCTAGTCCCACAATAATGTCTAGTGACAAATGTATTGAACAAACCTTCAGCCTTGCTCCCTCCTCCCCTCTCTGAGGAGCTAGCCTCTGAAATTCAATACTCAGGGCCCCTTTCCAAAGCCATGCTGACGTTTCATGAGTGTGGGGGATTAAGAGTGCTACACTTTTATAACAAACATGTCCAACTTACCTCCACTGTGCAGTTCCTTTTGCACAGAGTGTCCCCGGTCCTCCTCTTCCGGGGGCCTTTAGCGGTGCTGGTGGCTCCTTCCTGCATTGAGTGTCCACTAGGAAGAAGCGCTTTCCTTGGTGGATAACCATGAGGACACGCTCCTGAGTCCCGCATCTGTGTCCATTCACACATAATGCAGGACTCGGCCCCTGCGTGCCATCATTGGATTTGATTGACAGCAGCAGGAGCCAATGGCTGTGCTGCTCTCAATCTATCCAATCAGGACACAAGACACCAGCTAGAGATGGTGTGCTTGTTCCCAGACAGAGGATGACAGCGTCCAGGTAAGTAAAACAAGGGGGATGCAGCACTACATGAGGTTGTTCACCTTAAAGGGTCACTAAAGGAATTTTTTTTAAGCTAAATAGCTTCCTTTACCTAACTGCAATCCTGGTTTCATGTCCTCATTGTTCGTTTTTTGCTTTGAAGTTGCTGTAATCCTTTTCTGATCTCCACACTTCCTGCTTGTCTGTTTCCTTATGAAAAAAACTCATGGGAGCTTCTCTCTGTGGTCCCTGATCAAGGTGTTGTGATTTCTGTTTGTCTAAAACTCCTCAGTTTCATTTTAAAACAAACACTGCCCTGTGTTGGCTCTATGTCTCTGTACTCCACAGAAATATGAAACTAGATGAAAAACAAAACTGAAACTGCAGGCACATTATATGATTATGTTTTATCTACTTTCAATCATTTTTAAGTTAGTTGTTGCCCTTAATTTGAATGTTCATTTCTGTACCATAAGCCGTCTCCAAAGGTGTTTCATAGAGTTTGGCAGTACATCCAACCGGCCTCACAACCGCAGACCACGTGTAACCACACCAGCCCAGGACCACCACATCTAGAATCTTCACCACCAAGATCGTTTGAGACCAGCCACCGGACAGTTGCTGCAACAATCAGTTTGCAAAAACAAAGAATTTCTGCACAAACTGTCAGAAACTGTCTCAGGGAAGCTTATCTGTATGCTCGTAGTCCTCATTGGGGTCTTGACCTGACTGCAGTTCGTCATCGTAACCGACTTGAGTGGGCAAATGCTCACATTCAATGGCGTCTGGCACTTTGGAGAGGTGTTCTCCTCCCAGATGAATTCCAGTTTATACGGTACAGTGCAGATGGCAGACAGCATGTATGGCATTGTGTGGGTAAGTGGTTTGCTGATATCAAAGTTGTGGATTGAGTGGCCCATGGTGGCGATGGGGTTATAGTATGGGCACAGGTGCATTATATTGATGGCATTTTGAATGCACAGAGATACTGTGACGAGATCCTGAGGCCCATTGTTGTACTATTCATCCATGACCATCACCTCAAGTTGCAGCATAATAATCCACTGCCCCATGTTGCAAGAATCTGTACACAAGTCCTGGAAGCTGAAAACATCCCATTTCTTGCAAATCCATGGCATACCCATGTATGCAAGGTTCATCATTTTGCTCAGTGTACATATATAATGTAAAGTTTAATCTTGTATAAATATCTTAATCAATAAATATTACAGAATAAAGAATGTATACTCTTAACTTATACATACTCAAACCTCTATGCACCTTTAACAGCCAAAATGCATACGAAACCTTATCCCCATACAACCTTCAAGGAGGGGTGCCAGCTAACTCATGACTATTAACAGGGCTCAAAATTTCAAGTCCTGAGCTACTAGCCAGGCCTCAAGAGTTACTCGCCACCAGTTGCCCCACCTAATTCATACACTGCCCTGTGCCTAATTGCACCTGTAAACATGACCTCGTAGATTATCTCATGGAATGACAATGTTTTATGCAGAATCAAGTTACAAAATTAAATATTACCAACAACAACTTTAACAAAATGGGACAGGGCACTGGGGGCAGACCAGAGGGACAGGGCACGGGGGGCAGACCAGAGGGAAAGGGCTCTGGGGGCAGACCAGAGGGACAGGGCTCTGGGGGCAGACCAGAGGGACAGGGCATTGGGGGCAGACCAGAGGGACATGGAACTAGAACTGGGTCTCCGCTGCACCAGGTAATGTTCGCAATCCTCCACCTCACTCATTACTTTCTGCTCTGCTTTCAGCTACATTGATCGGGGCTGGGGGGAGGGGGGGAGGCTCAGAGAGGTCATACTGCTAGGTCCCATGGCTTAATGAGAATTGTAAGGAGAGCACCTGTGTACTGCTCTGCCTGTGCGCGGCTCACCAGACTACTTTTCCCGAGCATGCACCTTTCCTCTTCGGCCGCCGATCTCATCAGGACTCTAAGTGTAGGCACAGATTGCAGGGAGATTGGTTATGCAGCCCTGGCATTACTCGCCCCCAGCTTAAATCCACTCGCCAAATGCTAGTAGGCGAGTGGAAATTTTGAGGGCTGCTATTAACACCACATGCCACAGACTAAACCATGTATATTATAAACATACATATTCACATAAGTATTAAAGTCTGTTAATTTATTTTACTGTTTCCAATGTAGAACACCTCCATTATTATATTAAGATCCAACTCATTCATACATATGTTAGTAATGTTAATAAACAGAAATTAGATATTAGATTAGGGAAGACTTCTAAACCAGAGTAATTGTCCTATTATATTTGGTTTAAATTATTATAAATTGTCTATACTGGAAAATATCTGGGCAGTGCCTATTCTATGATATGCACCTTTCATTATAGTAAAACGATGAACATTACAGTCATCTAGTAAATAGGGAGCATTTTTAAAATATTCTATTTTCTCTTTATTAACCACTTAAGACCCGGACCAATACGCTGGCAAATGACCCAAGGGGTTTTTGCGATTCGGCACTGCGTCGCTTTAACAGACAATTGCGCGGTCGTGCGACGTGGTTCCCAAACAAAATTCGCGTCCTTTTTTTCCCACAAATAGAGCTTTCTTTTGGTGGTATTTGATCGCCTCTGCGATTTTTATTTTTTGCGCTATATACAAAAATAGAGCGACATTTTTGAAAAAAAATCAATATTTTTTACTTTTTGTTATAATAAAAAACCAATAAACTAAATTTTAGTCAAACATTTAGGCCAAAATTTATTTAGCCACATGTCTTTAGTAAAAAAAAAATCGCATTAAAAAAAAATTAGCTACCTAGCGGGAACAGCGACACTAATACAGCGATCAGAAAAATGATCGCTTAGTGATGCTGGCAATAGGGAGTGAAAGGGTTAACTAGGGCAGTGATCAAGGGGTTAAAACTTTATTGGGGGGGGCTACCCTGACACTAACACTGACTGACTGTCACACTGTCTGTCACACTGACACTAAATACAGTAATCATACATGTATGATTACTGCATTCAGTGACACTGTGACAGGGGGGAGGGGGGGGGCGATCGATCGCGGGGGTTAAATGTGTTTGTGTCTGTGTGTAAGTGTGCTGTTGGTGCAGACTTACTTGTAGTGTTGTGATCTCTCCTCAGCGGCGCTTGAAACAAACGCCGAGGGAGAGATCACGTCCCTTCCTCCTTCCTGTGTTTACACAGGAGGAGGAAGTGACAGGGCGGGCGCGCGCATTGGCTGGGAGCGATCCGGAGGGGGCGGGTGAAAACGGATAGCCGCCCCCACTTGTCGGATCGCTCCTGCAGCCGCGCGGACCGCCGCATGTACGGGGGGGGGGGGGGTCCGATCGGACCCCCGATCCCCCCCAAGGCACCAACGTATATATACGTTGATGTGCCTGTCGGTGCCATTCTGCCGACGTAAATGTACATGCGGCGGTCCTTAAGTGGTTAAAGGGAAACTGAAATCATATGGGGAATATATATATATATATATATATATATATATATATATATATATATATATATATATATATATATATATTAGGGCTGTGCAAATTAACTTTTAATTAATCGATTAATCTTAAATTTTTTTGATCGATCAAAATCTTTTTGATCGATTACAATTCTTTTGATTGGTACTCACCTCTCCGCCGGCTTCTGGGCCTTCAGGGAGTTCCGTCGGAGATCCGGTAACGTCACGGGCACCGGCGTGTCCATCTGAAGGGCTCCTTTGCTGTGGCTTCATATCTGCTTGCCGGCGGGACCTTACTATCTGCCACATGCAAGGGCTGTATCACTTCCCTCTATCTCTTCCCTCTATCAACTTGGGATTCTACAACCATCCACTGGGAGTTGTGATAGTTTCCTTCATGGGACATCTACATTCCGACGGGCTCATGTTAACCTCTCCTCATCTGGATTCAGCAGTGGTATCTTGTACACATTTTTATACCAGTATCATACTTAGCTACATGTTTTTATGACTGCTTTTGCTACCATTTGGTATTATTCGCACCATTTTTACAGTTTATGTAGCTACATCGATTTTATCTCCAGTGCAATATTTATTTGGTTACCTACTTGAAGACTATAAAAGTTTTAATGTTATTCCCATCGAGCTCTGCCTTTGTGTGTTTTTTGTATCCTGCTATTCATTTTTCCAGTGGTTGGAGCTGCACTGGGAATCAGCCTGCAAAGAGGAGATCAGCTAAAATTAGTCGGATCTGTATGTGCGTTATAATTAATCGAAATTAGTCGATTAATCGATAAAAAATAAAAAACGATTAATCGAACACAAAAATTTTGATCAGTAACAGCCCTAATATATATATATATATATATATATATATATATATATATATATATATATATATATATATATATATAATATAAAAATCCTGGGATTGCTGCACTTAAAATGTATTGATTTTCATGTAATAAATTACATATTATTCATGTTGTTCCAAATAACAGTTTTGGGCTACAAAGCTTACGCCCTTCTTCAGGTGGGAACAAGGGGCCAGATTCAACTGGCTTAACTTTGTGCGGGCGTAGCGTATCGCATATACACTACACCGCCGTAACTTAGAGAGGCAGGTACCGTATTCACAATGAACTTGCGTCCTAAGTTACGGCGGCATAGTGTAGATTGGCCGGCGTAAGCCCGCGTACTTCAAAGTAGGCTGGTAGTAGGTGTGTTGTATGGTTGGTAATGAATCGTGACGCCACGTAAATGACGCGCCTAACGAACGGCGAATGCGCCGTCCCTGGCTTTATCCCAGTGCGCATACTAAAAATTACGCAAATGGTCAATGCTTTCGACGTGAACGTAACCTACGCCCAGCCCCATTTTGAATCGGCTTACGTAAACAACATGAAATTTGACGGCTGTTCCGACATCCATACTTAACATTGGCTGCGCCATCTTTTTGGTTGTTTATCTTTACACCTGAAAAACGCCTTACGTAAACGGCGTAGCTTACTGCGACGGGTGTACGTACGTTCGTGAATAGGCGTATCTAGCTCATTTGCATATTTTTTATGGGAACGCCGAATGCGTCCAGCGTAACTATGCGCCCACGATACGCCGGCGTAGGCAAGTTACGTCGGACGGCTGAAGCCATGTTTTTCGGCATATCACGCTTTGTGAATCGGCGCAAAGATGCGACGGCGTACATTTGAAATTACGGCTGCGTATCTCCAGATACGCCGGCGTAAAGGTACCTTTCGTAAAGGTACATTTCACACCAGAAATCCATTAGGCATCAATTAACCAATTAATCAATACAAATTGTCATAATTATTTTCATCCTATATTCCAGAGAGATGGCTCAATGAGATGCAGTCACTCTCCAAATCACACAGAAAAAGTTCCATTTATCCTAATATTAAAACAAACAAATCAATCAACAAGTGTCAAAAAAAATTAAAAAATATATAAATAAGTAAAAAAACCACACACACACACACATATATATATATATATATATATATATATATATATATATATATACATATATATATATATAATCACCAGCAATGCATTTATAAAAATAAGTGCAAGTCAAAACTTGAGTTTAAATCTCTAGGTTGTAAAATATCCAATCTATTTATCCATTGTACTTCCAATCTTTTTAGAGTTAGTTCCTGAATATGGGAGGGTGATTTGAATACTTTAGCAGTATTCCACACATATAGTAATTATTTGATGCCTGGTCTGGAGTTTAATATGACTTTTAATAAGGGAAAATGCCCTGGATAATGGGAGACTTATTAGTGATTTATACACAAAACCAACCGATTGGAATCAACTTTTACATTTCAATCTTTCCACCCACCTGGGGTATTCAAATCCATTCCCAAGAATCAATTAATTAGGGTTAATAGAATTGTTACTAAAAGTGGGGATCGAGATAAACGTTTAGATGGAATGGAAAACAAACTAATTCAGAGGGGATATCCCACAGAGACTATGAAGGAAGAAAGGAGAAATATGGCCATTAAAAAGAGAAACATTAGCATGATTAAAAGATTACCATTTGTGTCCCAATTCCATCCACACTCATTCGAATACATAAAATTATCAAAAAACACTGGCATATATTAACCACCTTACTATCGCTCGCCGTCAATTGACGGCAGCACGATAGCTCTGTTGTTCTGAGAGGACGTCATATGACGTCCTCGTCTTGCAGAGCAACTACAGGGGGGAACCCGATGCACGTGCCCGGCGGCCGCGATGGCCCAGTAACTCAGAAGGACAGTGGATCTCTGTGTGTAAACACAGAGATTCATGTCCTGTCAGGGAGAGGAGACCGATGCTGTGTCCCTTGTACATAGGGACACAGATCGGTCACCTCCCCCAGTCAGTTCTCTTCCCCACAGTTAGAATCACTAGTAAGGAACACATTTAACCCCTTCCTCGCCCGCTAGTGTTAACCCCATCCCTGCCAGTCACATTTATACAGTAATCAGTGCATATTTATAGCACTGATCGCTGAATAAAAGTGAATGGTCCCAAAAATGTGTCTGGTGTATCCGCCATAATGTCGCAGTCCCAATAAAAATCGCAAACCGCTGCCATTACTAGTAAAAAAAATAATTCATAATTATGTCTCCTATTTTGTTTCGCACAAACCAGTAACTATGCGCTTATTGCGATTTTTTTTTTTTTTACCAACAATATGTGGAAGAATATGTATCGGTCTAAACTGAGAAAAAAATAGTTGTTTTTAAAAAAAAAATTGGGATATTTATCATAGCAAAAAGAAAAAAATATTGTGTTTTTTTTTCAAAATTGTCGCTCTTTTTTTGTTTATAGCACAAAAAAAAACGCAGAGGTGATCAAATACCACTAAAAGAAAGGTCTATTTGTTGGGAAAAAAGGACGTCAATTTTGTTTTGGGAGCCACGTCACACGACCGCGCAATTGTCAGTTAAAGGGATGCAGTCCTGGAAGCTGAAATTTCACCTGGGCAGGAAGGGGGTATATGTGCGCAGTAAGCAAGTGGTTAACCACTTATGGACCGCCGCATGTACATTTACGTCGACAGAATGGCACAGGCAGGCACATCGACGTATATATACGTTGCTGCCTTGACGTGGGTCGGTCGTCCGATCGGGACCCCCCGGTACATGCGGTGGTCCCCGCGGCTGTACGAGCAATCCGGGACAAGGAGGCGGCTATTCGTTTTTGTCTGCCCCCTCCGGATCGCTCCCAGCCAATCCGCGTGCTCCCCTGCTCTGCACTTCCTCCTCCTGTGTAAACACAGGAAGGTGGAAGTGATGTGATCTCTCCTCTCAGCGTTTTTTTCAACCGCCGCTGAGGAGAGATCACATCGCACAATAAGTCTGCACAACACTACACTGACACATACTACACATAGGCACATTAACCCCTTGCGATCACCCCCCCTCCCCCCTGTCACAGTGTCACTGAATGCAGTAATCATACATGTATGATTACTGTATTTAGTGTCAGTGTGACAGGCAGTTAGTGTTTGGTTCAGGGTAGCCCCGTACCCCCCCATATAAAGTCTTAACCCCTTGATCACCGCCCTAGTTAACCCTTTCACTCCCTATTGCCAGCATCACTAAGCGATCATTTTTCTGATCGCTGTATTAGTGTCGCTGTTCCCGCTAGGTAGCTAATTTTTTTTATTGCAATTTTTTTTTACTAAAGACATGTGGCTTAATAAATTTTGGCCTAAATGTTTGACTAAATTTATTTTATTTTATTTTTCTTATAACAAAAAGTTAAAAATATTGGGCCAGATTCAGGCACATCTGCGCATTATTGGACCGGCGTAGAGCACCGCCTTTACGTTAGACTGGCGCAATGTAGCGGCGCAATCACCCTATTCTCGTCGGTTTTACGCAGAAATTTGCGCCTGCGCAACGTTATTTCAGAGACGCAAGGCGGAGTAATACAAATTGGGAAGGACGTGGGCGTGTTACATGGAAATGAGCCGTGACCCCATGCAAATGAAGGGCCGGCCGGCCGGCTCGCGCATGCGCGCTTGAAGCAGACCATGGTCAGCACCTCTGTGCGCATACTCACAACTCGGGAACGGCGCAATCAGTGAAATTGGAAGTAGACTAGGGCAAATTAGTGAACTACGCAAACAGCATAAATAGACAGACACAAACGCACTTCCTTTGCAAAAGTACACCCCTTTGTATCCCTCCCTATACAGCAAGGTGCTTTTGTTCTGTTGTTTATTAGCATTTGTTTGTTTGTTTGTGACGTGTCTTTGATATATTTGGGGACTGTTTTGCAGAGTGATTTTTGTCTTTTATGTGTTTTCTTTGTTGTTATTTTGTTTAAATTATATTTTTGCTGGGCATTTTTTTTTTTTTGGTTCTGTTTGGGAATGTGGGGGTGACATTCCTGCCGGAAAAGGGGTGTCACCCTCATTTGTGGTGGAGAAGTGATCCCTAGGTCCGTGTGAATGGTGTATGAATGTACAGTGACATAATTGGAGCCATGGCATGGCGTTGCTGCTCACAAGTCCTGCATGGTGGACTGGTGCCAATCCAATGTGATGAGGATGTGGGGTGTGTGTGCTAGGGACCACAGTGGTGTGCATGCATGCATTCTCATTGTGCCATGATTAATGTGTGTGTTTAACATGCAAAGATGCATAATGTGAGCTGGCATGAGATGGGGTCATGAGATGGGGTCCCAGTGCATATGCAGAGTCACCTTGAAGGGAAAAGACAGGAGGATGTTAGTAGTGCATGTGCCCCTTGTGATGTGTGCATCATGGGGGGGGGGGCAGTCATGCCTGCCACCCATGTCACTCACCAACCATCCAGCTGTCCCCATACATGTTCTGTTCGAAATCTGTGGGGATGGGGCTCTGATTGTATATGTAGCTGTCATGGGTGTCATGGGTAGTGTCATGTGTTGGGCTGGTGATGTCCTCCTGCAGGGTTGTGGTTAATTCCATGATGGCATATGAGGGGTGAATCTGAAGATGCGAGACACCTCAGAATCACCCATGCCATAGATGTCTAGGCGTGTGTGATATATCCTCTCCCGTGAAGAGTGAAGAGTGAAGATTGAGGGGCTTGTATCAGCTAAGAATATTGTATTAGATTAGATTAAATTGAAAAGTTGATATAAGCCAAAAAAAAAATTGAAAAAATAAAAATCCTGTGCCCTCCTCAGTGCCCTCCTCAGTGCCCTCCTCCTTCTTTGCTCATCTAAAGTCAGTAGTATAGCTATGAGCATGGATGACACTGGCATGTTGGCATACAGTTTGTTGGGCAACATGTGTGACTGCTCAGCTCCTCACTAACATTGTTGCTTTATCTGACATGTAGACGAATTTTGTAATTTCAGACCAGCTTTTATATGGTCTAATTTTAGACAGGACATTTAGCTGTTGCGCACAGCGCGTAGCGTGCGCTGCACCAACGTTCTTTTGTGGATCCCCGTAACTCCCTCATTAGCATATTTGAATAGCAAATCAATGGTGTGCCTAGCGCAGTTTTGCGCGGACGGATGCGCCTGTCTAACGAAATTACGCTGGACAAAAAAAAGTAGATTTCTTGCGTATCTCGTTTTGGGGATGCCGTGCATCAAAACGCACGCGCACAATTAGACTTACGCTGCGCATCTCCTGTTACGCCGGCGTAATCGCTCTCTGAATCTGGCCCATTGATTTTTTTTTTCAAAAATGTCGCTCTATTTTTGTATATAGCGCAAAAAATAAAAATCGCAGATGCGATCAAGTACCACCAAAAGAAAGCTCTATTTGTGGGAAGAAAAGGACGCAAATTTTGTTTGGGAGCCACGTCGCACGACCGCGCAATTGTCAGTTAAAGCAACGCAGTGCCCAATCGCAAAAAGGTGCCTGGTCATTTACCTGCATTTTGGTCTGGGTCTTAAGTGGTTAAAAGAACATTTTACCCAAATCCCTGAATTTTACAATCCCCAATTCTCCTCATATCGAAAAGGCAGTACCACACACAGCAGATTGGTCGGATCTTGACCAAAAAAAAAATATATTAACTTTTTTGGGACCCCAAAATCATGGATCTTATGTATACAATGCAATTCAATGATAAAGGGGACGTTTTTGACACATCCACATAGAGGCAATAAAACGAATGAATTAAATAAAAGGATATCATACATGCCAATCTTCCTATGTGATATATGTCATAAAATGTCCATGTGGCTATTTATATGTTGGTGAAACAATACAAAAAGTAAAAGACAGAATTGCCAGACACACGTATTCAATAAGGGATAAACTCACAAAGCTACCATTGGCTAGACATTATGTTGAGATGGGACATACTGTATCGCAAGTGAAATATATGTTTTTTAAATTTGTTTGATTTTTTTGCACTTGTTGATTGATTTGTATGTTTTAATATTAGGATACATTTAACCTTTTCTGTGTGATTTGGAGCATGACTCCATCTCTCTGGAATTTAGGATGCAATTGATTGTGACAACACCGGTCAACAAGTTTTATATATATATATATATATATATATATATATATATATATATATACATACACACACAGTGTCTCACAAAAGTACACCCCTTACTTTTTTGTCAATATTTTATTATATATTTTCACGTGACAACACTAAAAAAATGACACTTTGCAGTGAGTGTACAGCTTGTATAACAGTGTCAATTTGCTGTCCCCTCAAAATAACTCAACACACAGCCATTAATGTCTACACCGCTGGCAACAAAACTAGGTATACTTTTAAGTGAAAATGTCCAAATTGGGCCCAATAAGCCATTAGTCCTCCCCAGTGTCATGTGACTCGTAAGTGTTACAAGGTCTCGGGTGTGAATGGGGAGCAGGTGTTATTACTCTCACTCTCTCATACTCACTCTCATATACTGGTCACTGGAAGTTCAACATGGCACCTCGTGGCAAAGAACTCTCTGAGGATCTGAAGAAAGCCCATAAACAGTTTGCTGAAGACAAGCAGACGAAGGACGTGGATTACTAGTGCCATGTCCTGTGGTCTGATGAGACCAAGATAAACTTATTTGGTTCAGATGGTGTCAAGCGTGTGTGGCGCAATCTAGGTGAGTAGTACAAAGACAATTGTGTCTTGCCTACAGTCAAGCATGGTGGTGGGAGTGTCATGGTCTGGGGCTGCAAAAGTGCTGCTGACACATTTCATTGAGGGAACCATTAATGGCAACATATACTGTGACATAATAAAGCAGAGCATGATCCCCTCCATTCAGAGACTGGCCCACAGGGCAATTTTCCTTTCAACATGATACAGTCATATGCAAAAGTTTAGGAACCCCTGACAATTTCCATTATTGTCATTTATAAATATTTGAGTGTTTGGATCAGCAATTTAATTTTGATCTATCAAAAAACTGAAGGATATAGTAATATTTCAGTAGTGAAATGAGGTTTATTGGATTAACAGAAAATGCGCAATATGCATCAAAATAAAATTAGACAGGTGCATAAATTTGGGCACCCCAACAGAAAAATCACATCAATATTTAGTAGAGCAGAAATAACAGCCTCTAGACGCTTTCTATAGCCTGTAATGAGTGTCTGGATTCTGGATGAATGTATTTTGGACCATTCCTCCTTACAAAACATCTCCAGTTCAGTCAGGTTTGATGGTTGCCGAGCATTGACAGCCCGCTTCAAATCACCCTACAGATGTTCAATGACATTCAGGTCTGGGGACTGATATGGTCATTCCAGAACATTGTACTTGTTCCTCTGCATAAATGCCTGAGTAGATTTTGAGCAGTGTTTTGGGTCATTGTCTTGTTGAAATTTCCAGCTCCGGCATAACTTCAACTTTGTGACTGATTCCTCAACATTATTCTCAAGAATCTGCTGATATTGAGTGGAATCCATGCGACCCTCAACTTTAACCAGATTCCCAGTACTGGAACTGGCCGCACAGCCTCACAGCATGATGGAACCTCCACCAAGTTTTACTGTGAGTAGCAAGTATTTTTCTTGGGATGCTGTGTTCTTTTGCCGCCATGCATAATGCCCCTTGTTATGACCAAATAACTCAATCATTGTTTCATCAGTCCACAGCACCTTATTCCAAAATGAAGCTGGCTTGTCCAAATGTGCATTTGCATACCTCAGGCGACTCCCTTTGTGGCGTGTGTGCAGACAAGGCTTCTTTCGCATCACTCTCCCATACAGCTTCTCGCTGTGCAAAGTGCGCAAAATTGTTGAAGGATGCACAGTGACACCATCTGCAGCAAGTTGTAGGTCTTTGGAGGTGGTCCGTGGGCTTTTTTTTGACCGTTCTCACCATCCTTCGCCTTTGCCTCTCCAATATTTTATGTGGCCTGCCACTTCTGGCCTTAACAAGAACTGTGCCTGTGGTCTTCCATTTCCTCACTATATTCCTCACAGTGGACACTGACAGCTTATATATCTGCCATAACTTTGTGTAGCCTTCCCCTAAACTATAATGTAGAACAATCTTTGTTTTCAGGTCATTTGAGAGTTGTTTTGAGGCCCCCATGTTGCCACTCTTCAGAGGAGAGTCAAAGAGAACAACAACTTGCAATTGGCCACTTTAAATACTTTGTCTCATGATTTGATGCATCTGTCTATGAATTTCAAGACTTAATAAGCTCACCAAACCAATTGTGTGTTCCAATTAATCGGTGCTTAGTAGTTACAGGTATTAAAATCAACAAAATGACAGCCTGAGCCTGTCAAAGTAATGGGTTTACGGCTTCCGCTGGGCCGAACGTTCCCCGCCTGTTACCTGTGTCCTCCTCTTCCATGTCTGTTTAGGACAAAACTGGCTGCTACCAATATTAAATAATTATAAAACAAATGTAATAAAAAAAGGTGAAAAAATATATAAAATAATAAACTACTGGCACCACTCCCCCACCCTACTGACACTGTCCAATGCCTCAACCCACTCCCCCCAAAAAGCATTGTGAAAAAAAAAAAAAATTGTAAAAAAATAAATACGTAAAAATAAACTACTGACACAATGCATTGCCCTAAAAAAATATTTAAAAATGATTTAAAAAAGTAATAAACAACAACATTTTAACGAATAATAGATAAAATAATAAAAACCAAAAACTACTGACACTGCCACTACTCCACTTCCCTACTGACACCATACACTAGCCCCCACACCCCCTCCAATCAGTGTGTAAAAAGATATACAAAAATAAAATTGTAAAAATGTATTTCAAAAATTGTAAATATATTTTTTTTAGCAATTGTTCCTGCATGACGTTAGCCCTCCCACTTTAAGCAGTGATGTAAGAAGGAGTGGAGGAGAAAATATAGAGGAAAATAAGAAAAATTAAATGATAAAAGAGGTGAGTTGTGCGTGTTTTCAAAATTAAAGTGGTCTGGTCTGAAGCAAGTCCAGGGCCAAGTTTTTGCCCAAGCCCAGCCCTGGCTGAGGATAAAGGTGACTAGACAAGCATGTCTCCAGACCTAAACCTTATTGAGCATCTGTGGGGCCTCCTCAAACGGAAGGTGGAGGAGCGCAAGGTCTCTAACGTCCACCAGCTTCGCGATTTTGTCATGGAGGAGTAGAAGAGGACTCCAGTGGCAACCTGAAGCTCTGGTGAACTCCATGGCCAAGAGGGTTAAGGCAGTGTTGGAATATACTGGTGACCACACAAAATATTGACACTTTGGGCCCACTTTGGACATTTTCACTTAGGGGTGTACTCACTTTTAATGCCAACGGTTTAGACATTAATGGCTGTGTGTTGAGTAGGGGACAGCAAATTTACACTGTTATACAATCTGTACACTTACATTGTAGCAACGTGTAATTTATTCAGTGTTATCACATGAAAAGAATAAGATATAATAAAATATTTACAAAAATGTGAGGGGTGTACTCACCTTTGTGAGATACTGTATTTATCTCCTAATCGGGTGAGTCACTCCTTTTGTATCTGGGCAATTTCAAGGAGAGGCGTCACAGTGGGCTCCCAACAGAATTAAAAAATTAAAACAAATTAAGAGAGGTGTGGTGGATCAACAGAATTTAATCTCTACATCCTCATGGGATGAATAGAGATTATGATTTGTATTTATTTGTGTGAATAGGATACATTTTGATTAATTGGTATGTTTTCTTGTAGGTGTGAACCGATACAAAAGACAAAGACATAACTGATTCATGGAGAAGATATTATGGAAATAAATAGTATATAAAATGTGATTAATCTTGCATAGTGGGAACACTAGTATTATGACAGTTTAATGTTCAGGAATTGGAGTGAGTAGTTAAGTTTTGAATACATTTGATATTTTTTAAATAGCAGATTGAAGAGGTTAATTTAGCTAGGGCTGTCAATTGGGGATGCATCTGTGGGGTCACACGTTTCTGTGTGGGTACATAGGAAGGATTCTGTTGTATACTATTCAAGTAAACTTTTGCAATGGAGATCGTGGCTCTTCTCTTCAGTATATATATATATATATATATATATATATACCATATTTATCGGGGTATTGCGGGCTCCGGCGTATAGCGCGCACCCCTAATGTGGACCTGTAAAAAAACATTTTAGTACTTTTAGTACTTACAGTTTTGGTGTCTTGCGCGGCGTCAATCGGCGTCCGTCTTCGGCTCCAGTGGTGTCCTCCCGGTTTCTCCAGCGCTGTCTCGAGTCGAATCCCTGCTTCCCGCACTCAGTTTAAACACCCACGCCGACACATACCGAGTGCAGTACACTCGGGTACATTCGACCAGGCTCAGCTTCACTCGTGCTCACGCTCTGTGATGTTTATGCGTGAGCTCTCACACGAGTCGGCTCTCTCCAGGGATAGTTCAGCTAGGCAGGGTCCTCCCACCGCTGTGGCTCCTCGCTCCCAAGTCAGACATGGCTTTCATCCCCTCTCAGCTCTCCGGCTCTCCGGCGTTCCCCGGCTTCCTCTGGCTCCCCTGGCTCCCTTCTTCCCCAGGAAGCCAACAGGTAAGAGCCAGCTAAAAGCCATCCACTGGACCTTTGGCGGCCATCCTTTTCAGGACAAGGCTCTCCCCTGCTCCTTTTCCCCCTCCTCTGTACCCCTACAGTGTACCATTGCCACTTGAGGCATCCCCCATCACCTCCCTGCCGCAATTTCGGTCATTCGGTTGTTTTTTAGACACCCGCGCCAGCCTGTGGAGGGTCGCGGCGACCGCGATCTAGGAAAGACCGTGGCTTTACCCGCGGCCTAGCGCTGCGCCGCTTCCCACACCCTGCAACTGATCTGCCCAGACAGCCCCCCCCCCCCACCCCAGAAGGACAGCTTCTCTACCCGCTTACTGATCCAGCCGCCCCTGGCATCACCGACATTACCTAGGCTGGATCCTGCTGCCTGATCGGCAGCCATCTTTCCACACCCAGCAACGAGGGTACCTCTCATCCCCTCTCCCCCCCCTCCTCAACACAAATAGAACTTGATCCAGGGGTCACCTGATCGCCTCTCTAGGGGTCAGGAAGGAGTTTTTTTGTCCCTGCCACAGCATATTGGCACCGCACGGCCAGGGTCTTTTTTTGCCTTCCTCTGGACCAAGTCAGGAGAGAGGATTCTGCTATCTTTTCTCCGTCGCCCTTGAAAACCTCCCCGCCCCCCCCCCCGGTGTTTGGCGACCATGGCGAATCTGCAATATTCTGCAGAAGCCATTTGCGGTCTAAGACGATTCGCCGCTATACTGCCAGTCAGCACCAAAAAAGCCCTAAGAATTAAGCGACTATTGAGAATCTATCAACGATCGACTGTCAAAATTTTCAGCCATTTACCCCAGCCTAAGCACATATCATGTGCTTTGATTAACACAAGATCAGCAGTAAAACACCGACTAGAAATCTATGATTTCATTCTACAACACGATCTAGGCTGCCTCTTTATTACAGAGAGCTGGCTCACAGCCGACTGTAACACCATTCTAGGTGAACTGGTGCCAGAAAACTACCGTATTATAACGGAAAACAGAAGAGGGCAAAGAGGAGGAGGACTGGCGGTGATCCACAAGACTCACCTTGCGATCACTAAACCTGTCTGTTAAAACCCTCTTCCATTCATGGAAACCCTTACTCTGCAACTGAAAACAAATTCACAGGAGACGTCCATATTCTTCTCTGCTATAGGTCACCTGGCCCAAAATCGCAGCTGCTACCATCATTGACGGAATTCATCTCCACTTACACCCTAACAGCAAACACTATTTGCTGCTTGGGGATTTCAACCTCTGGGCCAACTCCACACAAGACCCCATTGCCGACGCCTGTATTGACCACCTGGAAGGATTAGGGCTACAACAACTAGTATGTGGGCCCACACATGCTTCAGGTCACACACTTGATCTTATTTTCAGACAAGATCTGGAAATAAAAATTTTGGGAAATGAACCATTGCCATGGACAGATCACCATGCAATTAAATTCATTATTTCCAAAATCCCCCCCTTAACAAAAACATCAAAACCAGTGACAACACACTGGACTAGATGTCAAAAGAAGCTCCATTCAGAACTCTTCGAAAAAAAAAAACAATTCAACCGCATCAAACGGCCGTAGAAACACTGGATGCCATAAAAGTAGCCCTACTACAGTCAGCCGTCTTTGTAGCGCCGAAACGTAAAACCCGCATCCGGAAAAACAACTCCAGCTGGTTTAACAACCAGCTGTCGTTACTGAAGCAAGAGCGCAGAAGGGCGGAAGCCGCCTGGAAAAGAAGCACTTCAGAGGAGAATCTTTCCATCTACAAGACAACACAAGAGAGTACCAAAAAGAAATATTCAAAGTCAAGAAAAATTATTTTTCCGAGGCTATCAACAGCGCCCTAAACCGCCCCCGCAAATTCTTTAAGATGGTCACTCAGACCATGAAACCAGGATGTCTTGAAGTCCCCAATTCGGACACCCAAGAATTTTGCAATGAATTATCGGATTACTTCATTAATAAAATCGAGGGAATCCGAGAAAGCATTCAGCAAAACAATTCCCCCCTCACACAATTTTTCACACAATACCCACAGTAATTCACCACTATCAGGTAAGTTCACTCTGGAGCCCATCACTATCTATGCCACAGAAAATATCATTGGTACTTTGCGTAACGGCACAGCGCCAAATTATATCATCCCCACTAAACTGCTGAAGGAATGCGCCGACATCCTGGCACCTCCTATCATGCAGCTTATAAACCAATCTTTCAAGGAAGGCATAGTGCCCTCCCAGTTGAAAGAGGGCATAATCCGACCCATCTTGAAGAAACCCACCCTAGACCCCAAGGACCCACTCCACTGCCGTCCCATAACAGGCCTAAATGTTCTCTCAAAGGTAATGGAAAAAGTAGTGGTACAACAGCTGCAACAGCATCTAGATACCCACAACCTACTTGATCCATTTCAATCAGGTTTTCGTCCCGGACACGGGACAGAAACCGCATTGCTTAAAATATGGGACGATGCTCTCAAGGCCGCAGACGAAGAAGAATCTTGTCTTCTGGTTCTGTTGGACCTAAGCGCAGCCTTCGACACGGTCGACTACAAACTATTACTGACTCGGCTAGCTGAAGTAGCCGGAGTCTCAGAAAGCGATTTATCTTGGTTTTCCTCTTTTTTGGAAAACCGGTCGCAAACAGTGAAATTAGGACCTTTCACTTCTGAGAAACGCACAGTATCGTGCGGAGTCCCTCAAGGATCGCCTCTGTCGCCGGTGCTGTTTAACATCTATCTTCGTCCTCTTTTTGAAATCATCAGCAGCCAAAAACTGCTTTACCACTCATATACAGACAACACACAACTGTATTTCCGCATTTGCAACAAAAAGGATCGTCACCTCAATCTAGAGACATGCCTCTCTTTGATAGAGAACTGGATGACAAAGAGTTATCTTAAACTCAGACAGAAGACAGAATTGCTTTTAAAGCACTCTGTCTAACGCATAGATGTATCCATGGGTATGCTCCCCATTAGCTATGCGAAAAAATAAAAGCTCATAATCCTAATCACATTCTGCGATCCACCAATCAAAATCTACTCCAGATACCGAAAGCCAACTACAAGTCCAAAGGAGAAAGAAGATTTGCGTCCAAGGTCCCAGACTATGGAACGCTTTACCAACCAGCATTCGGTTGGAGGAGAACCACTTAGCATTCAGGAGAAAGATCAAAACTCATCTCTTTTGATATCAAAGGAGACAGGAACAACAAGCGCCCAGAGGCGATTTAGTTCACATGTGCTGCGCTATATACGTTTTTCATTCATTCATTCATTCATTAAGCACGAGCGAAGCAGCGCTTGGCCGAATGTACCCGAGTGTACTGCACTCGGTATATGTCAGCGGCTTAGTTCAAACTGAGTGCGGGAAGCGGGTATCGGCGTATATCGCGCACCCACGATTTTCCCCTTATTTTAAGGGGAAAAAAGTGTGCGGTATATGCCGATAAATACGGTATATATATATATATATATATATATATGTGTCTGTTCTCACAAAGTTGGTAACATGAAATCAGACAAAATGTCTTGGTATATTGACGCCTTAAGAGTTCTCTTCACTGGAACTAAAGGACCAGGACCAGCCCCTGAAAAACAACCCCACACCATAATCCCCCCCTCCACCAAATGATTTGGACCAGTGCACAAAACAAGGTCCATAAAGACATGAATGAGCAAGTTTGGAGTGGAGGAACTTGACTAGTCTGCACAGAGACCTGACCTCAATCCGATAGAACACCTTTGGGATGAATTAGAGCAGGGACTATGAGCCAGGCCTTTCTCTTCCACATCAAAAATGGTCAAACACTCCCATAGACACAGTTCTAAACCTTGTGGACAGCCTTTCCAGAAGAGTTGAAGCTAGAATAGCTGCAAAGGGTGGGCCAAATTAATATTGAACCCTACGGACTAAGACTGCAAAGCCATCAAAGTTCATGTGTGTGTAAAGGCAGGAGTCCCAATACTTTTGGTAACAAATATATATTGTACATACGTATGTAAGGGCCAGTTTACACCTCACACCATAGAAACGCAGTCTGGATGCGTTCCAGTGCATTTTTGATTCGTCCCATTGTGTTTTTTATGTAGTCCTGTGCATTTTCCCCCCTTTTTTTTCTTAACTTTAAATAAGGACATGTGTGTTCCAGTGAATATTTGGTGTGTTTAGGTGCATTCCAGTGCGTATTTGATGCATTTTACAGTGTTCCCAGTACAGTCCAGTGCAGGTAAAATGCAGCATGTTCTACTTTTTTTCTGGTACGCATCGGAACTGCAAGCACTGGTGTGAAATATGCCATTGAAAACCATATAACCTACTATCCAATCGTATTTGATGCAAAAAAAAAAAAAAACGCACTGCATGTGGTGTGAACTGGCCCTAACCCCAGTCACCATCGCTGTTTTCCTCACCTGTCCAAATATACTTATTTGCATATAGCCCAAAGATGTAGGAGGCAACTAGACAGTGCTGTACCCCCCTCCCCCCATCCAATGTAGACAAAGCCAGAACACCTGAATGCAAGCTTAGCATCGGAAAATAGTTTAAAGTCTGATGTGAAGTCCACTACTATGCCGTTAGATGGTGTATAGAACAAGTGGTGGTGACTGGGCTTAAAATATATATTATTTCAGATCCTATTTAATATGAATACTATAACTTCTATCATTGGTATAATACATTTAAGAGAAAAACATTCAGCCTCAAAAAAATAAAAATAAATCACTCGACATTTCGGAGAATAGCTACGTCAAGACTGAACTGTAAAGATTTGACATAATTCAGGTGTAACTCAAAAAAGAAATACGCTATACAAGGGCTGATAGAGGGCAATTCTAGAGCACTGGGACTTTTAAATAGCATGCTTTAAGTACTATTTTAGTGTGTGATACAACATGCAACTCTGTGAATCATATTGGATAATGGCACAAGCAGGTTACTTTGACCTATTTATATGTCACAAAGCTAGGAGCTGGATTTTTTTGTTTTTTTTCACAGTTTTGTCAAAATGACTTTAGACAGCGTTGACAGCTCCAAACCCGACTGACTTTTTAAAAAAAAAAAACTGGTATGCTGATATCTGTAATAGAAACAATGTAAATAATAGCAATACATGCAAAAAAAAACTAACTTGTAAATCATTCTAGTGGTTGAATTGTCACAATATGAAAATCAGTTAACCTTAGAGGTGCTAGAAGACTTCAAAAAGTGATGTACACTAAATCATGCAATTATAGCAACATAAATATTAGTCATTGCTGTTTCAGTCTTTGATTTTCACAACCATCTCTACTTTAAGTGCATTTGTAAAGAATATATATGCTTGTATGGCAGTTTAGAAATGTGCAATAAAATGTATTTTAAACTTATAGGGCTACATAATAAATATGTAGCGCTGCCCCCAGAGGAACTGCTGAATTGTTTGACATTTCTCGGCACACCTGAAGATGACACACCTCGCTCACCCAGCACTTACCAACACACCTTGAAGTATTTAAAATATTTTTTTTAGGCTAAGCAGAACCTAAAATAATAGATTATTAGCAAATGGTACAAAGAGTACTCAAAACATTTGTTGGGAAAAAAAACTTTTGTTATTCTAAACAAATCCATGTGTGCTTGTCTGTGTCCATGTGGTAAGTGAACCTAATTGTAGTGGTTTCATAATTATCAACCAGCTTCTGCCCCTGCAGGGCTCTAATGAGGAACATTTCTAATGAGGAAAATTACTATTGGAAATAGCTCACCAAAAATGAAAATGTTGTTGCAGGGATGCCAGAAATCGGATTTGTATCTTAGTGCAGACTTCTGGGAAAATCAATGAACCAATCACACAAGCAGGAATAATTGTAGTGGTTTCATAATTATCAACCAGCTACTGCACCTGCAGGGCTCTAATAAGGACAATTGCAGGGTCTGTGTCCCTTTAGACGTGATTTACTATTGGAAGTACCTCACCAAAAATTTAATTTTTGTTGCAGGGATGCCAGAAATCGGATTTGTATCTTAGTGCAGACTTCTGGGGAAGTCAATGAGCCAATCACACAGCAGGAATGATTGTATATGTTATAATATTAAATGAAGAGTAACACCAGGCCTAGTGTCACTACTCAGCGCCTTATTGCGTATTAGCTTCTGTAAAACTGGTCATAAAAAACCTGTTAATTGTGCAGTAAAAATAGATAAAAGAAAAATGCTAGAATCCAATTTATATCAAAAAGGAAACAGATTAGCAGCTATTTAAAACCTAACCAGTCAAAGACAGTTAGGTAAATATATAAAATAAAGATCATAAAACGAACAAAAATGTCCAAAATGATAAACAGCGCTGGAATGTTGGTTTAAATGTCCAACTTCATGGATGGCAATTGTATGATGGCGGAAGATCTCATCAATAAGTGAAGATACAAACAGGAGGATCCTACACCTCTTCCCAGAGAACAGACACCACAAGTGGGACACACTCCCCTTCGGGGTACTCACTCACCAGAGGGTCTAATAATCCAGGCAATAATGGGTATCTTTCACTCGATCTCCCGTCTCTATAGCTGGGCTCAGTAGGTTTAGTGTTCCACATATATTGGATAAAGCACAGAGAACACTCCAAATAGTGCAATATCGTTTATTGGTGTAACATAAAAACCCACATGTAATAATACTGCCCCCGCTCCAAATGCACGTACCAAATAGTAAATAAACACAGGCACTTAGTAGTGTAGCAATGCCTTCCTACCGGTTCCGATTCCCCAGGAGATAGCGTTTACAGCACGATGTACAGATCTCCTTCCTCCTTCCTGGATGAACCACCCGTGGAACGCACGCGTCACTTCCGGATCGTCGTATAGATCCGCCCTGACCGGTTTCGTCCAATGACTTCAACTGAGGGCGTGAGCAGACGACGTGATTGTCCCCCTTACATATTACTTCCTCGTTGCTTATTGGACTGGCAAGACGCTGTAAAACCGCTTCATTTGTAAATGTCCATAGCACGTAGTGCATAATAAAGCTAGATCGGGAATTTAAATGTATGGACATACAATGTTGCTAAATAAATGTCTTTTATAAACATTCATTATTAACATGAGTATTAAGGTCCCGGACTTGAGGTTAATTGTTAAGGATATCACAAATAAAGATTTCAAGTTTTAAAACCGCGCTGTATGATACTACTGGGGTCATAGGGTACCGGTTGGAGACACTCCATATATAGTAAATACATATCACGATAAATCAAAAGATTGTGATAAAAATAATAATAATAAATTGTAATATATAAATAAAATTCTTATGATACATGTATACAAAGAATTATAGTAGAATAAAGGAATATAATTTTTATAATTTTTCCTTTCTATAGTACAAATAGTTGTTAAAATAGCTTGATATTATACAGATATAGCATTAATGTATATTCCATTATTCATATAGAGGGTCATGTAGTAAGATTGAATTGCAATACTCATCAAAAGGACCATATATTACGTATAAATAAACATATTAATCATTCCAAAAATGGTAATAACAAATATTATTAAAATTCCAAAATATTTCAGAAATATTCCAAAAATATTTGACATTAATAGTTAAAACTCTATGATTAAAAAGTCGGTATATATCAACATTTAATGTGATTAGAGGATAATCATTAATTAATGATCATCCAGAAATAAAATCAATCAGGCAACAGTATACATAGATAAATATATATATATACATGTACATATATACCGTATTATGTAACATAGTATATAAAATATACCATAAAATTAAGATATAAAATAATAATAAAAAAATATAATGTATAAAATACGTATAGATTCAAGGTAGACAAGGTACCGCAAATGGAATTAAAGGGGTGCAAACCAAAAAATAAGAAATATATATAAAACCATATAGGACGTATATGGGTGGAATGTAATATAAACCTCTAATATTAACATATTCAGAGGTTATTATCATATACTTCTAAAGCTCAATCAGTGATCACTTATGAAACAATTGATATCCAGCTCAACATTTAACCCTCTCGGGACAAGAGTATCTACCGAATGGATCCATTTTGTTTCAAGTTTGGAAAGCTCTCTCACCCGATTACATCCCCTCCAATTGGGGTTCAAATGTTCAACTCCCCAAAATCTCAAACCAGCTGGATTTTCATCGTGATACAGTTTGAAATGCAGGGATACATTATGGTCCTTGTAACCAATTTTAATGTTGGCTATATGCTCTGCAATTCTTTTTCTCAATTTCCTTTTTGTTCGGCCCACATAGAGCATTTAAACCAACATTCCAGCGCTGTTTATCATTTTGGACATTTTTGTTCTTTTTATGATCTTTATTTTATATGTTATAATATTATTTTTTTTATTTTTTTTTATTTTTTGTCTCACAAAAGTGAAGTTACTCTTTAAACAAAAAATCAGTAAGATAATAGAATTACTTTAAGCCAGGGGTCTCCAAACTTTTCAAACAAAGGGCCAGTTTGCTGTCCTTCAGACTTTAGGGGGGCCAGATTATGGCCAGTGGGGGTAGAAAATTCCCCAAGCCCAGCATCAATGAAAATAAACAGCCTCAGTGTTGGTGGTCAGGGGGAGTAGTGCCCCATCATGAGTATTAGTGGAAGAAATAGTGCCACACTGTTGTTGTCAGTGGCAGGAATAGTGTCCCATATAATTGGGAGCAATCGTGCCAGGAGGGTGGGATGAAGGCTAGCAAAGGCTCGCGCCACTAAATCTTAATGTGATATCACATACAGAATACTGTATACGCTTCAACATACAAGAGTACAAGCATCAACATTGTGGTATTATTGAGTGTTACACAAAATGCCAAATGTGCAACACGTATATTGAAATAATCCATAAAAATATTTACAATGGTTGTTCCTCAGCACAGAGCTGTCCAAACAATCAATCCCGTCGAAAAAGCCCCATAACTTCTTGAAAAAAAACGCCACAAAGGCAAACGAACATATTCAAACAAAACCAGCGCTAATGTAATCAATTAGAAAAGTCTTGATACTTGCAGATGTACACAGGTTCCTGAAGCATTTTTAAACTCTCACCAGATTACGTGACCCAGCGTATGTAAAGGCGAAATAAAGCTCCTGTCTCATAAACAAATGTGTGGTGTCTCCTTTCTTCTCAAATATTCCCCTTCAAGACTCCAGGATAGTGACCCCAAAAAATAAATAAAATACATATAGTGTGTAGTACTACCCCCACAGTAGCTGCTGGTGAATATTGGTAAGAGCATAATGGGAGCACAGCAAATGCCCTTTGCAGGCAGGGACTGTGGGCCCCTTTGGTAGTGCAGCAAAAATAGAGGTCTTTGGTGCTAGCTGTCCTTTTCCTGTGGCTACTGCTCCCAGTACTACCTCTACAGGCACTGTCAGCTCGCCGAGCTGCAGCTGACCCTTTCTCTAGCCCTCCTGGCTACTTCTCCACAATTGTCAGGAAAGGTTCCATCCGCTGGTGCTATTTATGTTCTGTCTTGCAGTGCTGCATCCCACCAGCAGGGGTCTCCTGGCAGGTTGGAGCTGTCAGGGGAACTTCCCCCTGCTGGTATATCACCTTTGGGACGCAGTACTGGCCTCCACCAGCGGATGGATCCTGGCAGTGTGGAGCACCTGGTCCTTGCTGCGTTCAGGTGTGACCTGAACATAATTAACACGCCTCTATTTATACCCGGCAAGTTCAAGCAGAACTCGCCCTGGTATCTGTCTATTAACCGGACCCTGAGCCTGATTTCTGACCCTGAGCCTGCTGTCCCCGTTCTGGACTTCTGACCCGACCCGATCCGATCTGTCCTGACCTGTTCCCTCTCCTGGACATTTCCTTCCTGCCCATTCCCTGTCTGCAGCTTCTTTGATGATCTCCTGGTATTTGACCCCGGCTTGGCTTTTGGTTTATGATTACCGCATTTCCCCTGGACTTGTATATATGCTTTGTGTTATTTGTGCACTGGTTGTCGTCACCTGTTTGTTCACCCTTGTAAATAAAACACCTTTTATTCCACTATATACAGTGTTGGTCTCCTCTGTGTAGGCACACAGTACTGGTCCATTTAGAACCTCTGACAACAATCCTCCCAGACTGACTTTTCATCCATCCCAAACTGCTTGCACCCAGTCCCTTCAGACTTGCCTCTCAAGCCCTGTACACACGGCCCAAGGTGCTCAGCAGAAACCAGCGAGAACCTCGCTAGCATCCTGATTCTGCCGAGAACCTCGGCTGTGTGTTCGGATTCGGCGAGCATCCCGTCGGGAATGCCGTCGAGCCAAAATAGAGAGCAGGTTCTCTATTTGCTCGATGGCCCGTCGGGATGAATGGCTGGTCGCCTTTCCCGACGGGCTGGTCGCCGAATCTGATGGCCGGCCGAGAACCTCAACGGGCGGAACGATGTGTTCCGCCCGTCGAGGTTCTCTGCCGTGTGTACGCGGCCTTAGTCTTCCAATTGCAACACTCACCAGCACTCTTGGCTGTCTTCCTCCCTGGAGATTTTCCCGGCAGTGTCCTCCTGCTGTCCTTTCTTTGTTCCTGTGCCTCCTGGTCAGGATCCCTTCATGTGTCATGAGAATGGGGTCTCTTCCGCTCCGGGGCCCAGGCCTGAGTTCACCACCCCCCAGGCTGGGGAGCTACTCTCAAGGGCCCCGACAGTCTAATGCCATGTACACATGGTCGGAATTTCCGACAACAAATGTTACATGTGAGCTTTTGGTCGAATATTCCGACCGTGGACATTTGCTGTCGGAATATCCGGCAACACATGTTTGAGAGCTGGTTCTCAATTTTTCTGACAACAAAAGTTCTTATCGGAAATTCTGATCGTCTGTATGCAATTCGAATGCTCGGAATCATTGAACTTAATTTTTGTCGGCTCCTTGTAGTGTTGTATGTCACCGCGTTCTTGACATTTGGAATTTCTGACAACATTTGTGATCATGTGAATGCAAGACAAGTTTGAGCGAACAATCCGTCGGAAAAAAATCCACAGTTTTGTTGTCAGAATGTCCGATCGTGTGTACGCGGCATAATACTCCATCTCCATTTTCCACCCAAACTCACACTGCCCCCAGCTGGGCTTACCCTGAGTATTTGAGGAGGCCTGCCCACTGTCTCAACCCATCTGTGGGGGTTTGGTCAGGGCCCTTTCAAATACTCCAGCCAATTTGCCTAACCTAACAACAATCCTACCCTTAGCACTCTAGCCATGCTAGGGGGTGCTACAAATGTAGTATGTCCAAACACACCATATAATCAATCACTCCTATAATATTGTGCTTGCATATAAAGTATGTGTGAATGCATATTGTGCATCACCCAGTGCTCTCCACTAGACATGTGCAGACTGGAATATTTAGTTTCGTTTTTTCGTTTTTCGTTTGGAAAATAAATTGATTTAGTTACTCCCGAAAATCGTTTTGATTTATTTAGTTTTTCGTTGGGGAATAGCTTTCGTCCGAAAATCCAATAATACTTGGTTTCTGTCGAATGGTCAAAAGAATATTCGACGGAACGTCGAATCTTTACGTCTCATAAATCGAAATCTATTCTCTGTAATTTAGAATCTATTATTTCTATAGTGTCGAATCTTTTCTCTATAATGTCGAATATTTTCTCTATAATGTCGAATCTTTTCTCTATGATATCAAATCTTTTCCCTATAATGTCGAATTTCTCTATATCAAATTTTTACCGCAACGAAAACGAAAATAAAGCATTTTTTATGTCTGATCTTTCGGTTTTCGTTTCTTGCACTTTCGTTATCGTTTCTTAAAACAATAACGAAAAACCCAATTTTCGGACGAAAATGCATTCTAACGAAAACGAATGCACATGTCTACTCTCCACTCTTTTATATCCACATGCCAAAATGCCCTTACCAAACTGTTAATTCCCTTAAACATCCATCAACAAATCTCATCCCTTCTCTTTGTCCAAACGTTAACCTAATTCTCCAATCCTTGTGGGATATCAATACAAAAAATAAATAATAAATAAAAAAATTAAATACTGTAATCCCATTACATCAGATAAACAAATAAATATAAATGTCCTCACATATACAAAATTTGCTGAACCGTGTAAAATATTCCACCTTGTGTTGTGCACTCCTGTCTTCATGCATCAATCCTCATGCTATTTGATTACATAAGAACTGGTTTTGTTTCAATAATCCATAAAAATATGCTAGCGCAAAAACAAGTCTTTAAAACACATTAGCCAATGCACATAAAAAAGTGAAATTTTTGTGTATCCAAGCTTCACATGATATCCCACCCCCTGGAGTTACTCCAAAGGCTCATCTTATATGCAGACCCCTTAAAATATAAAGAGGTCTGTTAGCTCTTTGTACATGAGTCTGGTGAATGTAACCATCTCCACACACAAGGGCACGCTGCAGAGATTGTCAGAAAACTCACATTTCCAGTACAGTACCGACATCATAAACATGGTAAACTTTGCCTTAGGCGTTACCTCCTTACCCGGACTTTTTCAGAAGGTGGAGATTATAATGGCAGCAGCAGTCTCTGATCAGCACTCCTATTTTGGGCAGTACAGCATCAGATAGCTCTAGCAAATTCTGGCCCCACGCCACTTTTCCCTCTTCACTGCAACCTTGTGGTGCTCTCTCTCCTTTTGCTCTTTGTAGCCAATACTTGTCCTCCAGATCCAGCCCCCAGCACTGGACACACTCTATGGATGAGCATTGTAAAATTGTCTCAAGATGGCTGCTGCACTTCTGCATTAATCAATATTCAGTTTAACCCTGTCCGCACTGCAGAAGGATAATGCAGCAGCAACAAAGAAAGAGACACTCCACAGAAGAAATCACCTTCCGCCCAGGTTACAAAATAAAGTGGTTGTAAACCTCTGAAATTAAAAATGTACAAAGCATTTCATTGTATAATGTGTACTTTCTCTCAATCCATAGCACTTAATGTGAGTTCTGTCTCTGCTTTACTTTCTTGGCTATCTGCATGAGTCACGTTTGACAGTTTATGCAGATAGCAAAAAATCCCAGTAGATGGTCTGCCGCCCACTCCAGCACACAACATGTGATTGACAGACTCAGCTGTGTATGGTTCCCTTTGAGACTGGGTGGGGGGGTTCATTCCCTCTACTCAGGTCTTAGATTACACTCAGCTCTCCTCTTTATGCTGTGCAGTGTGTGATATCAGATCCCCGCCCCCTGCCCCAGGAAGCTTACGGAATGCTGTCTAAATGCTGTGCCTTGAACAGCTGTAGAGGACAGAAAGCAGCATTTAAACAGTGTGGGAGCATTTGTTCTCTGTGTATCCCCTGAGATGAGTCACTTCAGTGGGTATATGTATTGTAGCACTAAAGGAATGTCCGCAAATAGGAATAGAAAGGTTTTGTGACTGCTAGAAAACAGTAACAGGGCAGACTTTACAGGCAAAGACGGGAAACTAATTTTAAGAAAAAATATACTTTAATACAAAAAATAGTAAGATACATAAAATCACATAGTTTACACAATAAATTTCAAAATATCCTTTCGTCTACGGGTTTTTGCCTGTTGGCTTCCTCAGGACGAGGTAGGAAAATTTTGAGAATAGGATATAAAATATTTCATTTGTCAATATCAAGATGACCATTCGATATCCAATACATCAGGACGCTAATACTTCTAGGTAAGTAAAAATAGTTTGTACGTGGCTAGTAGAGAAAAACACTTATATAGCCTGATTGATGAGATACCCCCATCTAATACCAGAGCCAAATCTGATCAATGGTAGACTTGGCAGATCTAGTAGATGGCCATAACGTAGAAAGAACCGGGACCAGAACAACGGAGAGCAAAGCCACAATGGGAAATATATCCAGGTTGGGCAAATAGACTCAATAATCCATTGTAGGGGGGTCTTTGTAGGGTTGATCTATTGAATGTAGAGATATGGTGCTTCCCGGGGCATAGCCAGTACAAACTATTTTTGACTTACCCAGAAGTATTAGCATCCTGATGTATTGGATATCGGATGGTCATCTTGATATTGACAAATGAAATATTTTATATCCTATTCTCAAAATGTTCCTACCTCGTTCTGAGGAAGCCAACAGGCGAAATGCGTAGACAAAAGGATATTTTGAAATTTATTGTGTAAACGTGTGTAAATGTGATTTTATGTATCTTACTATTTTTTGTATTAGAGTATTTTTTTTTTTTCTTAAAATTCTTTTCCCGTATTTGCCTGTAAAGTCCGCCCTGTTACTGTTTTCTAGCAGTCACAAAACCTTTCTATTGAATATTACGGATGATGGCATATGTGAGTGCTTTTATGTTTTCCCCTTCCCGATTTTCATTTTGATCCGCAAATAGGAAGTCTCTATATATGTTCTCTTTATTACCCAGCCGGGTAAAAACAGTTAACAGGTGATGGTAAGGATTAGTGTTGCTCACGAATATTCGCATTGCGAATATTCGCTACGAATATTGCATATTCGAGTATTCGCGAATATTCGTATTTTTTCAAATTTATTTTTAAAACAGATCACATCCTAGTGATCTCCATCGACGTCTAAAAGCATTGCTGGTATGATTAGAGAGAGACCCTGGGCCGAGTAGCTGATGCGATTCTTTTATGTTGCCGAAAATTCGCATTGCGGATTTTCGGCAACATAAAAGAATCGCATCAGCTACTCGGCCCTTCTTTTGCATCAGAGCCAATCAGAATAACTCGAATATTCGGCAAAAGGAATATTGCGCGATATTCCTTTTGCCAAATATTCGAGTTATTCTGATTGGCTCTGATGCAAAAGAAGGGCGGAGAAGATAATCGCGCAATATTCCTTTTGCCGAATATTCGAGTTATTCTGATTGGCTCTGATTCGCCCTTCTTTTGCATCAGAGCCAATCAGAATAACTCGAATATTCGGCAAACGGAATATTGCGCGATTATCTTCTCCGCCCTTCTTTTGCATCAGAGCCAATCAGAATAACTCGAATATTCGGCAAAAGGAATATTGCGCGATATTCCTTTTGCCGAATATTCGAGTTATTCTGATTGGCTCTGATGCAAAAGAAGGGCGGAGAAGATAATCGCGCAATAGGAATATTGCGCGATTATCTTCTCCGCCCTTCTTTTGCCCCCTTATTCTCCTTTCTTTTAAGTAGAGTTAGTGTAGAGTTAGTGTTTAGTGCATATTAGTTTAGTAATACAGGAAATGATCTCCGTTTATGAGAATTTTGCAATCATTTTCGCATTAGCGAAATTTTGCAAAATTTTTTTTGGATAAAATATCACGAATATTCGATATTAGCGAATATTCGCGAATATTCTTCTATATATTCGCGCAATATCGCGAAATCGAATATGGCGTATTCCGCTCAACACTAGTAAGGATAGACAAAGGTTGGAAGGAGAAAAGCAGATTCAGGCCTTGGATATGGAAACAGTCCTGTGTCCGTCAAACAATTGGTTTTCTTTCACCACTCCAGCCTGAGTGGGTATTCCGTACATGGACAGGTCTCTCTCACAGACCTGGCAGCCAGAGTATCACTCAGAACTTGAGAAGGATGTCTCTGCCACAGACTCTTCTTGGTGACCATCAGAGAAGCGCCTCTGCCACAGGCCTTCTCTGAGTTTAGAAATGGAGGAACTCCTCCTGAGTAAAGCTTTGCCTGAATCTTCCTTTAATGTCGCCACAGTACCGACTGAGAGAGGAATCAATCCCTCAGTGTCCGGTACCTTGATCCCCGATGGTTCGTCTCAATACTGTTGGACCACCAGCCTCTCAATGGCGCTCCTTAACTGGACTCCCTACCAAACAGCCAAACTCGCTTGGGATCTCTAGAGTAGAGAACCAAGTCGATCGCTGGGTCCCCGTAATGCTTGGGTGTTCCGGACCAGCTTGGCACCGGAACCAAGAACACTGCATAGCACCCACGCCCCAGCCTGGTAGGCCAAAACGCTCGGGGCGTGGTGATGTGGTCACCCTAAAGGTGGGTACCACACTCCAGGAAAAAGAAGAAGACCCCATAAAATGGAGTTTGCCTCATAAGTACCCTCTCCCAGCATGCCCAGCAAGGCCCAGGCCTCCTGATTGGTCACTTGGAGAGAACACCCGAACCACAGCCCCTATCGCTGCCACCTGTCATCCTGGGGTGGAACAACACCCCAGGCACAGCAGGATGAGCCCACAGCACAGCCAAGCTGAAACAGAGAGCTTTACAATAATCAGAATTGAGATCAGAGTCACTTTACCCTCTGATCATTCCCTTAAATGTAAGAGCACCCGTACTTGGAAGTACAGTGGCGCTACAGTAAGGTATATATATATTTACTACAGCACTTATTTATTTATAGTCAAACATTGGTCAGCTGTGTTTTTTTTTTGTTTCAAGCTAAAGTCTGCCATTTATTAAGTGGGATATACTAATAAAACCTTGTAACGAGAAAAATGCACACATGTATAATCACAATGTAATCATTCAAAGTAGCCCATGACTGTCATCCTACTTTGCTCTGCGACATCAGTACTGCATCAGTCCTACATCTATTCCACTTGAATGAACCGAATACTACTTTGATCCAACTTTGTGATAATCTGACTGTCCTTTGACCAATAAAAACAATCCCAGTGTGACACAAATTCATTTTACTGCTGCTGCAATCACCATGTTGGATGTCACAAATCGGATGGTTAAGACAACGATCCTACTTTGATCCGACTTCAATGATAGTCAAAAGGACAAAAGTCGAACCAAAGTAGTGCAGGAACCATTTTCAAAGTCGGGCCAACTTGTGTCAGAGCAGTTAAGATGGCTCTCATAGGAAACCATTGATTTGTGCTTCCAAAGTCAAAGCGTATGTCATACCAGTGTGAACCCAGCCTAAAGGATCAATCCAAAACACTTCTCTTGTTTTTGTTGTTAGTTCCTGATTCCCACACTATCTGTTCTAAAACTTGCCATACACACAAAGATTTCTCTTGTTCAACCCATGGACTGAACAATAGAAATCAAAAGGATTCTTCCACCCATGCTAAATAGTGTGGGTTAAGGTATTTCCCCAACCAGCGGGCAGACCCCTGGCTGTGGACGCCCAAACAGTGACTGAATATGTTTGGATGCAGTCACTGTTCATCCAACAATTTTCCACATGGCGCCTTTGACAGAAATGTTTTGGATTGACCATAGAGTGGTCAGTAGGGCAGGAAATGTGTGGAAAACTCTCCAAATGGAACACAAACAGCAAAAAAAACTGAAACCTTTTTCTTAAGTTTCAAATCTGACTAATCTTAAAAATATCTTAAAAATATAATTTTCAACCAACCAGCTCTGTAAAGTAATAGTTTCTACATTTATTACAGCGGAATGTGTTATGACCATATAAACCAACTCTGCTTTGTTGTACACCAGTGAATGAATCAATGGATTTGGGGAATTAGGTTAAAATATTACTTCAGTCATCATGTGCATTACATCTGTACTTAGCCTTAACATCTAAAAAGTCATGCTGGGAATACTGGCTGAAAAATAGAGGACTCATTTTGTGTAGTTTAACTAACAGTCCAAAGATTAATCTCAGACACAAGACCAAATAAATTTGTAGCTAAGCCGTTTTCCCAAAACAATAGGTCTTAAAATCAAAGCAATAATTTAACATCTTTATTCTCTTTTATAGATCTCTTCTCTCACAAAAGACTTAAACAAGAAATGGTGTGCATGTTAATAAAAATGTACGATAAAGGGAGGTTTTAGAATTTGTGGTTGTAATAACTCTTGATGTAGAAAGAGGAAGGATCATTTATTTACAGACATTTCCGATCAAAAAAGAGGAACACTAGGAAACACAAATGTGGGGGGCAGATTTACTAAAAACTGGTGCACAAAGAATCTGGTGCAGCTGTGCGTAGTAACCAATCAGCTTCTAACTTCAGCTTGATCAAATAAGGGCTCTTTCACAAGGGTGGTCCGCCCGGCGGACTCTGCTTTGCTCAGCACGGGATTGATCCGCTGATCCCCGCTAAGCAGGGGGATTACAAGTCCGCGTCTGCTCACTAAGCTGAGATCGACCTGTCAAGGTCCCGCACTCCTCTATGGGGAGATCGGATGAAAATGGACCGCCTGTCCATTTTCATCCGATCTGTCAGACGGATGTAAACGTTGGCTCTCACAATACCTGAACATTCTGATTGGGTGAAGGTATTGTTTAGTTTGAGAGCCAGCGGGGCCAACTAGCAAGATATGGAAGCTTGAGTTAGTGGGAGATTCTTCCATCCACACAGTTCAGCGTAGATGGAGGAATCTGTTCCACTTTTTTCATCTCACCATAGAAAATCTGCAGATAATCTAAAGGTGTATGGCTTGCAAATAAAACTTAGAAGCTAATTGGTTACTATGCACAGCTGAACCAGTTTTAGTAAATATCCCTCACTATTTTTTTTGGGGGTCTGTGTTGCCAGGTGTTGCTTTTCGTGAAAGACCTCCCCCCATTTTTTAACCCTCCTGGCGGTATTCCCGAGTGTGGCTCATGGATGAATTTCAGTACCATTAGCGATAAAGCAGAGTCACACTCGGTATTGCATTGCAGAATCCTGGCGCAGTATACTTACCTTGTCACCAGAATCTTTCCGATGTCCTCCCCCGCTGTGTCCTGTACCGGATAATCTGCCAGATGCTCTGCGTTCAGGGCTCTGTTCCCTGCGAGCGCTGCAACGCATGGGGGCGGAGCCCGGCTGCAAATTCAAAAAGTACACAAAACATAACACATACAGTACACTGTAATCTTACAGATTACATTACTGTATGAAATCATTTTGCCTCCCTTTTGTCCCTAGTCGTTTGTCCAGTGCCCTGTATGCACTTTTAAATTATATATACTGTTCTTATTGCCTGGAAATTTGAGATTGTCCATGGCAATTAAAAAGTGTCCTTTTTGGTTTTAGACCAGCTAGAAAACAGCTATAGTAAATAAGAGCACTTGCAGAATTGAGCAATAGTGAATTGTGGGGAAATTCATTTTATTATTATTATTATATATTTTTTTATAATTATTTATAGTTATTTATTACGGTATATTATAATTTATGATTTTGTATTTTAAACTTTATCATACCCGGGATGTCTACTAGACTCTTGTTTGGACAGATTTAAGTGTGTTATTACAGAATTACAGGCCTACAATATAAAATGGCAAATTTCTATGTCCCCCATTTGGTGGGACTGTCCCTATTTTGGAATTAATGCCTCTCAGTTGTCCCTCTTTTTGATGTTTAGATCTCTATAATATATGCAATACTTAACTACCAAAAGGGATTATACACTAAGGGACTGATTTACTAAAGGGTAAAAGACTGTGCACTTTGCAGTTGCGCTCTGCAAGTGCAGTTACTCCTGAGCTTAGTAAATAAGCAGAAGCTCTGCTGACTTCCATCATCCAATCATGTGCAAGCAACAATGCTTCTTTTTTTTCCTTGCATGTGGTGGGTATTCTTTGCAAAGTGAAACCTTACCTCATTTACTAAGCTTTGGAGTAACTGCACTGTTTATTTGCCTTTATTAAATCAACCCCTAAACGTTTTACCTTTTAGAAAGACCTTTTTATTATCAAATTATTATTTTATAAAGCCAGCATAAAGAAAAAATAGTGATGAAAAAAAGCAATTTTTAGATTATTAAAGTCCAAAATTGAAAATGCTGCCTCCCTCCTAACACCTATTCTAACTAACCTGTGTAAAAAAAATATATATACAGTACTTACCTATTTTTATGTCGTTCTGGTCCGGTCACGTAATCTCCCTGTTTAAGCTAACAGTGGCTGGAGCGGAGAAGAGAGAGCTTTCATCACTAGCTGATTATTCCTGGAAGCAGTGACTGATATCACCCATAGACTACTATGGTCCATTCATTGGCAACCTTTCCTGCTCTCCCCTGGAGCAGCCGCTGGCTGACACAGGGGAGTCAGATCATATGACCGGACCAGAGCAGCCTGAAAATAGGTACAGATATAGATCTTTCTAACACAAGTTAGTCAGAATAGGTGTTAGCAGGGAGGAGGGTGCAGTTTTAACCACTTAAGGACCAGACCAATACGCTGCTAAATGACCCAAGGGGTTTTTACAATTCGGCACTGCGTCGCTTTAACAGACAATTGCGTGGTCGTGCGATGTGGCTCCCAAACAAAATTTGCGTCCTTTTCTTCCCACAAATAGAGCTTTCTTTTGGTGGTATTTGATCGCCTCTGCGATTTTTAATTTTTTGCGCTATATACAAAAATAGAGCGACATTTTTGAAAAAAAAACAATATTTTTTACTTTTTGTTATAAGAAAAATCAATAAACTAAATTTTAGTCAAACATTTAGGCCAAAATGTATTTAGCCACATGTCTTTAGTGAAAAAAAATCGCAATAATTTTTTTTTTAGCTACCTAGCGGGAACAACGACACTAATACAGCGATCAGAAAAATGATCGCTTCGTGATGCTGGAAATAGGGAGTGAAAGGGTTAACTAGGGCGGTGATCAAGGGGTTAAAACTTTATTAGGGGGGGTACGGGGGCTACCCAGGACCTAACACTAACTGCCTGTCACACTAACTGTCACACTGACACTAAATACAGTAATCATACATGTATGATTACTGCATTCAGTGACATTGTGACAGGGGGAGGGGGAGGGCGATCGCGGGGGTTAAATGTGCCTATGTGTCTGTTGATGTGCCTGTCGGTGCCATTCTGCCGACGTAATTGTACATGCGGCGGTCCTTAAGTGGTTAAGATAAGTTAGGTTTTGTTATAATTCTACTTCAATTGCTCGTTTTGCTTAGGCGACACACTTCTACTTACCTGATCTTCCTCTTCCACCTGAAAATGATCCCTCCCCCACGCTCTGGCAGTAAACTGTCTTTCGAAATGAACAAAGTCTGATGTACGGCTCTGTACCCTGCTTTGGTTTTGATGACACTAAGATTTTAGACCTCTAAAACGTGGGGGAGAACATCCTGAGGGGACCTATCTAGCAGCAAGGAGGAGCAGAGGATCAGGTAAGTAAATCTATTTTTATTAGACATGTGCGTTCCCATTCGTAATGAATTGATTTTCGTCCAAATTTGTTAGTATTCGTACATTCGGATCAATTCGAACATCCAACTAGCTGAAAGTACTAAAATACGAAAATTACGGAATTACGAATAACCAAAAAAAAGAACAAGCGAAAATATGAACGTACGATTGGACAATCTTACTAAAATACGAAACACCGAAACAGCAAAAGAACGAAAATTACATCTATAACGAAAGATTTGCATTCGGTATTTTAAATCCTTTGTCTGTTCGTAATTTCGTATATTCGTATTTTCATTGGTGTGTTTTGTAAATCTGTTTCTTTGTCTGTTCGTAAATTTGTGTACTTGTATTGTTCTTTCGAATGGACACTGGGCAGTGTAGTTAGTGATGTATCTTACTTAATATCTTAGCCAATCAGCTTATCTCTTTTTTGCTGAGTCACATTGGACAGTGTAAAGCCTCGTACACACGATCGGACTTCAAACAAACTTTTCAGTGGATTTTTTTCCAAAGGGAGTTGGCCAGACTTTTGAAACCGAAAAAGTTTGTCCGATGGAGCGTACACACAGTCAGATTTTTTGGAAAACGCTAATTTTGAAGTTTGTTGGCAAAAAGTGTGTACGGGGCTTAAGAGAAAGTCTATCTTAATATGGATTAGCCGCGTGTTGAAAATGAAACTAAAATACGAGATTGCAAAATGACCGCGCCGCAATGTATTTACGAAAGTACAAAATTACGAATCCATTAAACGAAAGTTATTATCTAACAAAATTAGGAATTTCAAATCAACGAAAATATACAAAATTAGACAAAATTTCGACTCATTCAGTATAAACGAAAATAAAACTGTTACGAAAATACGAACGGGTCCGAATAGGAAAACTTGCGTCTTACGAAATATGAACGGGTCCGAATAGGAAAACTTGCGTCATACGAAATTACGAATCTTTACGAACCTAGGGAATGAGACGAAACAATTTTATTTATTTTTTTCTTGTGGACATGTCAAATTTTTATCATTCCTCTCTAGACCAAGGGTCTCCAAACTTTTAAAACAAAGGGCCAGTTTATTGTCCTTCAGACTTTAGGAGGGCCGGATTGTGGCCAGAAAATGTACAGGGCCGGGCATCACGGGCAATAAATGTGGTCCCATGGTTGGTGGTCAATAGGAGGAGGAGTAGTGCCCCTATTAGGATGAGGAATAGTATCCCATGATTGGTATCAGTGGAAGAAATAGTCCACCATTGTTGGTGTCAGTGGGAGCAATAGTGTCCCAAAGGGCCGGATAAAAGCTAGCAAAGGGCCACATCTGGCCCTCGGGCCGCAGTTTGGAGACCCCTGCTCTAGACCTAAATGAACAATTAATCCTTGTAGTTTGAGCACAACCCCACTGCAAGGGATACATTCTTGGTTGCCTGGAGTTAGGCTTTAAGTTTTCTTGGCCCATGTAACTAAAGGTGTGGCAGGGGGTGCGTCTTTTGAATACTAAAGGGTGTCCCTCTTTCCCATCTCAGAAAGTGGGAGGTATTAAGTACAGTGTTGCCAACCTACCAGACACCCGAAATTTACTGGCGCAGCCACGTTTTTACTGGCATTTCACAAAAGTTATTAAATTAAATTTTTAGGTGCAAATTTCAGTATTTAGGCTACACACAAGTACGCTAGGCAAATAGCAATGTGATTTAAGGTAGATATTAAGGTAAAAAAACATATTTTTGTTATTTTAGATATAATAAGGGCAAATTATTATCACCCCCTGCCTCCATACCCCTCTGCCACCAACACCCCCTAACTTCACCCCCCTCTGTGGTGCCACAATCTCCCCCTGCCTCCAATCTCCCTCAGGCCCCCTGCCTCCATCGTCCCCTGCATCCATCCCCCTCTGCAGTGCCACCAACAACCCCTGTCTCCACCCCCACCCTCTGCGATGCCACCATCCCCCTCTGCAGTGCCACCAACAACCCCTGCCTCTAATCTCCCACCGACCCCCTTCCTCCAATCACCCCCTGCCTCCATTGTCCCCTGCCTCCATACCCCTCTGCGATTCCACCAAGAACCCCTGTCTCCATCCCCCACCCTCTACGGTGCCACCATCCCCCTTTGCGTTGCCACCAACACCCCCTGCCTCCAATCACACCCTGCCACTAACACCCCCTGCCTCCATCCCCCTCTGCGGTGCCACCGCAGCCACCATCACCCCCTGCCTCCAATCTCCATGCACAGTTCCAAGCCAAACCGATCTCGGTTATTTTTACTGGCACATAGGGATGAGCCGAACACCCCCGGGTTCGGTTCGCACCAGAACGTTCGAACAGACCGCGGGTTTGCACGAATATTTCGAACCCCATTGAAGTCTATGGGACCCGAACGTTCAAATTCAAAAATTATCGTTTTAAAAACCAAAATTCAATTAAATGTTGGAAAATGTCGTTCAGAACCCGGGTCTTGCCCCAGGGAACAGGTATCAATGGAATTTTTTTTTTTTTAAACGGCCATTTTTTCCGGAGCAGCCATTTTAATGATGCTTAAAGTGAAAAAAAAATTCCTTTAAATATCACACCTGCTGGGTGTCTATAGTAGTGGCACGTGTTTAGAAATGTCCCTGCACAACATGAGAGGACTATAAAAAAAAGTAATTAATGCTACTTGCACACATTCTGTGTGGCAACATTATGTCGAATATTTTAGCGGTGGTGGGGGGCCATTATTTTTTTGTGAAATAACATTTTTAGAAAAAAGGGCACCCCTCAAACATACTGTAATTGGAGCGCAACAAGGAGCCACGTGCAAATTATTGCATCAAAAATTGTTATTAGGCGCCCCTGTTAAACAGGGGCAGAAAAATTGGGCCTTGGGCACAACACAACACTGCAACCCCTCACAATAACTCCAATTGGAGCGCAACAAGGAGCCACGTGCAAAGTATTGCATCAAAAATTGTTATTAGGCAACATAAGGTCCGCAACCTTACTCTTGTAACGTGTATCAAGGAGAGTCGCCAGCCAGTAATAATCCCTCTCCTTAATAGCACGTACTGTACACGAGGATCCTTACGCAGGCTTTGCAGGATCAGGGAGGCCATGCAGCGTAGGTTTGCAGAGGCATTCGGGGCACAGTCCTCTGGGTCACTGAGGATGACAGGATCCACAGGCACCTCATCCCAGCCACGTAAAAGTCCACGTGCTCCTTGGGACTGTAAATGATCCCTTGAAGACTGCTGCTGCTGAGTGCTAGGCCCCACCTCCATGCTGCTGATACAATCCTCCTCCTCCTCCTCCTCTTCCTGTGTGCTAGGTGGGCAAGCAGGACCACTGTCTGGGTAAAGGGGGCCTTGAGAGGTAAGGAAGTTCTCCTCTTCCTCCCTCTGTTCTGCCTCAAGGGCCCTGTCCATTATTCCACGTAGCGTGTGCTCCAACATGTGAATAAGAGGGACAGTATCACTGATGCATGCACTGTCACTGCTCACCATCCTCGTGGCCTCCTCAAATGGTGACAGGACAGTGCATGCATACCTGATCAAGGCCCACTGGCGTGACCCAGTTCTGCTGCCATATTGGCACAGGTACTCATTGATGGCCCGTTGCTGCGTGTGCAGCTGCTGCAGCATGGCCAACATTGAGTTCCATCTGGTGGGCATGTCACAAATTAGGCGGTTCCTTTTGGAGGTCAGTCAGCCGAGCAGTGGCATTATATGACCTTCGAAAATGCACACAGACTTTCCTGGCCTGCTACAGGACATCCTGCAAGCCTGGGTACCTGCCCAAGAACCGCTGCACCACCAAATTGAGGACATGCGAAAAACAGGGCACGTGGGTGAGTTTTCCCTGTCGCAGGGCAAAGAGGATGTTGGTGCCATTATCGCTGACCACCATTCCAGGCTTCAGCTGGCGTGGCGTCAACCACCTCTCAGCCTCACCCTGCAGAACTGACAAAACCTCTTCCCCAGTGTGGCTCCTGTCTCCCAAGCACACCAGCTCTAGCACCGCATGGCATCTCTTGGCCTGCATTCCTGCGTATCCCCTCGTACGCCTACAGAGCACGGCTGGTTCGGAGAAAACATCACCACAGGAAGAGGCAACAGAGGAAGAAGAGGAGGGGGTGGAGGAGAGAGGTGTGTCACAAGCAGTAGTAGTGTTTTGGAGGCGTGGTGGCGGAACAACCTCCAAAACTATTGGACCTTGCCCTGCGTCCTTCCCAGCTGCCAGCAGAGTCACCCAATGCGCGGTAAAATACAGGTAACGTCCCTGTCCATGCCTGCTGGACCATGAGTCAGCGGTAATATGCACCTTACCACTGACCGCCCTGTCCAGCGAGGCATAGACATTGCCTTCCACATGCCGGTAGAGAGCCGGAATAGCCTTCCGTGAGAAAAAGTGGCGTTTTGGTACTTGCCACTGAGGTACTGCACATTGCACAAACTCACGGAAGGGGCAGAATCTACCAACTGAAAAGCTAGCAGTTGAAGTGCTAGCAATTTCGCTAAGCTAGCATTCAACTGCTGGGCATGTGGATGGCTGGGATTGTACTTCTTTCGGCGCTGCAGCAGCTGGTGCAGGGAAATTTGCCTGGTACTATCAGTAGATTGCCCGCTACTACTAGCTTGTGACACACCTATTTCTACACCTTCACTGCAGGCTTCAGAGAGGACTGGGGGTCTACTGGGGTTGGAGGTCCCAGAAGGGCAAGGGGGGTACACTTTTGTCTTTGGTGTGGGTCTTTCTGGTGTGCTTGCCAACGAGCTGCATGGCAGGTCGACATATGTCTGGACAAGCATGTGGTACCCAGGCGGTTGATGTTTTGGCCACGCGAGATACGCTTGCGACATAAGTTGCAAATAGCAAAGGTACGATCTTGTGGACATGTTTCAAAAAAGGCCCACACCAAAGAACTTTTGCTGTACCGGTCAGACACAGCAGCGCCATGCACAAGCGCCGTAGATGTGCGCTGTAATGCAGTGGGTGTGACCTTAAGCTGACCCCTGGAGGGCATCCTATCTCTTTGGAGATGTGCCTGTGCCTCGTCCTTCTCCTCCATCTCCTCCTCTCTCCTATCAGGCACCCAGGTAGAGTCAGTGACCTCATCATCCCCTCCCTCCTCATCACTGTCAACAACCTGGCAGTATGCTCCAGCTGGGGGAACATCATCACTGACAAATTGCTGTCCCTCTCGGCCACCTCCTCTCCCTGGGCTCACATCAATCCCTTCCTCTATCAGTGTTCCGTCATCGGAGTCTTCAAAACGCTGCGCATCTTCCTGCAGCATGTACCCAACACTGTGTTGAAATAGTTTGGGGGACTCCTCAGGAGGACATGGTGGTACTAGGGAAGTATTGTGTGAAGCCATTGTGCAGAGGCAAGAGGACGCCTTGGCAGCTGCTTTGCCAGGTAAACTTTGATCAGTCTGTGTGAGAGAGGATGAGGAGGATGAGGACGGCTTGGTCATCCACTCTACTAATTTCTCTGCATGTTGAGGCTCAACAGGGCCAGCTCCCGAAAAGAAGGACGAGCGGCCACGGCCACGGCCACGTGCTGAAGAGGATGCACCACCACTACCAGCGTTACCTCGACATGCAGAGCCTGCTTGCCCTTGTGACTCTCTGCCTCTCTTTGTTGTCCTTCCAGACATATTTATGCGTTCAGGTGGTATTTAACAGCACAAGCGCAGTGACACCAACTGCGTTCAGGTGGTATGTAACAGCACAAGCAGAGTCACACCAACTGCGCTCAGGTGGTATATAACAGCACGCGTACAGTGACACTAACTGCGCTCAGGTGGTATATAACAGCACAGGTGCGGTGACACTAACTGCGCTCAGATGGTATGTAACAGCACACGTACAATGACACTAACTGCGCTCAGGTGGTATATAACAGCACAGGTGCGGTGACACCAAATGCGCTCAGGTGGTATATAACAGCACACGTACAGTGACACTTACTGCGCTCAGGTGGTATATAACAGCTCAGGTGCGGTGACACTAACTGCACTCAGGTGGTATGTAACAGCACAGGTGCGGTGACACCAAATGCGCTCAGGTGGTATATAACAGCACAGGTGCGGTGAAACTAACTGCGCTCAGGTGGTATATAACAGCACAGGTGCGGTGACACCAAATGCGCTCAGGTGGTATATAACAGCACACGTACAGTGACACTAACTGCGCTCAGGTGGTATATAACAGCACAGGTGCGGTGACACTAACTGCGCTCAGGTGGTATGTAACAGCACACGTACAGTGACACTAACTGCGCTCAGGTGGTATATAACAGCACAGGTGCGGTGACACTAACTGCGCTCAGGTGGTATGTAACAACACACGTACAGTGACACTAACTGCGCTCAGGTGGTATATAACAGCACAGATGCGGTGACACTAACTGTGCTCAGGTAGTATATAACAGCACACGTGCGGTGACACCAAATGCACTAAGGTGGTATGTAACAGCACACATGCAGTGACACCAAAACCACTAAGGTGGTATGTAACAGCACACGTGCGGTGACACCAAATGCGCTCAGGTGGTATGTAACAGCACACGTGCGGTGGCACCAAATGCGCTAAGGTGGTATGTAACAGCACACGTGCGGTGACACCAAAACCACTAAGGTGGTATGTAACAGCACACGTGCGGTGACACCAAATGCGCTCAGGTGGTATGTAACGGCACACGTGCGGTGACACCAAATGCGCTCAGGTGGTATGTAACAGCACACGTGCGGTGACACCAAATGCGCTCAGGTGGTATGTAACAGCAGACGTGCGGTGACACCAAATGCGCTAAGGTGGTATTAAACAGCACACGCACAGTCAGAGCGACTGCGTTTCTGTGCAATTCAATAGCCCACTTGCATTAACAGCAACTGCCTTTCTGTGCAAATAAATAGCACACGTGCAGTAACAGGTAATGCGTCTATGTGCAATTAACTAGCACACGTTGACTAACACGTTAGAGCATCAAGCACAATCTCCTGCCTGACAGATACTAATAGCAGAACTAGCTAAGCTATACAGTTTATAAATATATTGACAACTCCTAGGGATGTCAATATATTCTCTATAAACTGTAAATTTAACTATACTAACTAGTAGCCTCCCTGATCTGTCTATCTATCTATCTATCTATCTATCTATCTATCTATCTATCTATCTATCTATCTATGTGAAAAGACACTGTGGGGTAGATTCATGTAGATCAGCGGATCTTTTGATCTGCGTGATCTATCTTTTTTACGATCCGCCTGCGCCAGTTTTTGAGGCAAGTGCTGTATTCAGAAAGCACTTGCCTCGTAATTAGCCCTGGCGGATCGTAAATCCCCCGGCGGAATGCAAATTCCGCGGCTAGGGGGAGTTTACTATTTAAATCACGCGCGTCCCCGCGCCGATCGTACTGCGCATGCGCCGCTGGCAAAATTTCCCAGCGTGCATTGCTTTAAATGACGTCGCAAGGACGTCATTGTTTTCGATGTTAACGCAATTAACGTATGGCCGTATTCCCGGACGACTTACGTAAACGACGTAAAAAATTCAAAACTCGACGCGGGAACGAAGGCCATACTTAACATAGGATCCGCCGCACTTACCCCGCATATAGCAGGGGTAACGATCCGCGGAAGAAGACGAACGCAAACGACGTAAAAAAAAAGCGACGGCCGGGCGTTCGGTTCTGAATCGGCGGTTCTCCTCATTTGCATATTCGTCGCGTAGAAAAAAAGAAGCGCCACCTAGCGGACGGCGGGACAATGCAGCCTAAGAACCGACAGTGTAACTCACTTACACCAGTCGGCTCTAAGGGAGATCTATGCGGAACCTGATTCAAGGAATCAGCCGCATAGATCCGAGCGTCGGATCTCACAGATCCGACGGTGTATCAGTAGATACACCGTCGGATCTGTACATGAATCTACCCCTGTGTCTCTATCTATCTATCTCTCTCTCTCTGTCTGTCTGACTGCAAAGCAAGCCAGAACACACTACACGAGGCCGCCCGGGATGCCGCTTTTTATAGTGGGGGGTGTGTGCTAAAGCCCTTAGCCCTAATTGGCCAAAGCACCCAGGCTTTGGCCAATTAGGTCTCTTCGTTTTTTGGGCGCTGTGATTGGCCAAGCATGCGGGGTCATGGTGAATGCTTGGCCAATCATCAACGCGCAACGCCGCAGTGAATTATGGGTCATTCGAATTTGGCGCGAACGACCCGATTTGTTCGTTTTCGACGAACGATCGAACGGCCAATGTTCGATGCGAACATGTGTTCACATCGAACACGAAGCTCATCCCTACTGGCACACTTCCGCAACCACAGACATTTACGAACGTGGGAAAAAAGTGCCCATTTTTACGAACTGTGCCTAAAAATACGGACGGTTGGCAACACTGATGGAGTAGCAGTAGAGAATCATAGGGTGTTGCATATTTTATCTATGCTTTAAGAGGTCTGAAATAATTAGCATGCATGTAAACACATTTTAAGTAACCCAGTGGGATTCAGACAACAGGACTTCAAATCTGAAAGTCTGAAATTATACCTTGCTATTAACAGGCCCAAGAGTGATTATGTGCATGTTTACAGTGCCCCCTGATGAAAAGAGGACATTCTTATTGTGACTCCTGAATTCTGATGAAAAAGATGAGGTGGGGAGTTTTTTTTTATAATTTCTTCTGAATGGGAGAGAGAGAATATGTGTACACAAGCCACGTAATTTCCATACTGCATGACAAATGGAAGGGGAATCCTACTGCAGATCATAAATATGCAATATGTAGGTGACAAATGTGATATTAATCACTGTGTGGTTGTGAATGAAAACACTGACAAAACGGGTTAAGATCATTAGGATGTGAACTGATTGCCCCCTGAGAAAACTAATAAAATAAATATTATTCTACAAACCTGAGTCATGAAGCAGTGAGATACTTCTGACAGTTTCATGATGCAGTGTAGAGTAAAAAAATAATAATAATATTCTTTGGTATGATGAAAATAAATGTATGTTCTTAAATGTAAAGCTCATTCACACATTTTTGGTTTTAATGTGATTTTTCAGGCATTGGCTAATGCATGACACCTGCATTAGGAAGATAAAACAATGCAAGTGGCGAAGTTTACTGCGCTGCAATGAAAAACTTAGCATAGCATTGAAGGTTTTGCATTTTGGCGTTTCTATTTTCCCCTCACTGAAATTAAATGTGATATGCAAGAAAGAACAGAAGGAATCATTTGAAAGTTTGTCAAACTAGCAATCTTTCTCAAAGAACCACAATAAATAGGAGAAGTGTAGCCAAAGATATTTTGGTTTTATTTTTTTCTATGGATTACCTGGAATGCAGTTTGTTCTACACCCCTGTGACCTGCTTTCAGCTGGCAGCGGGCTAAACTCTGCTGTCAGCTGACATCACAGAGCTGGAATAGGCCCAGATCTGCTCAGAAGCCAGGACCAACTGCTCAGCAATGCACTGAGAGCCTGAGCCAGCCACTCCTGCCTATTCCACAGCACAGCGCTCCAGTGAGCATGGGGGGAGCAGAACTGAGAGCTGGAGACTGATGCCTCGTACACACGACCGGGTTTTCTGATGGGAAAACTGCGATGAGAGCTTTTGGCCGTGTGTATGCTCCCTCGCAGTTTTTCAGACGTGGAAAACTGCCAAACCCGCCACCAAAAAAAAAGAACCAGCTCTCTTTTTTCCCGTTGAGATTCCCGACTGACTTTCTACCATCGGAAATCCCGAGCGTGTGTACGAGGCATGACAGTTCTCAGCTCTCTGCTCACAGAATGATAAGAACTGAGCGATCAGTGGTCTAAGGTCTTTGATTGCACAGTTCTTATCGCAGAGCTGACAACGGGCAGATGCAACTTTGGATCGATGCTGCAACCACCTAGTTGTGTAGAAATGTGTATCCATATTTCTCTTTTAGTACATGTCAGGACATCCTCTATCCAGATATACCTGTCTAGTACTTAGCCCAGACCACTTGTCTGATCTTCTGAATTGCAGTACAATTATGGTAGTATTCAAGGCAATCAAAAGAGCTACGGTATGATTAGCAGTAAACCACCATAAACCATCTTTTTACTTACCACAATGAACTAATATCTGATTGACTTATATGACTTAAACTGGCCATACATGGATAGAAAATCAAATGAAATATCAAGTTGGTAGACTTCGATTTTTTTATGGTTATTGACCTTCCTACAACTACACAGACTTGTTGACGTCACACACTGCTGTCTGGTGAGGCAGCAATGGTTTTGGAAGTCTCAGGCTTTTTTTAACTTGTGGATGATATTAAAGTGGTTTTAAAGGCTAAAGGTTTTTTAAACCTAATGCATTATCTGCATTAAGATAAAAGACCTTTCAGGTACAGCTTCCCTACAGCCCCCCTAAATACCTACCTGAGCCCAATCTTGGTCCAGCGTTGTGCACAAGAGCAGCGGCATTGCTCTGTCTCTCCCTTCTCACTGGATTCTGTGAGAGCCTTAGCTCCCCCTGCAGTTAATGAAATCCAGGGAGAGGGGGGCGGGGCAAAGCTGCACTATGTCTGATAATAGATGCACACAGTGTTGCTCAGGTTTGAGCCTGCAAGAGCAGACTCCGTAGTAAGTGGCTTGCTGGGGGGATACTCGAAGGGAGGAGGAGCCAGGAGTGCCAGCAGAGGATTCAAGAATAAGAGGATTGGACTGCTCTGGCACAAAACAATTAAGGATGATGTGTTTGCTATTTATTTTAAAAAATAAACATTAAGCATTTATTATCACTGGTGTTTTTGAATAAAAACGCTTAATACTGCACTATAAGAGTTTTTCTTCTATCCTGTATGCTTGTTGTGGTATGGAATAGCATAACATCAGTGGAATTAAGGTATCGGTGTGTATGCCGTTTACCTCAATCCGGGAGGTTTCAATATTTGGTAAGCATTTGATCAGTGTTCCGCCTATCACAGGAGTCACCAAAGTTCTAGGAGGTGGGTCTTTGTTACAGTGGCTGGCCACCTAACATTGCAGACCCAAGCTCCGGAACACGTAATCCTCTGTAATCCAGGCACATGTGAGTCTGCAATTATGGGCACAGTGAGGCTGCAATGGTGGGCACAGTGATTCTGTGCTGATGGGCACAGTGAGGCTGCATTGATGGGCACAGGTGAGTTTGCAATGGTGGGCACAGGAGAGTCTGCAATTATGGGTACAGTGAAGCTGCAATGATGGGCACAGTGAGGCTGCATTGATGGCCACAGTGAGTTTGCAATGATGGGCACAGTGAGGCTGCATCGATGGGCACAGTGAGTTTCCAATGATGGGCACAGTGAGGCTGCAATGATGGGCACAGTGAGGCTGTGTTGATGGGCACAGTGAGGCTACGTTGATGGGCACAGTGAGGCTACGTTGATGGGCACAGTGATGATGCATTGATGGGCTTAGTGAGGCTGCATTGATGGGCACAATGACTCTGCATTGATGGGCACAGTGAGTCTACAAAGATAGGCACAGTGAGGTTACATTGATGGACACTGTGACTCTACGTTGATGGGCACAGACACATTGAGGCATGTTGATGGTCACAGTGATTCTGCATTGATGGGCATAGATGAGGCTGCGTTGATGGGCACAATGACTCTGCATTGATGGGCACAGTGAGTCTACTAAGATAGGCACAGTGAGGTTACATTGATGGACACTGTGACTCTACATTGATGGGCACAGACACAGTGAGACTGTGTTGATGGTCACAGTGATTCTGCATTGATGGGCACACTGAGTCTGAAACGATGGGCACAGTAAGTCTAAATTGATGGGCACAGTGACTCTGCATTAATGGGCACAGTGAGTCTGCAATGATGGGCACAGTGAGCTGCATTGATGGGCACAGTGAGGCTGCATTGATGGGCACAATGAGGCTGCGTTGATGGGCACAGTGAGACTGCATTAAACCATTATCACACATTGTGGTGTTTTGTTATACAGGTTAAATTATTTTGTACATCTTTTCTATATTTATTTGTTTAGTGCATGTAAATTTTGGAGGTGTCTTCATAAACTAGCACTTTACAATAAATGCTGCACTTTATTTGTTAAAAAGGAGTATGTAATATATATATATATATATATATATATATATATATATATATATATCCATACATACATATACACACACACACGCCCCCCTTGGAGATTCTGGTTTCACTTCTGTTAGTGGATGAAATATTGGCTTTTTGGTGGACATGCTGTATTTTATAAACTCTTTTTTGGTGTTTCTGGCACACGGTTTATATAACATTTTTTTATTGTATACATGCTTATGCTATTATATGCCCTTCTGTAGTCAGGGTGTATATATACTATATAGTTTATTTTTTTTAATTTATTTTTTTCACCCAAATGTGATTTTTTTTGATTTTTTTTGGACCTTTAACAAAAACTTAACATTTTCAACTTTAACAATGGGGCAATCTTCTATGGAGACTACTCTGTCCGCTTTTTCTTTTTACTCCTAATCGTATGTTCAGTGTTATCTACAGCTTGTTCCGGCTCCTCACCAGGGCTGGAAAAGTCTCTAGATTTGTTTTTTCTTTTTTTTCTTTGGAGTTTGGCTCACTTCATCTTCTATGGACATGTGCTCCTCAACCTCTTCTACTTTCTTTTGCTTTTTCTTCTTTTTCAGAGATGGGACACCGTCTTCTGTAGACTCATCCCCATCCTCATCTTCATCATCTTCAACCTTCTTATTAGGTCTCTTCTTGCCTCCTTCTTCTTATTTGACTTACTTAGGTCTTCTGAAGAAGCCCATTCTTGATGACCATTGGTAAGCTCTTCTGTTGTCTCATTATTCCCTCCTTTCCGTTTTTTCTTCTTTGACGATTGTACGCCGTCTTAGAGAGGTTGATCACAGTCTTGAAGAAGGTCAAAGAAGAGGAAGACCTTCTTGTTTTTCTTCTTGGATGACGGTGCGTCATCTTCTAAGAATTGAGCATGATCTTCAAGATTGGTGAGCCTCTTGTACTTTCTTATTTTTCTTCTTGGATGACTGTATATCCTCTTCAAAAGGTTGGGCATGGTCTTCAAGATCGTGAATACTATATATACTATATAGTTTAATGTTATGTTATTTATATATTTATATATTTCACTAAGATTTCAAATAGAGGGTACATGCTGCATATATCCCTTGATTTGTTTGAAATTTACAATTATCACCAAAAGTTAAAGTGAAATCCTAAATTTTGTGTTGTTCCCAGACCAGTAATAGAGGGGAAATATTACTATGGGGATACTATTACTGGTGACAACAAGGGATTCCCACTTTGAAGGGATTTTCTCTCACTTCCTGTTTTGCTTATGGGACAGAAAATAAAAGATACTCACCCCAATAGGACACAGAAAAAAACCTGATGGAGCAATAACTGTCCTTTACTCTATCCAAAATAAAAATGTTTTGCATCTACTTTAAATTGATTATAAACCTTTGTTTTTTTTAACCTTAATAACATACTTACCTTCTCTGTGCAATGGTTTTGCACAGAACAGCCCCGTTCCTTCTTTTCTGGGGTTCCCGGCCCGTGCTCCAGGCACCTCCTCTTTAGCAAATGCACGCAGGGAAATCCACTTTACTGGGGGCACCAGTGCGTGCTTGCTGCCCAGCCTGCTTTTCTTTTTTTTTTTACACAGACCGGGCAAAGTGGCCCACCCCCCTGCTCCCTCCTCACAGCATTTGAATGACAGCAGTGGGAGCCAATGGCTGCATCTGCTATCAATCTGCCTAATGAGGAGGGAGACAGCAGAAGAGTCACTACTGTACTCTTGTGCACGTCGCCTGATCGGATTGGGCTCAAGCTAGAATACAGGGATGGGGGGGGGGGGTGGGCTCCTGCAGTTCAGAAGTTTTATTTAACCTTTATTGCACAGAATGCATTAACTGCTTAGTGGCTGCCCCACTTACATGTACTGCAGCAGGGCAGGCACTCTGTGCTAGATCAGGTACCTAGTACGTAATCTGATATTTCCAGGTCTGGGGCGCGCACGCTGTTCAGGAAAAAAGCAGAATGGCGATCTGCATATGTAAACAAGGCAGACTGTCATTCTGCCAGAAAGGAGGGTACTGATCCTGTGTTTCTACAAAGCAGGAACACGGATCTCTGCCTTCCTATAGTACAACCACCTCCACCACAGTAAGCAAGCACATTTTAGCCACACTTTTAACCGCTCCTGATGTTAACACCTTCTCTGCCAGGGTCATTATTACAGTGACAGTGCATATTTTTAGCACTGATCCATATTGGTGTCACTGGTTCCCAAAACAGTGTCACTCAATGGTTGATTTAATAAAGGCAAATGAACTGTGCACTTTGAAAAGTGCAGTTGCACTCTGATCTTAGTAAATAAGTGGGAGCTCTGACTTCCATCATCCAATCATGTGCAAGCAAAACATTTTTATTTATTTTTTCTTGCACGTGATTGAGTATTCTTTGCAAAGTGACTCTTTACCTCATTTAATAAGCCCTGGAGCAACTGCTCTTGCAGAGTGCAGTTTATTTGCCTTTAGTAAATTAATCCCTTAGTGTCCAATTTGTCTGCTGCAATGTCGCAGTTATGCTATCGCCGCCATTACTAGTAAGAAAAAAAAATCCATAAATATATCCCGTAGTTTGTAGACGCTATAACTTTTGCGCAAACCAATCAAAATATACTCATTGGGATATTTTTTTTACCAAAAATATGAAGCAGAATACATACTGACCTAAATGAATGAAGAAATTCGATTTTTTTTATTGGATATGTTTTGTAGCAGAAAGTAACAAATCTTTTTTTTCAACAGTTTTTATTTGTTTATAGCGCAAGAAATAAAAACCGCAAAGGTGATCAAATACCATCAAAAAGAGGGGAAAAGAAGACATAAATGTTATTTGAATACAGTGTCGCATGACCGTGCAATTTTTAGTTAAAGTAACGCAGTGCCGTATGGCAAAAACATTTTTTTTACTTTTTGTTGTGTATACCCAGGCATAAGATATTTTGTATATCTTCACGTGTTATTCCAATGCTGATCACACACCTGTTTCTAACTGTTTTAACTTTTATACATTGTGTTTTCATTGGGTAACTACACAATGGGGGGTATTTAAAGAGGAGCTCCAGCCGCGAATTTTTTTTTTAAAAGTCAGCAGCTACTAACAGTGTAGCTGCTGACTTTAAATAAGGACACTTACCTGTCCTAGGCGCCCGCGCTGACGGCCCCCCCCCCCAATGCCGGTCCCACGATCGCTCCGGGTCCCGCGCCGCCATCCACACTATGGGAAACAGGCAGTGAAGCCGTAAGGCTTCACTGCCCATTTCCTACTGCGCCTGCGTGAGTCTCACGCTGGCTTGTGAATGGGCGCGCTGCTCTCTGAGAACACACACAGTTCCCAGAAAGCAGCGCGCCCCATTCACAAGGAGAAGGACAAGAAGAAAAGGCACCGCGGAGTGGAAGAGGCAGATTACGGACTTCCGCATAGCAACAGCTATTTCGGATGAGTATTTTTTTTTCTTTTTCAGGTTTTTTTTCTTTTTATTTTTTAAACAACATTGTAAAATGTTGTTTTCCTGGGTGGAGCTCCGCTTTAAGAAAGACACTTTGCACTTGGAAGTGCAGTCGCTCTAAATCTGAGGGGATGATCTGAAATGAGGGGAAGCTCTGCTGATTTTATCATCCAATCTTGTACAAGCTAAAATTCTGTTTTTTTTTCCCTTGAGTGTCCCCCTCAGATCTTCAGCGACTGCACTTACAAATGCACTTGCAGTGCACTTGTAGTGCAAAGTGGATTTGCCTTTAGTAAATAACCCCCATTGTGTATATTTACTCCCACTTTCTTTTTTGCTTTTTTTTTTTTTTTTACACAGGCTAATATTTTATTATCTTTCTCGTTCACTGTGAGTTTTCCCTACTTTTTACACAGTGCACGGCGCACAACACAGCGCACTTTCACAACATCAAGAATCGAAAAAAAAATTGGCCTGGTCTGGAAAGGGGGGGGGGGGTAAACTTTCTCTAGCTGAAGTGGTTAAGGTAAAAAATCCTTGAGGCTTTAGAACCACTTTAACCCTTTCATGCCTAAGCCTATTTCTGATATTTGGTGTTTACAAGTTAAAACTCGTATTTTTTGCTAGAAAATTAAAGAAAAATTTAGAACCCCCAAACATTTTTATATATATATATATATATATATATATATATATATATATATATATATATATATATATATATTAACAGAGAATCTACAGAATAAAATGGCCATTGTTGCAATATTTCATGTCGCACAGTATTTGTTCAGCAGTGTTTTAAACGCAACTTTTTGGGGAAAAATACACTTTCATGAATAAAAATAAATAAATAGTAAAGTTAGCCCAATTTTTTCGTATAGTGTGAAAGATGATGTTACGCCGAGTAAATAGATACCAAAAATGTCACACTTTAAAATTGCACGCACTTGTGGAATGGCGACAAACTACGGTACCTAAAAATCTCCATAGGCGACGCTTTAATACGGTTACGGTTTTACGGTTACCAGGTTAGAGTTACAGAGAAGGTCTAGTGCTAGAATTATTGTGCAGGCTCGACTTCTGTATTTGTTTTCTTTGCTGTGCAAGCTTGCGGGGTCTGGGGGATTACATAGTTACATAGTTACATAGTTAGTCAGGTTGAAAAAAGACACAAGTCCATCCAGTTCAACCATAAAAAAAATAAACAAACAAAATAAAAAAACACAGTACATCCCATACACCCAACTCCATACCCACAGCTGATCCAGAGGAAGGCAAAAAAAAAACAGCAGAGCATGATCCAATTTGCTACAGCAGGGGAAAAAAAATTCTTCCTGATCCCCCGAGAGGCAATCGGATTTACCCCGGATCAACTTACCTAATCGTATTAATTATTATATTTTTACAAAAAGTTTTGACCACTTTTATTGCTGTCACAAGGAATGTAAACATCCCTTGTGAAAGTAATAGGTGGTGACAGGTACGCTTTATGGAGTACTCTTTACTCTTCAAAGTATTCAGATCACCGAAAACAGCGTTTCTGATTTCTGTATATTTTAAAATCCGGCGCCGTTGTGACCTCGTTTCCGTGTTTACAGAGAGAAGACTGTAACAAAGCCGTTTCCGGCACCGTAAGTGGTGTATCGCGGCTCGGGTTTCCCGGTGGGACGGGAGGCCTGGTAAGAGCTGCGGGCATCATCCCGGTATAACCCCCTAAAGCCGAGGCCGCATTTATGCATACCCTCAGTGGGTAGGGGTTAAGTATCAAGCTTTCAAATGGATTTACCAGTGATTTATTAAAAGTAGCTATGTGAGCAAAATCTTTTTGGACTCAGGTTATGTAGATTAGAAAAAAAAAACAATGCAATCTATAGGGGAATTAACCTACATGTGGATTCCTGAAATCATTGGTAAATGTTTAGTGTTGAATATGCTGTCACATACATATAGCAACCTGAAAGAAAACTTACACCATTGTATTGGGAATGTGATAATAAATAAAACATTTTTCTAACAAAAGGATGAGCAGGAATGTAGACACATCAATGAGATGTGCAGTGTGTGGGTTAAACATTGGTAATGTGTTATTTGAAAAGGGCTTCAATGCCAGTACTTCAGATGATATTTAGCATCAAATGATTCTTATTTAGCTGAGGTCAGATGATCCTTGCTGTACAGAAAGAGAAAAGCCGAGAAGATAGACAGGACCACTGATAAAAAGTATCAATATTCCTCTTTCATCTGCAGTTTTCTGTGTCTCCTCTGCCTTTGCTGGGTATCTTCACCAAGAGATTTGTCAGGACTACGCCTGTTCCGAATGAATCGCTTTTATTTCATTCTTCAAACTATGTGAAAATGTAGACAAATTCCAGAAAACGGCTTTAAGAATAAAACACTGCATCTGATAGATGTGCAAGACCTGAAATACTGAAAACTGATTGAAGCCATAAAAAGTTAAAATGAGACAATGATACTACCAGGAAATCTCATTCACATCAGTTATGGAATTACGAGCCTCATTGCGGGGTGAAATAACTTCTGTAATGACTGACAGCAAATAAAAGGTGAATGGATATAATCTTAGTTTTAGTTTAAATCTACACATTCGTGGCTATATTGTCCATAATTTCTGAACAATATGAGCATGGAAGGAACATAGCACTGAATATGAACTGGAAAATCAGGTTTGTAACATCTTTCCATTTCTTCTGTGCTTCTCCTGAGACATCTTGCAGAGGTATGGGTGCAGTTGTTAACCACTTGCCGACGAGCGCATGCATTTTTACACTGGCAGAATGGCATGGACAGGCAAATGGGCGTACAGATATGTCCCTTTAAATTTGTCACAGATGGCGCGCGCCCCTGCCGTGAGCTCTGTGACTGTGCCCGCGGGACCCGTGGACTCGATTGTCTGCCGGTGTCCCGTGATTGTGTCACAGAACAGGGAGAGGCCAGTGTAAACAAGGCATCTCCCTGTGCTGCTTAGTGACAAGACACCCACACAGTTAGAATCATTTCCTAGGGCACACTTAACCCCTCCCTAGCCCCTAGCCCTTTAGTGGTTAACCCCTTTCCTTTTTATAGCACTGATAAAGTGAATGGTCCCAAAATAGCGTCAAAAGTGTCCGATGTGTCAGCCACAATGACGTAGTCAGAATAGAAATCGCTGTTCGCCGCCATAAAACTATCTCCTATTTTGTAGACAATATGGCTTGTGCGCAAACCAATCAATAAACGCTTATTGCAATTTTTTACCAAAAATATGTAGAAGAATACGTATCGGCCTAATTTGAGGAAAAAAATTGTTTTGTATGTATTTTTTGGGGATATTTATAATAGCAAAAAGTAAAAATATATATATATATTTTTTAAATTGTCGCTATATTTTTGTTTATAGCGCAAAAAAATAAAACCGCAGAGGTGATCAAATACCACCAAAAGAAAACTCTATTGGTGTGAAAAAGGGATGTCAATTTTGTTTGGGAGCCACGTCACACGACCGAGCAATTGTCAGTTAAAGCAAATCGCAAAAAGTGCCCCGGTCATTTGGCAGCCAAATCCTCCGGAGCTAAAGTGGTTATTGGTTAATGGGTACTATACAATAGAGTACCCCTTGTATTCACAGTAGGGAGTCACATGTTTCCAAAGTAATTTCCTGTAAAAAAGGTGGCCTTAAAGTGTTACTAACCCCACAACATTAAAATCAGTAAAGCATGCTTGTAATACTCACTGTGGAACCTAAGGGGTCATTCCTGTGCATTGTGTAAAAAGTCTGTTATTCTGTATTCTCTCTTCCTCCCCTTTATCCACTGTTCCCAATCCATCTTCTGATAAGACCAAGCATTTGGAGTCACTCTGCACATGCTCAGTTTGGTGTCTATTGCTAGAGAGTTTTCTTTTTTTCTTGGGAGGGCACATGTGATCAACACAAGGCCAATCAGCACTCTCCAGACAGAGGGTCAAGGGTCCCGCAGCCTTATAGGACAGTCAGAGTGGTATGAAAACTCCTCCTTTAAGCATTAACCAAACACTGATAGAAGTCACAAGGCTGCTATATACTGCTGATGAGAAAATACATTTTATTTAGCAGTTTATATTTACTAAAATAATTGCATTTCCATGTCATTTGTACTATGGGAGGCCAGATACAGTGAATGTAGGGTCCTGGGTTTAGTAACACTTTAAGTACACTTGTCTTGAGTAGAGGCCATTGGTTGCCTGAAATAATTGAGGTTCCTGATTCACATAAAGAAAAGGGTATTGTTACCATTTCCCTTTGGACCTGTGACAAAAGAGATGCACTTTTGCTATGTCACGTATCTGTAAAATTAAGAAAAACATTCTGTATGTGCTTGGCCAAGTACCAATTCGTTTTGTGAATGAGAATAAAATGAACTGAATGCAAAAGAAATGACCGGGAGCATAAAAATGTGTACACTGATGAAAGTTATTTTTCTAATTGTGTTTCTTAATGCAAACTGTAGACACATAAACTGGTACAATTACATGGGAAAAAAGTAAAACTATCTCTACAATCCCCCCCAGGGCCTGCTGTCAGCCTTTAGTGAGCCTCCAATATTTAGTATCCGTGTTGAAGGGAATTGCCTCACAACAGGAATTAGGGTGAAGCTAGCTGGTGAGTAACGAACAATTATCCCTCTTCAATCAAACAAGGTTCAACAAATTAGGTTTAATATATTCTCTTGTGTATTGTTCTGTTTACATAAATACAAAGCCCAAAAAGCAACAACAGGGACCCCAGAGGGGAGGTAAGTTGAGTATGGGATGGTTACTTGTTATGACCTCAATCACCTGCTGGTGGAACTGTAGTTCCCAGGGCAGAAGGGCGTGGTTCTGGTGGCCACTAGCGGGTGTCTCCCAGTAGCTAGCAGATCACAGTTATCGTTCTCCACCTGATGCTGGTTGCTAGGAAGGTATTTAACCCCTCTCCTAGCCTCCTTTGGTGTTTTTATGTTTTGGTGTTTTACCTGCCAGCCACATACATGTTAATTGATGCTTTGGTCCTGTTAATGATCATGCTCTTGTCCTGAACCCTGATTCCAAAGATAAACATGTTCATGTTCCAGTCCCTGTATCCTGCTACCCCCATCTCTGCTCCCCTTGTTTGTTATCCTAGTTCTAGTCACCTTTCTGATCCACCTTCCTGGATGCATCCCTCATCTCCTGACTATATTGGGGGTTATTTACGAAAGGCAAATCCACTGTGCATTACAACTGCATTGCAAGTGCACTTGAAAGTACAGTCGTGACCAAAAGTTTTGAGAATGACATAAATATTAATTTTCACAAAGTCCGCTGCTTCAGTGTTTATGATGGCAATTTACATATACTCCAGAATATTATGAAGAGTGATCAGATGAATTTCAATTAGTTGCAAAGTCCTTCTTTGCCTATAAAATAAACTTAATCCCATAAAAAAAAAAACATTTTCACTGCATTTGTGAAGAAGGATTCTGGGCGCCACGGAAAGTCCAGCAAGTGCCAGGACCATCTCCACTGCGATTCAGCTGCGGGGTCAGGGCACCACCAATGCAGAGCTTGCTCAGGAATGGCAGCAGGCAGGTGTGAGTGCATCTGCTCGCACAGTGAGGCAAAGACTTTTGGAGGATGGCCTGGTTTTAAGAGGGTCAGAAAAGAAGCCACTTCTCTCCAGGAAAAGCATCAGGGACAGACTGATATTCTGAAAAAGGTTCAGGAATTGGACTGCTGAGGACTGGGGTAAAGTAATTTTCTCTGATGAATCCCCTTTCCAATTGTTTGGGGCATCTGGAAAAACTCTTGTCCGGAGAAGAAAAGGTGAGCACTACCACCAGTCATATTTCATGCCAACAGTAAAGCATCCTTCATGTGTGGGTTTATTATTAGCCAAGGGAGTGAGCTCACTCACAGATTTTCCCAAGAACACAGCCATGAATAAAGAATGGGACAAAAACATCCTCCGAGAGCAATTTCTCCCAACCATCCAAGAACAGTCTGGTGAGGAACAATGTATTTTCCAGCATGATGGAGCACCTCACCATAAGGCAAAGAGATAACTAAGTGACTTGGGGAACAAAACATCACATTTTGGGTCCATGGCCAGGAAACTCTCCAGACTTTAATCCCATTGAGAACTTGTGGTCAATCCTTAAGAGGCGGGTGAACAAAAAAAAAAACACAAATTCTCACAAACTCCAAGCATTGATTCTGCAAGAATGGGCTGCCATCAGTCAGGATGTGGCCCACAAGTTGATTGCTAGCATGCCATGGTGAATGACAGAGGTCTTGAAAAAGAAAGGTCAACTCTGAAAATATTGACTCATTGCATAAACTTAATGTTGTCAATAAAAGCCTTTGACACTTCTGGAATGCTTGGAATTATACTTCAGTATATCATAGTAACATCTAACAAAAATATCCAAAAACTCTGAAGGAGCAGACTTTGTGAAAATATTATATTTGTGCCATTCTCAAAACTTTTGGCCACAACTGTAGATCTGAGGGGGACATGCAAGGAAAATAAAAAACAACATTTTAGCTTGCACATGATTGGATGATAAAATCAGCAGAGCTTCTCCTTATTTCAGTTCTTCCCCTCAGATCTACAGCGACTGCACTTCCAAGTGCACTTTCAGTGCACTAAGAAGTGCACTTGCAGTGCACTTGTAGTGCAAAGTGTATTTTCCTTTCGTAAATAACCCGCATTACATCATAGTTACATTTGTTTTTGGGTATTCTGTCTCTTGCTTCACTGTCTTGTATATTTTCACTTTTGCTTTGTATAACGTTTGCTACATAACATTACCAAACATATAGAGCAGATCTCTGGAAGGTGAAATAAAATGGTTATAGCCTTGGATAGAGTTACATTGCTGCAGCAGTGTTCAGGTTAATGGAAGCTTTACAATTACATTTTATTAGCATGCCACTAAAGCTTATGTTTAGGCACCAACACAAGTAAGTGTGATATTTTATTATGGATCCCAGTGCTTTGCTTTGTCATCATGTTACCATGCATTCTTTTTAGCATTGTAACGAGGCAGTGTAAGAGGTCTCTACGTAAACTGGACATCTCTGTAATGGAGAAGTGTCTTTATTCAGCAATCTCTTGCAAAGTGCCACATTATAATTTGTCTTTTACCCTTTAAAACTTGGCTGAGTTAAAAGTGGGTTAAGCCTAGTACATACAGGCCACCTCCAATATTCGGCCGTGTGTATGGCAGCTGGTCCGACTTTAGGATAGGAATGTTGGAAAACCAGCAGCCCAATCAGCGCTGACCAGAGTGTTCTGGCAAGGGGGTCCTCCTCCTGTCACAACACAATTTAACAGCAGGTGAGATCACTGTACTAACATCGGATTGTAGGTACAGCGGCTCTGACCGGAGCTGTCAGGGTTTTTTTTTCGTTCAACTCGCTGGATCGAACGGGAAAAAAAATAGTGGTGTGTACTAGGCTTAATTGCAAATTCTGAAGATCAAGTTGTGTGTGGTTGTGAATGTAAAGAAAGATCTATGGAGATACAGTACAAACAGCGTGTAAAAACATAAAATCGGTCACTTCCCATCGCACCTGTGACAGGAGGTTTTTATGTTGTTACACGCTGTTCGTCTGAAACTACAAATGTAAGTTACTATTGTCCTTATTAAAATTATGTTTGCAAATTACTACACTATGGAGCCCTCCCTTTCCTTTACATGAAAATGAGTGATACTTTCCATTGATTGGTGATCTATTTGGAATATCCTGCGTCTTGACTGGCCAGTATTGGAGACATCAGAGAGGCTCATTGTATTGATCCTGGAGGTGAGAGGCTGGGACAAATGATCTAACGCACAGTGGATGGTGGATAGTCTATGGATGGTGGCACTTGCACTTTTTGCTTGATGAATTTGGATATTTTATGGGACTGTTTTTATCTTCATTACCATGAATTTTGCACAAGTTTTTGCACATTATTTTCCGCTGTCATTTGGAAATCATCTTGATTGTCCTTTTGCGATTTTGCACATTTGAATATTTTTTTTCCCAAATTATTTATTTTTGCACTTGGTATTTTTTGCACATACTGTTTTGGCACTTGGAATTTATAAGTGATCTTTCGCATCTATTCAATTAGTGGTTATATACATTTTAGGTATTATTAATTTTTTTTAGTAAGCGCCAGAATTATTTAATCATCAATCTACTTTTTTCTTGTTGGCAGCTACTTGTTTAGATTTTAGTTAGCGCATTAGTATCCCCCCCCCCCCCCTTTTTACATTCATTAGAGAGATGCTCCAAAAGACATTTTGTCATTTACAGCTAGTAAAAATACATTTTCCAATCAAGAACTGGCAAAAATTGTAATATGGCTTGCTCATCACTATGGAAACCACGAGAATAATAGACGCATTTCTATACTGCTGTGTACAGAGCTCCACTAGAAATGTTGTTTTTTGTTCATGTGATTGACTAGCTGGTTCGCCCTGATGTTTTCCCTTTTATAAGCCTCTCTGGCTGATCCTGTAACTATAGCAGGTAGACCCTCCTACTTAGCACTCAGGAAGCATTCAGTTAGTGAATAGATATTTGCCATTTTTAAAAGCAGCAAGTTAGACTTTAAAATAAGGTTCATTAATATGTGTTGTACACCTGCGTAGTTGTCAAGTATCCCTCTTTCTAAATGGTGATCCCCCATTGTGCAAATTATCCAGTACCTTCCATATCCTGCAGAATGTTTCACTGGGCAGAAGACAGCACACAACCTGCCACAGCAGGCAGCAGGTTAAACACACCACCATTTTCCTGTCACTGGAAAGTGTCCTCCTTAAACTATTTTACCTATCACTGTCAGCAAAACAGTTGCATATCTATGTCCTTAAATTGCAGTCTATAAGCGGTGCACTATGTTTATATGTCATTACCGCCCCCTCTAACAAAACACTATTGAATCATTAGCAAGTTACAAGCAATTTAATTGGTACTTAAAAAAAATGGAGATGATCCTTAAATAACAGGTTAAAGATGAAAAGGTATACTTTTTGGTATGACTTTAGACAATAAAACTTAAAGGGGTTGAAAAGGTAGAATTTTTTTTTTCCTAAATAGCTTCCTTTACCTTAGTGCAGTCCTCCTTCACTTACCTCATCCTTCGATTTTGCTTTTAAAAGGCCTTATTTCTCCTGAGAAATCCTCACTTCCTGTTCTTCTGTCTGTAACTCCACACAGTAATGCAAGGCTTTCTCCCTGGTGTGTAGTGTTGTGCTATATATTCTGACGGTGTCAGTAGAACAATGGACATTGTCAGTAGGGCAGATATTGGTGTCAATAGGGAAGTGGATGGTGTCAACAGTATTTATTTGTATTATTTTTTGTAAAAAAAATTACGAGCCCTATTAGGGGGCTTTGGTAAAATTGTAACCACTTCCGGACCGACTCACAACGATATACGTCAGCACTTTGAAGAGGAATATCATTGCTATAGCAGCAGCTACCTGCCATAACCCCAGTTTCCTCTCCTTCAGTGAGCAGTCCGATTTCAGATAAAAGTGGTCTCTGCGGTGGATTCGCTGCAAGATCACTTTTACCGGTGGCAGGAGAGGTATGGAGCTGAGTGAGGGGAATATGGCCGACCCAGCTCCATACCATTCAAACGTCAAAACGTCACTTCCGCCCATAGCCCTTTAAGAGAATTTTTTTTTAAACAACATTTTTTTTATTGCATTTTAGTGTAAATATGAGATCTGAGGTCTTTTTCACTCCAGGTCTCATATTTAAGAGGTCTTGTCATGCTTTTATTATATTACAAGGGATGTTTACATTCCTATCCCTTGTAATAGGAATAAAAGTGACAAAATGTATATTTTTCAAGAACGGTGTAAAAATCAAAAATCAAAAGTAATATGAACAATAAAAGAATGTTAAAAATGTAACGCCCCCAGTCCCACGAGCTCACGTGCAGAAGCAAACGCATACGTGAGTAGAGCCTGCATATGAAAACTGTGTTTAAACCACACATGTGATGGATCGTTAGAGCGAAAGCAATAATTCTAGCCCTAGACCTCCCCTGTAACTCAAAACATGCAACCCGTAGAATGTTTCAAACATCGTTTATGGAGATTTTAAGGGTAAATCTTTGTCACCATTCCACGGGCGCGCGCAATTTTGAAGCGTGACATGTTGGGTATCAATTTACTCTGTGTAACATCATCTTTCACAATATAAAAACAATTGGGCTAACTTTACTGTTGTCTTACAAGTGTATTTTTCCCAAAAATGTGCGCTTGTAAGACCACTGCCCAAATACGGTGTGACAGAAAGTATTGCAACGACCGCCAATTTATTCTCTGGGGGAGTTAGAAAAAATAAATATATAATGTTTGGGGGTTCTCAGTCATTTTCTAGCAAAAAAATGATTTTAACTTGTAAACATCAAATCTCAAAAATCTCAAAAAGAGGCTTGGTCCTTAACCACTTCCTTATGTGCCATATGACCCTTCCTGACCAGGTGAAATTTCAGCTTCCGGCACTGCGTCGCTTTAACTGACAATTGCGCGGTCGTGCAACGTGGCTCCCAAACAAAATTGGCATCCTTTTTTCCCCACAAATAGAGCTTTCTTTTGGTGGTATTTGATCACCCCTGCGGTTTTTATTTTTTGTGCTATAAACAAAAAAAGAGCAACAATTTTTTGAAAAAAACATTTTTTTTCTCAGTTAAGGGCGATACGTATTCTTCTACATATTTTTGGTAAAAAAAAAAATCGCAATAAGCGTCTGGTTTGCGCAAAAGTTATAGCGCTTACAAAATAGGGGACAGAATTATTATTAATTTTTTATTTTTTATTTTTTTTACTAGTAATGGTGGCGATCTGCTAATTACTGTATAAATGTGACTGGCATTGAAGGAGTTAACACTAGGGGGTGAGGAAGGGGTTAAATGTGTACCCTGAATTGTGTTCTAACTGTGGGGGGAGGGGGGTGACTGGGGGAGGTGACCGATCTGTGTCCCTATGTACAAGGGACACAGATCGGTCTCCTCTCTCCCCTGACAGGACATGGATCTCTGTGTTTACACACAGAGATTCATGTCCTTGTCCCTGTAACCGCCGATCGCGAGTGCCTGGCGGACATCACGGCCGCTAGGCACACGCATCGTTATCTCAGGAATGCAGCAGGCACGCGCGCACCGCCGGTGGGCACGCGACCTCTAGTGGCCTGGAGGAGCGGAGGACGCATATATGCATCCTGTTAGAGAATCAGAGCCACCCCGCGGCCGGATAAAGTCGTACGGCCGTCGGGAAGTGGTTAAAGTGGAGTTCCATCCATTTAAAAGTCAGCAGCTACAAAAAGTGTAGCTTCAGACTTCTAATAATCAGACACTCACCTGTCCCACGGTCCAGCAATGTGGTCACACGAAGACCTGATCCTCTCCGAGGTGCCGGCATTCAAACTGTGTGCGCCCAGCTGTGGCTTCACAGCCGGGCACGAGCCACGCTGAGCACTGTGAATGGCCTGTGAAACCTTCTGGAACCTGTGACGTGTCCCAGAAAATTGCAGGGAGGGGGGAGAGGTGAACTTCCTACCAGCGCCGGGGGAGGAAATGGGAGCTGGGTGCCCCGTAAAAACAGGTTACCTGCTCCTCCCTTAAAAAATTAAATGCCAAATGTGTATTGTCAGAGGGTCACCAGTACTTAAAGCGGAAGTTCCATTTTTGGGTGGAACTCCACATTAAGTGGTTAAGGGGTTTAACAGGGGCAATCTGCACCACACAGGGTGATTGAGGTGCACTAAAGTGTGCACACCTATGGGTACTTGGCAGTTTGTACAAATTTTTTAGTTTTTATGTAAACATGTAGCCCTAGGTATGTAATACAAAAATTACAGAAATCTGACACAAGATTTACATACTTTTCCTCATGGAATAGGCCTATCTTGGTTTTATTTTCTAATATAGGATGGGGGCTGAAAGGGGGAAGCTGCTGAGAGGAAGAAGAACTCGTCTTCCTTCAGACACTTTCATGCAAGAGGACAATTCTATTTTCCTTTTAAGTTTATAAATTACCCTTTAGGTTTACTAGCTGTTTAGAAGGAGAACCTACGATCCCTATAACAAGATTTATTTGTGACATGGCCTGTAGTGAGATTCAATTCAGACACTACATTTGCCTTTGCTTAGTGGCAGTCTGCTCCAACACACTGAAGTTTGTAATATGTAAAAAACTGAAATTAATCACTTTTTTTTGACACATTGTAATCTACAAACATGTCATCATGATTGGCAGGAGTCAGTTTTATAAGAGGCCAAAGTTATGGTCATTATTTCAGGGGTCTCCAGCATACATCAGGATATTACCATAATTCTTCAATATGTGGCATCTGCTGTTAACCAGCACGGGCCCTAATTGCCAGGAGGCCGGCATATGACGTCCTCCTGTGCATGAGCTGCCTGCGTGCCCCATGTGGGTTGCGCGCAGCACGCTCTGTAATCACAGAGTTTATGAGACTTGGCTGGTCAAAGTAAGAGGCCGATGCCAGGCCCCTTACCACGTGATCAGCTGTCAGCCAATAACAGCTGATCATGTAATATAAACAGAAGATCGATAATTGTTTTTTTCTTTCCCCCGTAATGCTGTCAGCTGGCTTCTGTCCGAGGGACATTGGCCCCTCACACAGAGAGCCGTGACTGCCTCATCTGTGCTCACCAATGCCACCAGCCAGTGCCACCTATCAGTACCCACCAGTGCCACCTATTAGTGTCCACAGCCACCTATCAGTGCCCACAGTGCCACCTACCTCTGCCCAACAGTGCTACCTATCAAGGTCCACCAGTGCTGCAAATCAATGCCCATCAGTGCCTCATCCAGTGGTGTATTTAGGCTTTGCGCTGCCCTAGGCCTGACTAAACTCATGCAAGTCAAATTGAAATATGATCCACCCCTTTCTGTCAAGGTCACACCCCTTCCTGCCCTTAAATTTTCCAGTGGGGACACTAGTTCTGAGGGCCTTGGGGGGGGGGGATCCCTTAATCTGCAGAGATTTCCTCTCATTTCCTGTTTGACTATGGGGCAGGAAATAAAGAGAAACGGGTGGCAAAAAGAAAAAAAAAAACAGGGGCTATAACCATCCCTTACTCTATCCAAAATGTAAAGCAAAGTGTTGCCTATAGTTCTAATTTAAGCACAAATTTCTGCAAAATGTATGGAGGCAGTGAGTAAAGGAAGGATTGGGGGCAGGAACAAATAAATTCATCTGTTTATTTTTCTCATTAGCAATCAACAGAAATAAAATTAAGATTCATTAATATGTACAACTGACACAAGCAAAGGATTGCAGTACTTCTACCTAACTAACAGGTATAGGTGACCATGTCAGTGTCCCTTGTGTCTGCGCCATCCCTATCATACCGGCAGCAGTGCAGTCGCTTTAAGGGGGCACCAGACCAATTTGTCTTGCGACCCAGTACACCTCATAAGACTGGTACTGTACTAAAAGTGTAGCACAAGCTGGCGAAGACTCTTTTCATGCTGCTTCCCTGCAAAGTGCTGCCCTAGACCTGGGTCTTCTTGGCCTAGGCCAAGATACAGCATTGACCTTATCATCAGTGCCACCGATCAGTGCCGCCTATCAGTGTCACTTAATACTGCCCATCAGTGCCACCTATCAGTGTCCTTCAGTGCCACCTACCAGTACCCCTCCGTGCCGCCCATTAGTGCCAACCATCAGTGCCACCTATCAGTGCCACCTTATTCATGGTCTGGGCAGGAAGGAGGTTTAAGTGCCCAGTAAGCAAGTGGTTAATATTGTTTCTGTCTAAGGAGGACTTTATTCTTTAGCCATGCTTTTGTGCGGAAGGTTCCCAATAAACAAACATGTAGATCATACACATGCTCTGTCTTCCTCATTTATGTATATAATCAGTAACTTAATGAAATTCATTAACAAAAAGATTTATTTGGTTATATTTTATCATATTATTAGATAGCCTGAGTGATTGTAAAGCTATTATTTTTTTTTTTTAAATAACAAACATGTCATACTTACCACAATGTGCAGTTTATTTTGCAAAGAGTAGCCCCGATCATCCTCTTCTGGGGTCCCTTTGACGGGTCTTGCGGCTCCTCCCCACATCGAATAACCCCCTTGGCGATGCACTCTCCTGGGGGGTTAGCTTGCGCGTGCGCTCCAGAATCCAGCATTCGGTGTCCATAGAAGCCAAATGTAGGACTCAGCCCCACCCATGGAGCCTGCGTCATTGGATCTGGTTGACAATGGGAGCCAATGGCTGCACTGCATAGGTGTGCACACAGGGTGTGCCAGGTGGGCCTAGGCACACCCTAATCACACAGTGTGGTGCAGATGCCACCTGTTTAGACCCCTAATATTTCATCAAAGCCCCATAATTGTAAAAAAAAAAATGTAAAAAATAAATAAATTAAAATGTAAAAAAAAGAATAAAAAATAAACACTACTGAAACTGTCTACTGTCCTACTGACACCAATCTCTGCTCTACTTACACCTGCAGTATATACTGCACACACAGACATGCATATGTGTTTAAGCTTTGGGGTGCACACCCTAATGCCATAGGCTGTGCACACCTATGCTGCACTGCTATCAATCTATCCAAAGAAGGGCAAAGAGGAAGAGTGCGTCTCCACTGTGAGAAATTCCAGGGCTCAGGTAAGTGATACAGGGGAAATGGGGGGCCGTTAATGCATAGGATGCATTAAAGTTAAAAAATATGAGGGTTTGCAACCCCTTTAAGGCTAGGTTCACACTAATGCGATGCGGGAACCAGCGCAATTCCATGTCTCTCGCAGGCAGTTCACACTGCCATTTTAGGTGTCAATACAAAGTTAATGATACCCCCAGATCGGTTCACAGATCGCAGTGCAAACTCTCAAATGGTGCAGGAATTGGATCGCATGGGGGTTGCATGACCCCCCCCCATGCGATCTGATTTCAGGGGGGACCAAAAAAAGGGTCCTGCACCATTTTTATGTGAATGTGATGGCAATTATGACATACAATCTGTATGTGTGATCTGCACATCAATGCAGTGCAAATCACATGCGATATCCGACATCGCAATAGTGTGAACCCAGCCTAAAGGATAACTCGACTTTCAAGGGGAAAATATAACAAATACATTTGTGACACAAGCCACGATGTAATTGAATGTTAACAATACAATTACACTAAAGTATAGCATGGGACTTTTGAGGCACAGAATCCATTTTACTGTTAAAAAAAAAAAAAAAAAAACATTTTATTGGTTCATATCCATTTAAAACCTTTTTAAATGGATATGAACCAATAAAATGTTTTTTAACAGTAAAATAAATGCTGTGCCTCAAAAGTGCCATGCCGTACTTTAGTGTAATTGTATTGCTACTTTCTATATAGGGACGTGGCACTTAAATTTCTCAATTCTGATAGGGTGTAATTGAATGTTATTAGAACCACCTTTCCTTCTCAATCTGCAGCACTGTCATTTTCTGTCAAATCCAATGTAATGTGGCAACCTGAAGGCATTCTGTACACGGTTGGAGTACAAAATGTCCGTAGAAATGTAATTTCCTCCTCGTGTGATTGGCTCACTGATTTTTCCAGAAGTCTGCATTAAGATACAAGTTAGATTTTAGGCATCCTTTGAAAAAAAAAAATCATTTTTGATTAGATAGTCCCAAAGGGTTAATTACTTACTACAGGGATGACGGTGTCCTATCATTATGGGTCCCCTATCAGATAGTGCCCGGCCTGGACCGCGCATGCGCAATCGGAGATCACAGAAATCTCAGAGAATGAACATCTTTTCCATCAGCTGTAGTTGGAGCATGCGCAGTTAACACGCCGCTCGCTCCCGATGCTTATCCACGCTGCTCGCTCTATCAGATGGGGAACAGCACCGGCCATGCTCACTCATCGCAGCAAGGGGTGGATGTTTTTTTTTCAAAGGGGGCGGGTGTATTATTGAGCACTGGCCATCATAAATTTCTTGTATTCAGTAAGCACGGCCTCTTATAATCATATCTGCCCCTTGCTGAATTGAGTGAGCGCGGGCAGCGCTGTTCTATCGAGCGAGCGGCGTGGATAAGCATACATAGCATTAGCTACACTAGGGAAAGTTTCCTGATTGTGGTTATAGGGAGAGAATTAGTTAGGAGTCAGTCCTACTTCACAAATCTAATTGCAGCAGCACTGCATCTGTTCCTGTCAGATACTCTGCATATTGCACCAGCAATGCATATGTTCCTGAGAGATACTCTGCATATTACACCAGCACTGCATATGTTCCTGTCAGATACTCTGCATATTGCACCAGCACTGCACATGTTCCTGTAACATACTCTGCATTAGCTACTGTAGGGAAAGGTTCCTAATTGTGCTTATAGGGAGAGAATTAGTTAGGAGTCAGTCCTACTTCACAAATCTAATTGCACCAGAATAGTGTCCCATCCTTGGTATCATTGGCAGGAATAGTGTCCTATCATTTGTGTCAGTGGGAGAAATAGTGCCCCATAATTGGTATCAGTGGGATGAATAGTGTCCCATCATTGGTATCATTGGCAGGAATAGTGTCCCATCATTAGTGTCAGTGGGAGAAATAGTGCCGCATCATTGGTATCATTGGGAGGAATTGTGTCCCATCATTGGTATCATTGGCAGGAATAGTGTCCCATTATTTGTGTCAGTGGGAGAAATAGTGCCCCATCATTGGTATCATTGGGAGGAATAGTGTCCTATCATTTGTGTCAGTGGGAGAAATAGTGCCCCATCATTGGTATCATTGGGAGGAATAGTGACCCATCATGTGTGTCAGTGGGAGAAATAGTGCCATTAGTGTCATTGGGGAAGGTTCCTGCTTGTCAAGATTTTTTTTATGTATTTTATGTTATTTTAAGTTATTTCCCTATCCACATTTGATTGCAAAGTACTTACCATGCTCTTACCAACATTTTGCTGCCATTTGCAGCCCTCTAGCCCTTTCATTTAGTTTTTTAGAGAGATTTTAGTAGTCAAAAATGTGGGTCCCTATTGACTTCAATGGGTTCTGGTTCGGGTTTGGGTCAAGTTCGGGTCCCGAACCCGGACTTTTTTCCGAAGTTTGGCCAAACCCACCAAACCCGAACATCCAGGTGTTCGCTCAACTCTAATCGGGAGTGAGCGGAGTGTTAACTGTGCAGCTGATGGATCAGATGTTCATTCTCTGAGATTTCCGTGACCTCCATTTGCGCATGGCCAGTCCAGGCCGGGCACTATCTGATAGGGGACCAATATTGATAGAACACCGGCACTGCAATTTTCCTCATTAGAACACTGCAAGTGCCTCAGCTGATTAATAGTGAAAACATCATTCCCATTAAGATTTCTGCACACAACAAACAGCTATTTTTTCAGGGCAGAAGCAGGTAGGACTCTTCAACATAGTTTGGTAAAATCCTTGCAATGTACATAGATCACCCAACTGGGAATTGTTTTGTTTCTTAACAAAGGTGGAGTTACTCTTTGAATCAAGTTTAGATGAAATAGTAATAACATAATAAAATATTTTCATATTTGGCAGGCATGTTGTTTTTCTTAATGCAGTAATAAAGTAATGTATTATGGAGGGGAGGGGGGCTTCCACCACAGTGCAGGTACTCCTCACTTAAGGACCAGGTTCCATTCCAATGAACAGGTCGTTAAACAAATTGGATGTTAAACGAGGAGTCACAAGAAATCAATATTTAAGCATTCTTAAATACTGTACTGTATTGTATTGTGAAAAAAAGTCTAAACACAGAACTTCTGCTCAATAACGTTGTTTTAATTTGCATAAGTACAGAACACAAATTAAAATTCTGTACTATACAATACAATGATGTACAGCACGTCGTTTAGGTGGGAAGAGCTGGAGGTAAGTCCAAACAGTCGTTAAAGTCGTTAAGTCATTAAATGAGGAGTATCTGTAGTTGTTTTGCTCTATTTCTTTACACTTTATTTAATTATTTTACAGAATCAGCACTCTCTAAACTCCGAGTTTCTCCCCATGCTGTACTTAGAAAACTTTTTTCTCGAGCAGTAATGTGTGCTATTGCTGTATTCTATATAAGCAGCTGTAATAAATCTTTAATTAAATGTCATACAGTACATACTTGAGTAAACATCCATCACACAAAACAAGTGATTCCATGTGGTTGCCTAGACATAGAGAATATGAATATCAATAGGGGGTAATTTACAATCTGAAGCTTCCTTGTTAATTAGCAAGCGTCATATTGCTCAGTCATTTTTACTGTAGAACACATATGCATACACACATACTGTACATGTACTGTATATACAGTCAAAAATAGAGACTGTGCTTTGCATACAAAATATTTGAAGTGCTGCTATGAAACTACATGTAAATGCAAACATTATTGCAAACATTATTGCCTGAACAGGCTAGAGTGATCTTTAAAAGAGTACCCTCCTTACAGAGCAAAATCGCTCCAAATATTATTAACCCTCCGTCAAAAGCTCTTTTTTTCACAACTTAGTTGGCTTTTACCCCTGTAGCAAATGCAAAGTGTGTCAACATAATGCTTTGACTACACGAAAAATCTCTGAATTTTCATCTACGGTCACTAACAAGCAGTACGCCATAAAAACATTTTGTACCTGTGCGACTAAGCATATTGTATATTTATTAACATGTCCGTGTGGTATGCAATATGTCGGTCGTACCATCTGCATTTTCTCAATTAGAGTTAGCGAACATATCGCACTTATAATAGGCGGGGACACCAAACATCCTGTCCCACGTCACTATAAACAACACCACCAGAGAAATCCCAAGGGTACCCGATTTGTTGTTATTGACAAATATACCCCCCCCATGGAGAGGTGGAGCCATGACCCGGGGAGTCTCCCACCTAGAGGGTTTCTGGATATATGAACTTCAGACTTACACCCCATTATAAATAAATGTTGAATGGGATATAAACTCTTTTATCAATATGTCTTAAGTATTTTATATCGGTCGGTATCTTTCATATATTCTGGGTTCTTTAGTAAATTTATAATAATCCGTACTGCTTGTGGGTCACACACTCTGTACTGTTTTTGATTATACATCTAGAGTTTTTTATGGATATATATGTTACCATATGTTATTGTACGTGGAGATTTGATTCACACTAGACATGAGGCAGTGGTTTTCTGGTTAAACATATTATACCTTTTAAATACCGCATATCCAATTGCATATATTTTTTTAGGTCTGTGACATTCACGTGCTTATTCACATATTCATGGTGGCACGTGTCATGGACTATATTTATATTTCATATAATAAAAAACATTTTAATTTTTTTTTTTATGTTTGTAGATTGTTTCTCACAAGAATCTGATGGAAATTGTATTTTCCTTTTCCAGATCAGTCGGACAATCGTTTTTAATATATATAGTAATTTTACATATATTAATCTTTTTATAGCTGTTCGACAGGTTCAGTTGGTCCATGCACGTTGGCACTGTCTAAGAATTGGCACAACGTCTGTTTACATTGCAACACATTTGCCGCCCACAGATTCGTGGATTTACACACACGGGGATGGATTTGACCTATCGCGGAGGCGAATGCACCCCCTTTTCTATAGGGAGGTGGTTTGACCAATCGCGAGTGGCCTTCTCTGAAACGAGGCGTGGTCTGTGCGCATGCGCAGTCCGCGCGTAAGTGTTGTATTTACCAATCGCTAGTGGCTTTTTCTGAAACGAGGCGCGGTCCGTGCACATACGCGGTCCACGCGCCAGCAATGTAACCGTCGCAGCGAGCCTTATGATGATTTGAGAAGCAGGCCTCCGCTATTTTATAGCGAGGCTTGGCTGACGCACATGCGCGATACTGACGTTTTTTTGCCTTTCATGTTGTGTAAACACGGTATAGCCATTGCACATGTACCGCTAATATAATTACCTATTGCGGTAATTGCATTGTTATGCTCTGTATTTTTGTTTATATCATACATCTAGACAGTAATTTTAATCTTAAGTCCATGTTTTTCTTTATTTATAAAGACTTCGCTCTTAAACCATAACAGCCATTGACAGGAAGTGTTTCTTTCACTTCCTGTCTTTATGCATGGGAAGACATTTTCACATAGAGGCTCGGAGTGCAGACTGTCACTTCCTGTTTTTATGTATGAGAAGACATTTTCACATAGAGGCTTGGAGTGCAAACTGCAGCGCCATCTTGGATAGGTGGAAGTGATGCTTTACAATGCTGATGGTTCAGGGTGAGTCAGATCTTCACTGATTGGACATGGATGTAATGATTGTATATAAATTGAAGTGGGCTATAGTGGAGTGACACCCCAGACAATGTGCTTTGACCACGAAACGCGTCGGGTGAACTCCACTGTCACCCTATTTTGCATGCAAGAGCTCTTTTAACTCCAGCCAAATGTAATTTTGATAGCTGCAAATAAAAGTGATTTCATTTATCAAACGGTATTACGCTATGTGGCCACCCTCTTCTCTTCTCTATATGCACCACTAATACACTGAGCCAATCAGTTTGGGGATTCCAATTCAAGTACAGCTTTTTGGCCTGTTTCTACACATCCACTCCACTGAAAGATACTGTGATCGGTTGGGCGCATTATTCCTGCCAAGGATCGTTTATGACATCTGTGATTTAAAGCCTTGTTTGACCTTAGTGGGATATGTCATTACTGGTCAACACGTTCCGGTAAGCCTGCAAATTTCTTGGGATCGTCACGCTGAAAAAGTCACGCATTTATGTTTGTTCACTTATTCACTTTTTTGACTTTGAGGAACTTTATATTTATTGAGTTATTATGTTTTGTCACCTATTAGTAGGGGCATTAGACCACTTGTATCACGTGCCAGCTAGGCACACTTTCTGTTCCTCCCACTAGAGGGACTCACATATGATTTATGTACCTTAATGTATTTTTTGTTGGATGCATTACAATTTTCATCAATGCATGGTAATTTGACTTTCACTTAGTCATTCAGAGCACTACACATATACATATTGCTTTGTAAATGCAAACATACCTGACACTTCATATTTGCCACTACTTAATTCATGGAAATTATCAGCAATTAGGAGTGACTAATCAGCCAGTTATTGTACTTAGATCCGACCTTGGCACACACAAACAAACTCCGATAATTGCAAAAAAAATTGTGTATGTCCTTAAAAATATCCTGTGCTTCCATATATACAGGGAAGAATGTGACCTCCTCACATGATGCACTGTTTTGACCCGGGTAGCCAATTGTCAGGCCCATCATATGGCAAAGGGGGTGATATGATCAACTCTTTCCAACTCCAACTGCTTGCCGACCAGCGCACGACTATACGTCGACAGCATGGCACAGACAGGCAAAAGGACGTATATATATGTCCCATTTAAGAAGCCAGCATTGGGGGCGCGCGCCCGCTGAAAGCTCCGTGACTCCGACCGCGGGTCCTGCGGACTCGATGTCTGTGGGAATACCCACGATCATGTCACGGTTAGGAAGAAGGGGGAAATGCTTATGTAAACAATCATTTCCCCGGTCTTCCTAGTGTAATCGGAAGCTGTGATCAGTGTCGTGTCACACACAGCCCAGCCCCTCTACAGTTAGAACACATCCCTAGGCACACTTAACCCCTTCAGCGCCACCTAGTGGTTAACCCATTCACTGCCAGTGTCATTTTCACAATAATCAGTGCATTTTTATAGCACTGATCGCTGTAAAATGACAATGGTCCCAAAAATAAGTACTTGGTGTGTACTGCATTTGTGCCGTATAGTTTGCACCTAAACGTACTTGAAGTTTACTGCACTTGTGCTGTATAGTTTGCACCTAAACATACTTGGTGTGTACTGCACTTGTGTCGTATAGTTTGCACCTAAACGTACTTGGTGTTACTTCACTTGGGCCATATAATTTGCACCTAAACGTACTTGTAGTTTACTGCACTTGTGCTGTATATTTTGCACCTAAACGTCCTTGTAGTTTACTGCACTTGTGCTGTATAGTTTGCACCTAACCGTACTTGGTGTTACTTCACTTATAAAGGGATATTGCGTGAGTGAGAACGTCGTTCACAGTCTGTAGAAAAAGTCGAAAGAAACGATCGTGCAGTACGACGATACGCAACTCGATTTTGGACTTTATGATCAGTGGATGAGTTTATGGGTTAGATATGGGGAGAAAGCTTAGTAGTAAAAGGCTTGACTGACATTAGCTTTTTTTGCTTAATTTTGACTTGCAGAAATAATGGAGGCCTTCAGAGAACAGGCCTTCACACAATTTGTTCAAAGGGGGCCCGGGATGGCAACCCCCCTTTTTTCTAGAATTTTTCTTTCCCCAAAAAATAATTTATTCAGCCAAGATCTGGCATTTTAATGCCCCCCCCACCCCTAAAATAATCAACATATTGTTGCAACACAGCACGTGCGCTTTGGGGGGCCAAGCCTGTATGGACAGGCTCACGGGCCACCACTGGAACATCAATGGCCTCATCAGACACAAGTGTCATGTAGTTTGTTGAGGGTCTCTTTAGGAAATGGTGCAATATGCAGCAGCAAAGTATGACATGGTTCAGATTCTACTTAACAAACCTACAGTCCTTGTCTTGTTTGCACTGCCTGTATACTGTTGTATACTGCTGTTCAAAGAATATAGGGCCAAAGGTTCTTGTAATGACCTGGGGGGAGTGGTAGCGGGGAAACCCATGCTATTTTTTTCAGTGATTTTTATCCATATTGCAGGGTCGGGGACCAAACATTACATTAAAGCCACAAGCAGTCTTAAATTACTTTTTTCTTATAGTAATCTCATTTTGTGCAGGGACAGTTCTAAACACGTGCCACTGGGGGCGTGGCCGAGATGGAGGACTGAGCAGACGTCTTCCCTGTGCTCTCCTGGAATGAGATCCGCTTATTTATCCTATATCTCCTGACCGGACCTGCCCAGGGGTCCCTACATTCGCTGGATGTCATCTAGGGGCAAGGGGAATCAGCGGAGAGGAAAGATGTTGAGATTCCCGCAGTGTATACCAGAGGACGAGGTTCCATCTGCTGGCTCCTTGCCTTCTCCTGCGCGCTGCTGCAATATGGCGTCGCAGACTGACCACGTGGAGGAGATGGCTGGGGCTCCCCGGGAATACCTGAGGTCATGGCAGCTATTTCTTCCTGAGAGGCGGCCCTGACTACAAAGATCGAGGAAGTCCAGCTTGATGTTAGCCTCATCCGCCAGGACTTTGACAAAATCCGCTCGCGGGTCTCAGGGGCTGAGCGGCGGCTTGGTGAGGCAGAAGATGTGGTCGCCGATCATGACTCCTCCATTCGAGCCCTGCAGTCCAAGGTTCGGGCCCTGGAGTACCGTGCGGAGGACGCCGAGAACAGGAGCCGCCACAATAATCTCCGGATTGTCGGCCTCCCAGAGGGGGTGGAGGGCCGTACGCCAGCTATGTTTGCGGAGGAACTCCTCTGCTCTGCTCTCTGGTACTGGCGGCCCAGCTTTCCCCCTACTTTGCGGTGGAGCGTGCCCATCGCGTGCCGCCCAGGCCTGGTCCTGAGGGCGCCCCGCCGCGTACGTTCATCCTCAGGCTACTTAATTTATGGGACCGGGATGAGCTGCTCTGGGCCTCCCGAGAGGCGGGAGAGCTGCCCTACCGCAACGTCCAGGTTCTGCTTTTCCCCGACTACACCATGGAGAACCAGCGATTACGTCGGTCCTTCGATGGAGTCAAGGCAGCCCTCCGACGCAAGGGAATTAAGTATAGTGTCTTGTTCCCGGATAAACTGCGAGTAGTAGACGGAGAGACAGTTCGCTTCTTTACCAACCCGAAGGATGCCTCGGCCTGGGTGGAGGCGCTGCCCTAGATGTGTGACCCTGCTTGGACCTTCTTACTTAATTCACTGGGATGGTGGAGCGGACTCAGTGCATGTGCTAGGGTAAGATTTCCCCTTTTTTTTTGTTCTGTTTGCCTCCCTGCTGCTAGGCGGGCGGACTATGGAACTTGCCCTGTCACTGTTGGATCCCGGCTACTGACTGTTTTCCTAGATGTGATGCTCCTCGATGATTCTTCACTGGATCCGGGCTGTGTGGGGACATTGGACGGCTGGCGCCTTGCCTGTCCTGTGTGCCCCTGTTGCCTTACCCTGCCCACCTGCTGGTGTTAGGAGCCTACAGTGGCTGGAAGTCCACCATCCCCCCCTGTACACGATCGTTTCAGGTCCTGTTATGTTTTTTGTTTTTTTACTCGCCCTCTTCCTTGGTGACTGCCTTGGGACCTTGGTTTTTCTTTTGTTTCCTGTAACTGAACTTAAGACTGTGCCCCTGCCTGGTCAGGAGAACAATGCTCCGTTTTTATCTTTAACACCACTCCGACAGCATGGGACGTAACCTGGTTGCCTCTACACCTATTGACTGGTGCTGGGGTGAAGTGCCTTGCTGCCTCGTTCTGGCTGCATGCCCCCAGCAATAGAACTTGCTTGCTGAACTATGGGAGTTAAGGGATTCAAGCGCCCCCCACTGTTTAGGGGTGCACGGGGTGGGGGGAGGGGGGGTTGCCGGTTGTTTTTGTTTGGGTGTTTATGGTTGGTCTTGTTACTGCCTTTTATCCTGCTTCCCGGGTACTGATTTGGTGTGTGGTGCAGCCCGGGGCTCATTGGCCCCTGCCGCGGCGGAGGTGATTGCTCCCTTCTGTTATTCCCGACTCCTCCTCATGGCTGACTGCTTGGTGGTCTCATGGAATGTTAGGGGCTTGAACTCAGCGATTAAACGTTCCCTGGTGATGAACTATTTAAAAAGCCTGCGTCTCCAACTGTGTATCCTCCAGGAGACACATCTGGTAGGTTCACGGGTCCTGAGTTTGAAGAGGGCGTGGGTGGGTGTACATTATCATGCTCCCTACTCTAACTACGCCAGGGGGGTTAGTATTTTGGTGCACAGGTCCCTCTCCGTCCAGCTCCTAGATGTGAAGATTGACCCGGGGGGCAGGTATGTGCTCCTGCATGCCCTGCTCTCGGAGGTCCCAATTGTGGTGGTGGGTGTGTATCTGCCTCCCCCAGCAGATATTGATGTCCTGCATTCACTTATGCAGAAAGCCACAATGTACAATGTGGACAATGTGCTCTTTATTGGGGATTTTAACTTGGTCCCATCTAGAGATCTGGACAGACTGCATCCCTCTGGTCCCCCGCAGCGAGGCCTAGCTAACTGGGCCTCTGCCTTTACAATGACAGATGTTTGGCGAGAGAATTTACCTGCCTATCTAGCACATATCGAACTATGTCCCACATCGACCAGGCTTTTGTCTCCCCTGCTCTGCTGAGGACGGTGGTCGGTGCTGAGATCCTCTCTAGGGGGATCTCGGACCATGCTCCGATTTCTGTTAGCATTCGGCTCTCTTGGGTGGTGGGGGATCGGCTGTGGAGACTGTCCAGGTACTGGATCATGGATCCTGAGATTCAGGAGGAGATGCCAGAGGCCCTCTGTTCTTACTGGGTACTGAACCCCCCCTGACTGGGTGGGATGCCTTCAAGGCGTGGCTTAGAGGTGAATATATGGCTCGAGTGGTGGTGCGTAGGCGGGAGTCCATGCGGTCCCTGAGGGATCTTGAAGAACAGGCGAGGTTGCAGGAGGCGGTATGTTCGGTGTCCTGACTCAGTTCACTATGTTCCCTGGCAAGACGCGTTGAGGGATTTGTCCATACTCAGGGTGGACTTGACTAAGAAATCTTTGCTGGAGAGTGCGCAAAGGGTTTTCGAATATGGTGACAAAAATGGCAGGTTATTAGCTTGGCTCGCTAGAGGACAATTACCCATGACCCACGTTAGTAGACTTCGGGATAGGGAGGGGAAGCTTTTGACATCGGCCCCGGACATTAGTGCTAGGTTTCTCGACTACTATCAGACTCTCTACTCTTCTATGGCGAGATATGATTGTGCTGAGCTGCATAGGTACCTGGATGGGATTTCCCTTCCCTCCTTGACTGTGGAACAATGTGCTGGATTAGAGGCGGATATCACTTTGAAGGAGGTGCAGGTGGCTATGACTTCCATGCAGTCCGGGAAAACTCCTGGGCCGGATTTAATACCCATTGAATTTTATTCGACATACCAGGAGCTTCTTGCTCCTAGGCTGACCTTGATGCTGCAACGTTTTTATAGCCTTGACTCTCCTCCTGATTCTATGTCTGAGGCCATAGTGGTGTTAGTGCCCAAGCCCGGTAAGGACCCTGAGGACTGCGCATCTTATAGACCCATCTCATTAATTAATGCGGATGCCAAGGTTCTTGCAAAAATTCTGGCCCTCCGACTGAGAACAGTGATTGAGCATTTAGTTCAGGTGGACCAGACTGGGTTTATGCAGGGTAAGGGCACAGACATCTGACGTCTTTTCCTTAATTTAGATACCTCCCATGACAATGGGGGCACTAGGGTCATTGCCTTACTCGATGCCGAGAAGGCTTTCGACTCGGTTGAATGGGAGTATTTATGGGAGGTCTTACGACGGTTCGGAGTTGGTCCTCGATTCCTTAAATGGTTGGGTATGCTTTATAAAGCTCCCAGAGCTTGGATTCGGGTTAATAATTTTCCATTGGATTATTTTCTCCTCCAGAGGGGGACCAGTCAGGGTTATCCGTTATCCCCTAGTCTATTTGCCCTAGCCCTGGAAATGTTTGATGTTTTCGGTCGGTTTTCGGGGATACGCACAAACTGGACGAAATCCTCCCTGTTTCCCCTGGACGCTGGAGCGGGGGACCTTGCTCCTCGGACGCAGTTGCAATGGGTTGAGGAGTTCACATACCTTGGGATTAGGATCTCTAGAGATCTATACTCCTTCCATCGCCTTAATTTGACACCAATCTTTGAGCGTCTTAAAGATCATTGTTCTCGGTGGACCACCCTCCCGCTTAACCTCCTAGGGCGTATTGCCGTGTTAAAATGATATATCTACCAAAATTTACATACGCATTTAGGAATTGCCCTGCTTGGATCTCCCCCTCCTTTTTTAGGACCTTGGACAGTTGCATTGGCTCCTTTTTGTGGAGGGGATCGGCCCCCAGGTTAGCTAAAACAACCTTCCAACTTCCTATTGCCTTTGGGGGTCTGGGCCTGCCATGCTTCCTGGTGTACTACTGGGCGGCTATCCTAGTAATGGTGCGCTGGTGGTTTCAGCAGTCCAGGGCCAATGCGGCTGTTTGCCTGGAGGTGGCGATCGTGGGGTCCCTGGCGGAGCTCAGCGATTTGGTGCACCGTGGGGTCCTGGCGTACCCTGCTCTGCCGGCCCCCTCGAGGACTACGTTGCGAGTGTGGGGGAAGGCTAGGCGCCACTTCTTGTCTCTGGGCCTGTGGTCTCCCTTCATTCCCCTGTGGGGGAACCCCTCCCTTGGACACTTTAAATCTATCCCGGATCCAAATCTGTGGGCCAGGTACGGAGTTCGGCGCCTGGGGGACATTGCCCCTCAGGGGTCTTTGCTCCCCTTTCAGGAACTGGCCGAAAGATTTGGCCTTCCTGGCTGGATGTATTTCCGCTACCTCCAGTTCAGGGCCTCTCTTCGCCTGGGACTTGACGTGGTGGAGGATCTCCTGATCCAGGATTCCCTGGATAAACCTCTCTCAGCGCTGTATGCGACCCTATTGCGCAGGGACTCTCCGAAGATAGAGTTACTATGGAGTAAGTGGGCAGGCGATATTCCTTCTCTAGATAGGGAGTCTTGGGAGGAGTGCTTTGAAAATAACTATAAACTGGTGATATCCTCCAGGGATAAATTGATTCAGATGAAGTTCCTGCATAGGGTGTACTATACGCCTCAGAGGCTGCATGGAATTTATCCACACCGCTCTCCTAATTGCCCTCGATGCCACTCACCCACAGCCAATTATGTCCACATGTTCTGGACCTGCCCTAAGCTTTCGGGCTTCTGGTCCGATGTTTTTGACTTCATTAATATTCGTCTGCAGTTGACTCTCCCGATTACTCCTACCTTGGGTCTCTTGGGGATTCAGGATGACGACCAAAGGCCTAGGCACACTAAACTTCTATTGTCCATGTTGCTCTTTTATGCTAAAAAAGTTATCCTCCTTAGGTGGAACTCTAGGACTCCGCCCACGTTGGAAGCGTGGATGGACTTACTTTATGCTGCTTTACATCTATACAAATTGACATACATCAATAGGGGATGCCCGCTGAAATATGAACGTTTCTGGGGTCCCTGGATTAATCCCCTGTAACATATACTGCGGTGGGCTTTCTCAGGTAGCTGGTCATTGGTGTGGACCTTCCCCCCCTCTCTCCCCCTCCCCTTCCCTCCCCCCCACCATATCCTTTCCGCCTGCCCCTCCTTTCCTTCTCCCCCCCTTCCCACTAGTCTTCTCGTCATACATCATTGATTAGCTGTTTATGAACTGCAGTTCAATATGGCTGTGTGTACCTCTTGCAAATTGTCCTAGGGTTTTTTTTTTCTCCCCCCTATTAAACACAATGTCTTCCTTTGTTGTCTTTTTTTTTTCTATGTACACCATATACGCTGTAGCCTTGCTTCTTTGTTTACAACTTATAATGTGCTTTGTACCTTCGATGTCTCAATAAAGACCAACCTGTTTTGTTAAAAAAAAAAAAACATGTGCCACTACTATAGACACCCAGCAGGTACGATATTTAAAGGAATTTTTCTTTTTTTTTTTTTTTCTTCTTACTTTAAGCATCATTAAAATCGCTGCTACAGAAAAAACTACAGTTTTTAAAACTTGTTTTCCCATTGATACATTGATACAGACCCGGGTTCTCAAAGACGTTTTCCAACAATAACTTGAATATTGGGCTTTAAAATTAGCACTTTTGAATTCGAACATTCGAGTCCCATAGACTTCAATAGGGTTCTAAATGTTCGCACGAACGTTCGGTCCGTTCGAACGTTCTAGTGCGAACCGAACGCGGGGATGTTCGGCTCATCCCTACCTCTTGGCAAAAAACCTCCAGTTTCTGTAAATTCTTGGGCTGTCTTGCATGAACTGCACGTTTGAGATCTCCCCAGATTGGCTCAATGATATTGAGGTCAGGAGACTGAGACAGCCACTCCAGAACCTTCACTTTATTTTGTGTAGCCAATGTCGACTTGGCCTTGTGTTTTTGATCAGTGTCATGTTGAAATGTCCCATGCGCAGCTTCCTGTCTGATGAATGCAAATGTTCCTCCAGTATTTTTTTATAACAAACTGCATTCATCTTGCCATCAATTTTGACCAAGTTTCCTGTGCCTTTGTAGTTCACAAATTCCCAAAACATCAGCTATCCACCTCCGTGTTTCACAGTAGGAATGGTGTACCTTTCATCATAGGCCTTGTTGACTCCTCTCCAAATGTAGTGTTTATGGATGTGGCCAAAAAGCTAAATTTTGGTCTCATCAGTCAAAAACAACTTTGTGCAAGAAGGTTTGAGGCTTGTCCATGTGCTGTTTGGCATTTTATAAGCGGGAAACTTTGTGGCATTTGCGTAGTAATGGCTTTTTTTCTGGCGACTCGACCATGCAGCCCATCTTTCTTCAAGTGCCTCCTTATTGTGCATCTTGAAACACCACACCACATGTTTTCAGAGAGTCCTGTATTTCATCTGAAGTTATTTGTGGGTTTTTCTTTGCATCTCAAACAGTTTTTCTGGCAGTTGTGGCTGAAATCTTAGTTGGTCGACCTGACCGTGGTTTGGTTTCAACAGAACCCCTAATTTTCCTCTTCTTGATTAGAGTTTGAACACTGCTGATTGGCATTCCCAATTCCTTGGATATCTTTTTATTCCCTGTTTCCTACAGTTCAACTACCTTTTCTGGCAGATCCTTTGCCAATTTGTTTGCTTTCCTCATGACTCAGAATCCAGAAACATCAGTGCAGCACTGGATGAAAAATGCAAGGGTCTGTGAGGAGTCCGGAAGCAAATTTACCTTTTATACACACACACTAATTACAAGTAAACAGAGCACAGGTGAGGATGGTTACCTTTAATAGCCATTCCAACCCCTTTGTGTCAACTTGTGTGCATGTTTTCAGGCCAAAATCACCAGGGTAAACTATTGATCAGGGTAATTTGAGTAATTTATGTTGTGATTTTGATTTAAAAACACAGTTGATTGATAATAAATGGCTTCAGCCAAACACTAACCATGAGTGAAAGAAAAGTTTTTTGCTATCATTCATATTCTCTGAAAATAGCCAAGAAATCATAAATTCTGCCATGGTATGTAAACTTATGAGCACAACTGTATACAGCTGGTAAAATAAGTATTGCATGCGTCAACATTTTTTTAGGTAAATGTATTTCTAAAGTTTCTATTGACACAAAATTTTCACCACGTGTCAGTAACAACCCATGCAATCATACATACAAAGAAACCAAAATAAATACGTTTAGAAATTAAGTTGAGACTGAACCAGTGATGTACATTTGCATTGACAAAGAGCAGGATTGCTTTCTAATTACTGATAGATTTTAGTTGGTGTTTTGGCTTTCCATGCCTTTTTACACTTCTCTTTCTTCATGTGTTCAATACTTTTTCCCTGTGTTATTCCATTTTATTCTGAATAACTTCATTTCGGAATGTATTTGTTTTGCTTTCTGTGTATGTATTGATTGCATAGGTTGTTCAATTCAAAATAATTCAAAACAAGGTGTGCATGCCCACACACTAAAATACCTTTTCCAAAATTCAAATAAAATCAATTTGAAGTTTTAATAAATTAGAAAAGAATGGAATAGAAAATAACACAATAGTATAGAAAATAACAGAATAGAATGAATATAACCATCTTCCTATTTTAATCTATAATTTTCTATTATATTCAAATTCAAATTGATTCCATTTGAATTTTAATAAATGGTTATATTCTTTCATCTCTATTCTATTCTATGTTTTATTATGTTATTTTTCTATTTGTTTAGTCTATTCTATTCTATAATTTATTTGAATTTATTTTCTATTCTATTCTATTCTTTTCTATTTTTTCCTATACTATTCTGTTATTTTCTATTCTATTTTAGTCTATTATTTTATATTCAAATTGATTATATTTGAATTTTAGGAAATGGTCATATTCTTTCTATTCTATTCTTATTTATATTTTATTCTATTATAGTCTATTCTATTATGTTAATTTTTATTCAAATTAATTCTATTTGAAATTAAAATGTCAGTAGCTTGTTATATTCTTTCTATGTTATTCTATTCAATTCTAGTTGTTTATTATATTCTAGTCTATTCTGTTTTTTTTCTTTTCTATTTTGGATTACTTTATTAGATTATATTCATTTATTTTCTGCTATAATATTTTCTATCCTATTATTTTTTCTTCTATTCTATTCCTTTATTTTATTTTATTTGTATTCTCTTTGGAAATGTGAAAACTATTTGAATTTGAAAACGATTCAAATTTGAAAAGAACTTGAATTTGAAAACTTTTCGAATACGTAAAATATTCAAAAACGATTCGAATTAGAACTTTGTCAGAATTTTTTTTTTCCTTATTTTGGATTTGTTTTAATTTGGTACTATTGTAATTCAGAAATTGGGATACATCCGAATTTTTGAAAAACAAAAATTGCCCAAATTTAATTTTCGAACGAAACGAACCGCACGTGTCTAGTGGCAGGTAATTCTTTGACGTCTCCAATATACTTCCTTGCTGCAGTGCAGATAGAGGTAACCAATCTCAGAGGAATGTTTTCAATATACCCTTCCCTATGAGTGAAAATACACACAGACACAACAAACCAATCTAACAAAGTCCTAATAATCTTTAGGCGTCTTCCCTAGGTCGTTTGGTGTTTGGGCATGCGCACCTTGTTTTGAATTCAATATATTACCAAACAGATAGACAAATAATTCAGATATAAGAGGCAATTGTTCTTTTGAGATTCTTGCATGGGTTGTTACCGACATGTGGTAAAAATTTCATGTCAATAGCACCAGAAATATATTTACCTAGAAAAATGGTGACGTGTTCAATACCTATTTTACTTGCTGTGTGTGTGTGTGTATATATATATACAGAGCTTTTTTTCTCAAAAAATAGGTGCAGGAACTCAACCACGACCCCATTCAAATTTCACGAACAGTACAAGGGTCTTAAAGGGGCATTAAATACCAGGATTGCATTACATATAGAGTGTAGAGTTCAGGGGGTTACACACAGAGTGCAGAGGTGTCACTTGTAAACACATAAACCAGACTTCTGTGTTTACAAGTGATTGTGGTGAGCAGGCACCAAAGGGTCTGAGCCAAAGGTGGTGGAACTGAGTTCCCCCAAGTTCCCCCTGAAAAAAAGCCCTGTATATATATATATATATATATATATATATATATATACAGTATATATAAATCTACACACTATATGGCCTTCTAAATAAAGAGTTTTTATTTGTATTTTATTGTTATACTCTCTTAACCACTTAAGGACCGCCTACTGCACATTTACGTCGGCAGAATGGCACGGCTGGGCACATCAACGTATATATACGTTGGATTTAGTACCCAGCCGTGGGTCGCGGGCGCGCGCCCGCGGGCGCGCGCCCGCGACCCGGTCCGAAGCTCCAGGACCGGGACCGCGGGATTCGCGGACCCGATCGCCGCTGCAGTGCGGCGATCCATCCCTGGAGCGGAAGAACGGGGAGAGCCGTGTGTACACACGGCTTCCCCGTGCTTCTCTGTGGCCGGAGCATCGATCGCGTCATCCCTGTAATAGGGGGACGCGATCGATGACGTCACACCTACAGCCACACCCCCCTACAGTTGTAAACACACACATTAGGGCACACATTCCCTACAGCGCCACCTGTGGTTAACTCCCAAACTGCAACTGTCATTTCCACAGTAAACAATGCAATTTAAATGCATTTTTTGCTGTGAAAATGACAATTGTCCCAAAAATGTGTCAAAATTGTCCGAAGTGTCCGCCATATTGTCGCAGTCACGAAAAAAATCGCTGATCGCCGCTATTAGTAGTAAAAAAAAAAAAATTAATAAAAATGCAATAAAACTATCCCTTATTTTGTAAACGCTATAAATTTTGCGAAAACCAACCGATAAACGCTTATTGCGATTTTTTTTACCAAAAATATGTAGAAGAATACGTATCGGCCTAAACTGAGGAAAAAAAATGTTTTTTTATATATTTTTGGGGGATATTTATTATAGCAAAAAGTAAAAAATATTGCATTTTTTTTTAAATTGTCGCTCTATTTTTGTTTATAGCGCAAAAAATAAAAACCGCAGAGGTGATCAAATACCTCCAAAAGAAAGCTCTATTTGTGGGAAAAAAAGGACGCAAATTTTGTTTGGGAGCCACGTCGCACGACCGCGCAATTGTCTGTTAAAGCGACGCAGTGCCGAATCGCAAAAACCCCTTGGGTCATTTGCCATCGTATTGGTCCGGGTCTTAAGTGGTTAAATACTATATTTATGGGATGTGGCACTGTATATAACCAGATTGGGCTCTATTTTGTTGCCGTATGATCTGCTGTCTCTTTACGTGTAATGAGAGCTTAATAGATATTACCTATTAGCAGGACAGTTTCACATCAATGAGAATACGGACAGCCACAGTAAACTACTGTTTTATTTCTATCCGGTCAAAGCGGATCTATATAGAAAAGATAAGTGTGCAACCAATTATCATGTAATGGTAAATGACATTCAGTAATAAATCCTCTAAATATCAGATAGGTGAAAAAAATCAATAAAAAATGTGTTTCAGCCCACAGAAAATGTCCAATTATTTGTGCTCTATTAGTGAAAGGTGATTCGCAAACAGGTGCTTCAGCAAAGTGCCTTCCCCACATAAACATACGCCTCTTACCAGAAGGATTGGGTCTCAAGTTAAAGAGATCTAAAATGCTCCAATAAAATCCACCCACCAGAGAAATTCCACTCGTTAGCCACTTTAAGGGTGCTCCTTCTGTGTAAGATTATCACTCAACTTGTTACTATGTACCCTGAGTATCCACTGGATCCATGCAGAGCGTGCCACTGTGAATGTTCTCATACATTGAGGGGATGACAGATGAAGTAGGCTTCAATGTGTAGTACGTAAAACCCAAATTTATTTAACCACTTAATGACCGCCTCCTGCACATATACGTTGGCAGAATGCCATGGCTGGGCACATGCACGTACAGGTACGTCCTGTGCTAGTGCCCAGCAGTGGGTTGCGGACGTGCGCCCGCGGCACGTTCCCGCGACCTGGTCTGAAGCTCCATGACCGGGATCACGGGACCCACGGAACCTGAAGAACGGGATGAGCCGTGTGTAAACACGGCTTCCCCATTCTTCACTGTGGCGGCGTCATCGATCGTGTGATCCCTTTTATAGGGATACACAATCGATGACGTCACACCTACAGTCACACCCCCCTACAGTTGTAAACACACATTAGGTCACACATAAGCCCTTCAGCGCCCCCCTTGTGGTTAACTTCCAAACTGCAATTGTCATTTTCACAATAAACAATGCATTTCAAATGCATTTTTTGCTGTGAAAATGACAATGGTCCCAAAAATGTGTCAAAATTGTCCGAAGTGTCTTCCATAGTGTTGCAGTCATGAAAAAATCGCTGATCGCCTCCATTAGTAGTAAAAAAAAATGTTTTTTATAAAAATGCAATAAAACTATCCCCTATTTTGTAAACGCTATAAATTTTGCGCAAACCAACCGATAAACGCTTATTGCGATTTTTTACCAAAAATAGGTAGAAGAATATGTATCGGCCTAAACTGAGGAAAATAAATATTTTTTTATATATTTTTGGGGGATATTTATTATAGCAAAAAGTAAAAAATATTGAATTTTTTTCAAAATTGTCGCTCTATTTTTGTTTATAGCGCAAAAAAATAAAAAACGCAGAGGTGATCAAATACCACCAAAAGAAAGCTCTATTTGTGGGGAAAAAAGAACGCCAATTTTATTTGGGAGCCACATCGCACGACCGCGCAATTGTCTTTAAAAGCGAGGCAGTGGCAAATCGCAAAACCTGGCCGGGTCCTTTAGCTGCCTAAAGGTCCGGGTCTTCAGTAGTTAAAAAGAAACATTGCACTTACATGAAAAAAAATTATTAGAAGCAAAACAAATATCCCACACAGCTGTGGACCTCGCCTACTGGTGCGTAGAGACGTCAAAAAAATCGGCTCCACCCAACGCTTTTCCCCTCAAGAGGAATCTACTGGGGTTGAAGCCTCCGATTGTTGTGACGTCACTATTCACCAGCCTGCAGACGAGGTCCGCAGCTGTGTGGGATATTTTTGTTTGTATCTGATCATTTATTACATGTAAGTGCAATGTAAATACTGGTTTTATGTACTACTCCATGAAGCCTCTTCCATTTGTCAGTTTGTCACCCTGTATGAGGAAATTCACAGCGACATGCTTGGCATGTATCGAGTGGATACTCAGGATACATAGGGCTTGATTTACTAAAGGGAAATCCACTCTACACTGCAAGTGCACTGCAAGTGCACTGCAAGTGCACTTGAAAGTGCATTTGTAAGTGCAGTCGCTGTAGATCTGAGGGGAAGCTCTGAAATGAGGGGACGCTCTGCTGATTTTATCATCCAATCGTGTGCAAGCTAAAATGCTGGGCCAGATTCACAGAGCCATTACTCCGGTCTATCTCACGTTAGACCAGAGTACTTTCAAATTACACGCGTCGTATCATTAGTTTAAATTCTCAAACCATGATACGACGGCTTCGGGCTTCAATCCGATTGGCTTACGTGTTCGTATGCCTTCGGTTCTACGCTGCAATAATTTTGCGGCCGCTGGGTGGAGTTCCCGTAGTTTTCCGCGTCGGGGTATGCAAATGAGCTTTTTCCGACAATCCACGAAGTTACGATCGTCCTTCGTAATCTCTTACGGCATCTGTAGTCATATTTTTGCTGCGTAAAGTTATTCCAGCTATTAGCTGGTCTATAGTTAGACGGCCCATGTTAAGTATGGCCGTCGTTCCCGCATTTTTTGCATAAGTCGTCCGGGAATAGGAATGTACGTAAACTACGCTACTCAAAAAAAATGACGTTATTTCGCGCAATGCACGGCGGGAAATTTCAGAACGGAGCATGCGCAGTTTGATCGCCGCAGGGACGCGCCTAATTTAAATGCTCCGCGCCCCCTAATCGCGTATTTCGATTCCGCCGCAAGAAATACACTACGCCGCCGTACCTTACGGGCCAAAATCTACCTGAATTCATTGTAGAGCCAGGTAAAATACGGCGGCGTAGTGTATCTCTGATACTCTGCGCCGATGTAATTGTACCTGAATCTGGCCCGCTGTTTTTTATTGTCCTTGAATGTCCCCATTAGATCTACAGCGACTGAACTTCCAAGTGCACTTCTAAGTGCACTTGCAGTGCACTTGTAGTGCAAAGTGGATTTGCCTTTCATAAATAACCCCCATAGTGTCACAGAATCCTGTCAAACTCCACTTGAGTGCTTCTGTCAGCATACTGCTCTTCCAGTTTGGACTTTCAGATATCAGGTATTACAGCCCATCTATTGTATCTAAGAACAATACTAGCTACCGTAACTGCAGACAATACACATTATCATAAGCACAGCAAACCTTGACACAATAGCAGGGCTCCCTGTAGAAGACAGATCATCTCCTACATTGTACAGAGGCCAATGTGATCAGCTCTTTCAATTAGCATGTATAGTTCAGAATCATATAAACCAGGTATAGTCTTTGTATATTTCCTGGGAGATATTGTGGATAAACATTACTGTTCCATTTTAAGTAATCCAAGCCACATTCTTAATGTCTATTACTGTATTTTCATGGTCACCCTGTGCTGTTAATAGAAACATGGTAACTTAGACATAAGAGGTGCATCAAGAGCTGAAGCAAGAGTTTCCCAACCTCTCCATGGAATTCTGGGTTCCATCAGCCCCCCAGTCCAAAGTGACTCCTGTCACACAAAGTAACTAAAGGAGCTGTAATCTTACATAGAAGGAGCACCCTTAAAGTGGCTAACGAGTGGAATATCTCCGATGGTTGGATTTTGTTGGAGTGGTTTATTTCTCTATAACTTAAGATCCAATCCTTCTGGTAAGAGGTGTGTGTTTGTGTGGGGAAGTCACTCTGCTAAAGCACCTGTTTGGGAATCACCTTTGGGCTCTTTCACACGTCCGTTTCGTTCGTCCGGTTTTTGGACGTCCGTTAACGGACCTCAATGCTTCCCTATGGGAGCGGATCCGTTAGCGGATGATGCATCCGCTAACGTCCGCCAGATCCGCATCCGTTTTTTCGGACGGAAGAATGTCCTATTTTTCTTCCGTCCGGCCGAACGGATCGGATGCAAACGGACAGACGTTCCGTTTCCATTCGATTCCCCATAGGGGATAGCGGAGGAGAGACAGGGCGGTCCCTGCACAGTGTGTGGGGACCGCCCTGTCCGCCCGACATTTCAGCGGAGACCCCCCGCTAAGCCGACGGACACACGGAGCGGACCGAAAAACGGACCGCTCCGTGTGAAAGGGCCCTTTCTCTAATCTCTAATTGAGCACAAATAATTGGACATTTTCTTTTAATTTTTGTGGACCAATAGGTTTTTTCAACCTATCTGATATTTAGAGGATTTATTGCTGAATGTCATTTACCATTACATGATAAATGGTTGCGCACTTATCCTTTAAATTTATTGGTATAAGTAGCAAAAATTGGGAAGAGAAAACACGCTGACCAAATAATTATAGTTAAAACTAAAAGAGTGATAAGAAGCAGATAGCAAATAAACAAATAGTTATGCTTTACACTATGTAGATGCTCTCTTTCATTTATGAGATACATTGTTTGTCCCACGTTCATTGTTTCTGATGGGATCATCTGAATAGCATCTGTTCCTGGAAGGATCTGTGACCGCTGATTCACATAGTTGAGCATTTTTGACTCCATAATAGTGTCCTCCTTCTGGTAAGAATCCATCTTACACCAGTGCTGGACTGGGACAAAAATGTGTCCCTGGACTTTATCCAGACCGGCCCAGGGCACAGCACATCAGGGTAGAGAGCACAGCACATCAGGGCAAGCACATCAGGGTACAGAGCACAGCACATCAGGGTACAGCACATCAGGGTACAGAACACATCAGGGTACAGAGCCCAGCACACCAGGGTACAGGACACAGCACATCAGGGCACATCAGGGTACAGTGCACATCAGGGTACAGAGCCCAGAACATCAGAGTACAGGACACAGCGCATCAGGCCACATCAAAGTACAGGGCACAGCACATCAGGGTACAGAGCCCAACACATCAGACTACATCAGGGTACAGGGCACATCAGGGTACATGGCACATCAGGGTACATGGGGCACATCAAAGCACATGGGGCACATCGGGGTTCGTGGGGCACATCAAAGCACATGGGGCACATCAGGGTACATGGGGCACATCTGGGTACATGGGGCACATCGGGAACATCAGGGCACATCAGGGCACATTCAGGGCACCTCAAGGCACAACCGAGCACATGGGGCACATCAGGGCACCTCGGGGCACATCAGGGCACCTCGGGGCACATCAGGACACATTCAGGGCACATCAGGGCCCATTCAGGGCACCTCAGGACACATAGGGCACATAAAAGCACATGGTGCCCATCAGGGCACATTCAGTGCACCTTGGGGCACATCAGAGCACATAGGGAACATAAGGGCACATTGAGGGCACCTTGGGGCACCATCAGGGCACATGGGGCACATTCAGGGCACATCAGGGCATATTCAGGGCACTTCAGGGCACATCAGGGCACAGCGTTTACTTCTTTAAATGCAGATTAGCGCAGGAAGCATCTGTAATAAGTTCTCTCTCATGTCACGCAGCACTGCTCCCAGACAGCCCGTCTGGGAGCAGTGCTGCGTGACATGAGAGAGAACTTATTACAGATGCTTCCTGTGCTATTCTGCGTGCATCTCGATCTACCCGTTAGGTGTCAGCTGTCGGCGATTGACGGGTAAATCGATGCGGGTCTCCAGGGGGGAATTCACTGCATCGCATATACAATAGGCAGCCGCTGAAACCAGCACACTGAGCCATCGGCCCACCGGGAAAGTCCTGATGGCCAGTACATACCTGACTTACACTGGGTGTTGGAGCACGTTGGTGATTGCTGGATCACGCACAATTTCCTTTTTGCATGAATATATGAACTTTATTTGCCTTTATTACCTCTTTGGATTTAGTTTTTGGGATTTTACTTGCACATTGTATCATTGTCATGGACTTTTAGTGCTGCAATATTTTATATTATAATTTTATATAAGTAGCAGCACCCTTTAAATTTTACATTTTCACGTATATTTCATTCATACATTTATTTACAAAGTTTGGTTAAGCGCAGAATGTTTATTTATTTAACCACTTAAGGACCGCCGCATGTACATTTACGTCGGCAGAATGGCACCGACAGGCACATCAACGTATATATACGTTGGTGCCTTGGGGGGATCGGGGGTCCGATCGGACCCCCCCCCGTACATGCGGCGGTCCGCGCGGCTGCAGGAGCGATCCGACAAGTGGGGGCGGCTATCCGTTTTCATCCGCCCCCTCCGGATCGCTCCCAGCCAATGCGCGCGCCCGCCTGACCTGTCACTTCCTCCTCCTGTGTAAACACAGGAAGGAGGAAGCGACGTGATCTCTCCCTCGGCGTTTGTTTCAAGCGCCGCTGAGGAGAGATCACTACAGAACAAGTAAGTCCTGCACTAAACAGCACACTGACACACACACAAACACATTTAACCCCCGCGATCGCCCCCCCCCCCCCTCCCCCCTGTCACAGTGACAGTGACACTGTCACAGTGTCACTGAATGCAGTAATCATACATGTATGATTACTGTATTTAGTGTCAGTGTGACAGACAGTGTGACAGTCAGTCAGTGTTAGTGTCAGGGTAGCCCCCCCCCACCCCCCCCCCAATAAAGTTTTAACCCCTTGATCACTGCCCTAGTTAACCCTTTCACTCCCTATTGCCAGCGTCACTAAGCGATCATTTTCTGATCGCTGTATTAGTGTCGCTGTTCCCGCTAGGTAGCTAATTTTTTTTTAATGCAATTTTTTTTTTACTAAAGACATGTGGCTAAATAAATTTTGGCCTAAATGTTTGACTAAAATTTAGTTTATTGTTTTTTTATTATAACAAAAAGTAAAAAATATTGTTTTTTTTTCAAAAATGTCGCTCTATTTTTGTATATAGCGCAAAAAATAAAAATCGCAGAGGCGATCAAATACCACCAAAAGAAAGCTCTATTTGTGGGAAAAAAAGGACGCGAATTTTGTTTGGGAGCCACGTCGCACGACCGCGCAATTGTCTGTTAAAGCGACGCAGTGCCGAATCGCAAAAACCCCTTGGGTCATTTGCCAGCGTATTGGTCCGGGTCTTAAGTGGTTAAAGCAGATCTATAATCATATAATCATTAGATGAAAAAGTCACTGCTAAGTCTACCTAAAAAACTTTATTCAAACTAAAATGAATGAGATTAGGGAGCTCTGCTGGATATAAGCCAGCCAAATTGTAAATAAATAATAAATAAACAATCATACAGCTAAATATGCACTGCTAGTTTATGCTGTCACTGAGAATACCTGTAAAGCCATACTGTTCTGTAACATAACATACAAGCATTTTATTAAAATAATTTGTGTAATTCCAATGTTGCACTCAAAGCCGCATTAAAAGTTAATTTAATTGATACATGTCCACGATGGCAATGCCCAGCTTTCCATGCCATGCCATTTTTTGTAGCTTGCCTATTAAACCTAAAAATGGACATATATTAATTTGTTCTGATAAACTTGAAGAGGATTTGCCTCTAAGTTCAGTACTGCCAAATGTTGAAACTAGATTTGCTAAACCCAAATGCAATCGGGCAGATTCAGCCATCACTTCTTTTTTTATCACGTTTTTTTCATCAAAAACTCAGCAAGGAACAATAGCAACATGTTCCCAAGGTTATATTACACATCATGTAATTCAATGTACTCTGTTTTTTTTTACCTTGGCTTCCTCTAATTGATCCTTGTGTCCTATTGTATTTTTCTAGCCTTTCCATGCACCTTTTTATTAATGGTTTTGCAAAGTAATCCAATTTACTGTATAAATTGTATTAATGGTTTTACTAGCATTTAACATAAGTTTCAACATAAAATATCGGCTTACAGCTTCCTCTTATATATACAAACAGGCTCATTTAATAATCCGCGCTAAGTACAATAAGCCAACACCAACCAATATATAAATGTTATTAAAATAAAACTAGAATTTTTGCACTGTTTTATAGTTTGAAAATGCTAAATTTCAACTAAACTAGGACATGTGTAGTATTAACTTTATACAAACCTCTGAAACTGGAATTCACCAAAAGTCCACTCCACATAGTAACTGCAGCGCAGAAAACAAATATTGTCCTCTGTTTTCTGCTGTTTTAGTTAGTAAATTTAAATCTCTTTATTTTTATCACAACAATGTATGTTTATCATTGCAATGTAAAATGAAAGCACAGCATGTGAACATTTTCTTGTGCATTACTATATTTGAGGATTCCTTTTTTAACACTAATGATCCATCTTTAATGTATTTCATTTATTAATAAGGAAATATATGATCTTCTCTTAATGTATTTCCACATTTGTTGCAGTTTAAAATTAGAGGCTAGTAGATCATTTCTTTAATACAGAACATTTCTTCCTTCACAGATTCTAATGCCTCGTACACACGATCGGGTTTCCCGGCAGACATTTTACCACCGGGAAACCTGAGGGTAAAGCCGAGAATCGGTTTGGCCACTTTTTCCCCTACACACGGCCGGTTTTCCTGGCAGGAAAACTGCCAAGAGAGTTTCGGCCAGGTAACCCGGCCGTGTATATGCTCCACCGCAGGCTTTCCCCATAGAATAACTGCTGGGTTAAAAAAACACTGGGAATCCCAGCGGGAAAAAAAGGAACATGTTCTCATTTTTCCCGCCACGATTCCAGGCGGTTTTCCTGTTGGGAAAACTGCCATGGAGCATACACAAGGCCAGTTTTCCGGCCAAAATCTGTCCCATGTGTACGAGGCCTAAGCTGTCTTTGCAGGGCCGTCTTTAATATTGATTGGACCTTTTCTTGCCCCCCCCCCCCCCCATGCAGTTTTGCTCTCCACCTGCTCTGAGACATTAAAAAACAAGTAGACTAAAAATCGGTTTACTAAATTAGATCAGGCAGCATTTGTGGTTGGTTGCCAGAGGTTACAGTGTATCATTACTGCTCACCGACTGGTTGCTAGAGGTTACAGCACACGTTACAGCTCACTGATTAGTTTCTAGAGGTTACATCACATAATTACTGTTTGTTGATTGGTTGCTAGAGATTACTGTACATCAATACTGCTCACTGATTGGTTGCTAGAGGTTACTGCACATCATTGCTGCTTACTGATTGGTTGCTAGAGGTTAGAGAACATCATCTCCTCACTGCCTGTACATAATGGACTGGGGAGGTGAGGGGGGGCAATTAATAGACAGAAAACTCCTAGGACTCCTGGAATCAGTGGCAGTGCTCGGGGGGGGGGGGGTTGATCAATGGCAATGCTGATTTTTTTTTAAAGAGGCGTTTCAACACTGTCCATCAATGTAATAGGGGTTTACACTGATCACTGATGTAATAGGGGTTTACACTGACCACTAATGTAATAGGGGTTTACACTGACCACTAATGTAATAAAGCATTCACAGTAACCACCAATGTAAGGAGGTATTTACACTGACCACCAATGTAAGGGAGGTATTCACACTGGCCACTAGTGTGAATGAAAGGATTCTACACCAACCACCAATGTATTGAGAATATTTACATTTAGCCCGCGTTCACATTTGTGTGTTGGGAACACATGCAAAATGGCTTTCCTAACACCACAAAAACATGCTGCCCCAGCTTTTGAAAGATGGAATGACCATCCATATATATGAGGATGAGAAAAAGGTTGATCAAACATGAAATCCCTCTGATAGACCACCCACATGGATACGTCAGTCTAAAATCTTTGACACATACGAAACACCTGGAGTAATGACACAATCTTATCTTAAAATCCATGCTAACCTCTGCATCCCAAACCTCCCTCCTCCTCTCCACTATATCCCCCTCCCCTTTAATTCTACATGCCTCCTCTGCTCATCTTTGCACCTACCTTCCTTACCTCCATACATCCCATCCTTGCTTTTCTGAGCACCCCAAATTGTAATGTATTCTCTTTCTACCTATGCACACCCCACACTATCCTCCCCCCACTAATTTGCTTACTTTTGCAGAACAGGCTGAGGGTAGGCTTAATGACCACAGTTGTAGGCAGGACTTTCAAGCATGCCCCTTTATCTCCCCAGTGGGCAGCATTCATTATAGGTGATGGTGGATATGTCCTCAGGTGGCATGATATACATATGAATACCGTCTCTATTTACATATGAATTCTGCTGACCCGCCGCTATTTACATATGAATGCTGCCGATATTTACATATCAAAGCCGGTATTTACATGTAAACACAGGGTCTGCGGGTGAGTCATCTGTACACAACAATAGGGCAGACCTGGGCAGCATCAGTAACAGAAATTCACACTGAGATATCGGGACACAGCATAGGACTAAAATCTCAAGAGGCAAGGGACTTTAAACTGGTATAGTTGGCAAGTATGAGGCAGCTACTTTGGGACCAACAAAAATTACAGGGCCCAGGGGAGCTGTCCCTTTTGCCCTGCCTTAAAGACAGCCCTGTGTCTTTGTGGCACAGGTGGCAGGACAGGTAACTAGCATTTTCTTTACAGTCTGGCCTTTTTTTAAACTTTTTTAATAGAGCAATAAAGCTGTTTTAACAAAACTTGTTTAGGAAAAAATGGCAACAAACTGGGCGCAGAAAGTGAACCTTCAAAACATCTTTATTTTTATAATGATGATCTACTGTAAAAGCATTGCTATTCAGAAATCAGAGCTCTTCTGAAAGGATACCTGTCTGGAGACACATATGTTGGCTTCTTTTCCAGGCAGCTTTTCCAAGCATTCCTGAACATGCTTGATGTCTGCCTATCTCTGGCTTATTGACTTACTTATGAACCTAGAACAATATGCAGCAACTGATAGCAGTGTGAAGTGACCTTTTTATCAGCATACTCAGGAAGCTCAGAGACTCAAAGAACAAAAGTCAGACATTCAGCATAAGAGACAGACAACTAACATTTTCAGAAGGTAGCCAAAAAAGGAGTTTGCATATGACAGGTTTCCTATACAGTGTATTATTTATCACTCTTCTTTTCCAGACAAAGAATGACTCTGCAGGTTCTTGGTTTGCTACTTTCTCATCCCAACTTCCCAGCTGATTTATGGCATCAACTCCTCTTTCTTCTTTACTTTAGCTTCCATGAGATGTTGTTGATGCTCTGGATTCTCCTGAACATCCTGTGTGTTTTTCCTGTATAGGTCCATAAATTTGACTGATGGATCTAGTAGGCGCCGTACACACGGCAGAGAACCTCGACGGGCAGAACACATCGTTCTGCCCGTCGAGGTTCTCTCCCGGCCGTCGAATTCGGCGACCCGCCCATCGGGAATGGCAACCAGCCATTCTTCCAGGCGGGCCGTCGAGGAAATAGAGAGCGTGCTCTCTATTTCGGCTCGACGGGCTTCCCGACGGGAAGCTCGCTGAGACCGTACACACGGATGAGGTCCTCGCTGGAATGTGCATTCCAGCGAGGTTCTCGCTGATTTTCAGCGAGAACCTCGGCCGTGTGTACGGCGCCGTAGACTTTTCAAACGAGGTGAGCTTCCCTGATTAGGCCCCTTTCACACTGAGAAGTTTTTCAGACGGTACAGCACTAAAAATAGCGCCTAAATAGCGCCTGAAAAAAAAATCTCCTACAAGCAGCATCTTTGGAGCAGTGAAGCCCCGTACACACGACCGAGAACCTCGGCAGAATCCAGCGAGAAGCTCGCTGGGAGACATATTCTGCCGAGGTTCTCAATCGTGTGTACACTTCCGACGAGCATCCCGTTGGGAAGCTCGTCGAGCCAAAAAAGAGAGCGCGTTTTCCTCGTTGTTCAATGAGGACTTTGGCTCGACAAGCTTTTCCGACCGCTCATCGGGAACCTCGTCAGGCGGAACGATGGGTTTAGCCCCACGAGGTTCTCGTACGTGTGTACGCGGCCTGATAGGAGCGGTTGTTATAACGCTTCTTCCCATTTAAAACAATGGGAAACAGAGGTGCATTGCGGGCGGTATTAACCCTTTATCGACCGCTAGCGGGGGTTAATACCGCACCGCTAGTGGTCTAATCCCGCGGCAATTCCGACGGTATAAAATTGCAGCGCTATACCGCCACCAACCCTTCACTTCCCCGTGTGAAAGGGGCCTTAAAGAAGTACACCTGATTTGGTACCCTAATGGAAATGCTGTTTACTCTTTGAAAGGCAAGAAGAACATTTTAGTAGCATACAATTTGCTTATTTGGCTACAGACATAATTTTCTTTAATTCCTGGATATTTTTTGTAGACATGTTTTTTTCAATAACAGTTCAGCAATGATGTTTCTTTATATTTTTTTCTTACTATATTTCACAGGTAAATAAGGAAGAGAGAAATATAAACTCATCCATATGAATACTTACAAGCCTGTAGAGTCTGAGCATCCAGATAGGGAGGGCTGCCAAAGGTATCATTCCTGGGAGCTGAGGTCAGAAACCCAGCATTGAAAAGACTGGGTGCAAACCACGATCCCAATAGATTATCATCATTGCCAGTTGCTGAGTTGGCAGCAAAAGGTGAGTAGTACTGTTTTTAACCATAGCTGCTGCTCTATGTGTCAGTTGTGGCATGTACAGTATCTCATAAAAGTGAGTACATCCCTCACACTTGTATTTTATTACATATTTTTATGTGACAGCACTGAAGAAATTATACTTTGCTACAATGTAAATTAGTGAGCTTGTATAACAGTGCAAATTTTCTGTCTCCTCAAAATAACTCAACACGCAGCCATTAATGTCTAAACGGCTGGCAACAAAAGTGAGTACCCCCAGGGCTGTCTTAGTGAGAGGGCACACCTGGACACTGCCCAGGGGCCCCAGCTGCATGGGGGTCCCTGCAATTTCCCCAAAGTAGCTAAACCTGGATCCCACGCTCCCCTGAATTTGGGGGCCCCATGATGGCACTGAGAGTGACGGATACACAGGGGAGGCAAGCTGGCAGCGGTGCCCCATCCTGTGCAGAACAATACCTATTATATCACAGCCAGCAGGGAGGGGCAGGGCCGAAGCGCCAGTGATGCTCTGACCCCACCCCATGCAGCTTGAATTCTCGGGACTCAAAGGCTGCAGAGTAGGACCTGGAGTGGGAGCTGCTGAGTCGGCAGCATTGAGAGCCCAGTAGCATTGTGGATAATGACATGGTGAGCTGTCCAGCACTGTTTGCAATGAAAGGCTTGGAATGCCCAGAGGGATTCTCCATCTCCATTGCAGGGGCCCCAGAGCATTACTTTGCCCAGGGGCCCGTGATGCTATTAAGATGGCCCTGAGTACACCCCTAAGTGAAAATGTCCACATAGGGTCCAATTAGCCATTATCCCTCCTGGGTTTATGTGACTCATTCGTGTTACAAGATCTCAGGTGTGAATGGGGAGCAGGTGTGTTAAATCTGGTATTATCGCTCTCACTCTCTTATACTGGTCACTGGAAGTTCAACCCCTCATAGCAAAGAACTCTCTGAGGATCTGAAAAAAAAAAGAATTGTTGCTCTAAATAAAGATGGCCTAGGCTATAAGAAGATTGCCAAGACCCTGAGACTGAGCTGCAGCACGGTGGCCAAGACCATACAGCAGTTTAACACGACAGGTTCCACTCAGAACAGGCCTTGCCATGGTCGACCAAAGAGTACACAGGCTCAGCAACATATCCAGAGGTTGTTTTTGGGAAATAGCCATATGAGTGCTGCCAGCATTGCAGCAGAGGTTAAAGGGGTGGTGGGGGGTCAGTGTGTCAGTAGTAGCACACTGCATCAAACTGGTCTGCGTGGCTGTCATCCCAGAAGGAAGCCTCTTCTAAAGATGATGCACAAGAAAGCCTATAGTCTGATGAGACCATGATACAATTATTTGGCTTAGATGGTGTCAAGCGCTCTCCTGCATCAGATCAGTGTCAGTTGTTGAGAGAGCAGGACGCTCTCAAATGAGTCACTCTCTCAGGGATAGCTCAGCCAGGCAGGGTCCTCCCACTGTGCGGCTCCAGGCCTCACAGGCAAGCAGGGCTTCCACCTCCCTGTCTTTTGCTGCCACTATCGCAATCCACCTGCTTCTAAGTACCTCTGAGTACCTCTGCTCGCTGATCCAGGCATCCCCTGGATCCTTCTCACTCCAGGTAAGAGCCTTACTGGGACCATTGACGGCCGTCCTTTTTAGGACAAGCCGCCATAAACATCCATGCCCCACGGCTCTCCCCTGCTCCTTCCCCCCCTCCTCGGTTGCTCTCCCGGGTGCTTTTTCCCGACAACCGCGCCAGCCTGTGGGGAATCGCAGACGCCGCGATCTAGGAAAGACCGCGGCTTCACTTGCGGCCTAACGCCGCGCCGATCCCCACACGCTGCTTCAGCTCTCAAATTGGCCAAGAAACCCCCCCCTTACCCCAGAAGAACCCCCATACCGCTACCCCCACTCGGGCGTCCCTCTCGCCATCCATCCCTACTAGCCTCCGATCGCTGGGGATTCGCGGCAGCCGCGACTCAGGAAAGCCCGCTGCTTCATCCGCGGCCTAGCGGCGCGCCGCTCCCCACCCCCAACCATCGGCACCTATTGCCCTAATCGGGCCAGAAAGCCCCCCCTACCCCTGTAGAGTCCCCTTGCCCCCGATCATCCTTCTCAGCCCCCCAGGCGGCACAGACAGTGATCTACTTAGCCTGGTACCCCCCCCAGCCTGGATCCTGCCGCCAGATCAGCGGCCAGCTTGCTCTACCCAGCCCTATCTCCCCCCTTTCAAATTCATTTAAAACTTGATCCAGGGCTTAACCCGATCGCCTCTTTAGGGGTCAGGAAGGAATTTTTTTCCCTACCACAGCATATTGGCGCAGCGTGGTCAGGGTTTTTTTGCCTTCCTCTGGACCAAGCCAGGATCAGAGGATTCAGTTATCCTTGAGAATCCATCCCCCACCCCTTATTCCACGGCGGCCATGGTTAATCGGCAATACTCGGCGGAGAACATTTGGGATCTGGATCGATTTGCCGCAATTCTGCCGGCCGCTACCAAAAAAACCCTAAGAAATCTGCGACTTTTGAGGATCGATCGACGATCGACTACCAAAAATCGCAGCCATTTACCACAGCCGAAGCACATATCATGTGCTTTGATTAACACTAGATCGGCAGTAAAACACCGATTAGAAATCCATGATTTCTTATTGCAACATGACTTAGACTGCCTCTTTATTACAGAGAGCTGGCTCACAGCCGACTGTAACACCATTCTAGGAGAATTGGTGCCAGAAAACTACCGTATTATAACGGAAAATAGAATAGGGCAAAGAGGAGGAGGATTGGCGGTGATCTATAAGACGCATCTTGCGATCATAAAACCAAGCCTTCAAAACCCTCTTCCATTCATGGAAACCCTTACTCTTCAACTGCAAGTAAACTGCCAGGAGACCGTCCGGATTCTACTCTGCTATAGGCCACCCGGCCCAAAATCGCAGCTTCTCCCATCATTGACGGACTTTGTCTCCACTTATACCCTGAACAGCAAACACCTGCTGCTGCTCGGGGACTTCAACCTCTGGGCCAACTCCCTGCAAGACCCCATTGCTGACGCCTGCATCAACCATCTGGAAGGATTAGGGCTTCAGCAACTAGTATGTGGGCCCACACATGCTTCAGGTCACACACTCGATCTTATTTTCAGACAAGATCTGGAAATAAAAATCGTGGAAAATGAACCATTGCCATGGACAGATCACCATGCAATTAAATTCATTATTTCCGAATTCCCCCCCTTAACAAAAACATCAAATCCAGTGACAACACACTGGACCAGATGTCAGAAGAAGCTCCACTCGGAACTCTTCAAAGTCACGTTAGGGGAAAAAATAAAGACAATTCAACCGCACCAAACGGCGGAAGAAACACTGGAGGCCATAAACACAGCACTATTGCAGTCAGTTGACTTGATAGCGCCGAAACGAAAGACCCAGATCCGAAAAAATAACTCCAGCTGGTTCAACAACCAGCTGGCGTTACTGAAGCAAGAGCGCAGAAGGGCAGAAGCCGCCTGGAAAAGAAGCTCTTCTGATGAGAACTTCTCGATCTACAAGGCAATAACCAGAAAATACTACAAGCAAATCTTCGAGGCCAAGAAAAACTATTTTTCTGAGGCTATCAACGGTGCCCTAAACCGCCCCCGCGAACTCTTCAAGCTGGTCACTCAGACCATGAATCCAGGATGTCTTGAAGCCCCCAACTTGGATACACAAGAATTTTGCGATGAGCTATCGGATTGCTTCATTAACAAAATTGAAGCAATCCGGCAAAGCATTCAGCAAAACAATCTCTCTCCTAGCCCCCCCCCCCCCGTAGTTATTTACACAACACCTGCAGTAATTCACCACAGTTAGGTGAGTTCACGCTGGAACCCATCTCCATTCAGACCACAAAAAATATCATCGGCACTCTGCGCAACAGCACTGCGCCAAATGATATTATCCCCACCAAACTGCTGAAAGAATGCGCCGACATCCTGGCACCTCTTGTCACGCAGCTTATCAACCAATCCTTCAGGGAGGGCAAAATGCCCTCCCAGCTGAAGGAGGGCATTATTCAACCTATCTTGAAGAAAGCCACCCTGGATCCTAAGGACCCACTCCACTGGCGCCCCATAACAGGCCTAAATGTTCTCTCCAAGGTAATGGAGAAAGTAGTGGTTCAGCAGCTGCAACAGCATCTAGATACCCACAACTTACTCGATCCATTGCAATCAGGATTCCGTCCCGGACACGGGACGGAAACAGCATTGCTTAAGATATGGGACGACGTTCTCGAGGCCGCAGACGAAGGAGAATCTTCTCTTCTGGTTCTGCTGGACCTAAGCACAGCCTTTGATACAGTAGATCACAGGCTGTTATTGACTTGGCTGGCTAAAACAGCCAAAGTGGCAGAAAGCGATCTATCCTGGTTCTCCTCTTTTTTGGAAAACCGATCGCAAATAGTGAAGCTAGGACCCTTCACTTCGGAAAAACGCACATTATCGTGCGGGGTCCCTCAAGGATCTCCCCTGTCGCCGATGTTATTCAACATCTATGTGCGTCCTCTTTTCGCAATCATCAGCAGCCAAAAACTGCTATATCACTCATATGCAGACGACACGCAACTGTACTTCCGCATTTGCAATAAGAAGGATCACCACCTCAATCTAGAGACCTGTCTCTCTTTGATAGAGGACTGGATGACAAAGAGTTATCTCAAACTCAACGGAGCGAAAACAGAACTTCTTCTGTTTCACGCCAAGCGTAGGAATCAACCGGCAACAACTTGGATCCCCCCGCCCATTCTGGGCAAAACCATCACCCCTAGCACCAAAGTCAAAAGTCTTGGGGTCATCTTTGACTCCTACATGACAATGGACGCACAAATAGGGTCAGTTGTCAGCGGATCTCACCATCTGCTGCGCCTACTACGCAGACTCACTCCTTTTATTCCCAAGAAAGACATAGCGGTCGTGGTGGGAGCAATTGTAAACTCCAGACTGGACTATGCAAATGCCCTTTACCTCAGACTCCCCAAGTACCAAATCGCTCGTCTTCAAGTCGTTCAAAATACGGCCGCCAGACTTGTGACTGGGAAAAAACCCTGGGAATCAGTCTCACCTTCACTGAGATCCCTTCACTGGTTGCCAGTTAAAGACAGAATCACCTTTAAAGCACTCTGTCTAACGCATAGATGTATCCATGGGAATGCTCCCCATTAACTATGCGAAAAAATAAAAGCTCACAATCCCAATCGTATTCTACGATCCACCAATCAAAATCGGCTTCAGATACCGAAAGCCAGATACAAGTCCAAAGGAGACAGGAGATTCGCTGTCCAAGGTCCCAGACTATGGAACGCCTTACCAGCCAGCATTCGGTTGGAGGAAAACCACTTAGTCTTCAGGAGAAAGATCAAGACTCATCTCTTTTGATCTCGAAAGGAGACAGGAACAACAAGCGCCCAGAGGCCATTTACTTTGTATGTGCTGCGCTATATAAGTTTTCATTCATTCATTCATTCAAGCATGTGTGGCGGAAACCAGGTGAGGAGTCTAAAGACAAGTGTATCTTGCCTACAGTCAAGCATGGTGGTGGGAGTGTCATGGTCTGGGGCTGCATGAGTGATTCCGGCAAAGGGGAGCTACAGTTCATTGAGGGAACCGTCAATGGCAACATATACTGTGACATACTTAAGCAGAGCATGATCCCTTCACTTTGGAGACTGGGCCACAGGGCAGTATTCCAACATGATAATGACCCCAAACACACCTCCAAGACTACCACTGCCTTGCTAAAGAAGCTGAAGGTAAAGGTGATGGACTGGCCAAGCATGTCTCCAGACCTAAACCCTATTTAGCCTCTGTGGGGCATCCATCAAATGGAAGGTGGAGGAGCGCAAGGTCTCTAACATCCACCAGCTCCATGATGTTATCATGGAGGAGTGGAAGAGGACTCCAGTGGCAACCTGTGAAGCTCTGGTGAACGCCATGCCCAAGAGGATTAGGGCAGTGCTGGAAAATAATGGTGGCCACACAAAATATTGACACTTTGGGCCCATTTTGGACATTTTCACTTAGGGATGTACTCACTTTTGTTAACAGCGGATTAGACATTAGTTGGTGTGTGGTGAGTTATTTTAAGGTGACAGCAAATGTACACTGTTATACACGCTGTACACTCACTAGTTTAAATTGTAGCAAAGTGTAATTTCTTCAGTGTTGTCGCATTAAAAGACATAAAAAAATATTTACATGTGAGGGGTGTACTCACTTTTGTGATATACTGTTGGTGAAACCTTATTGGTTCCTCCTGCTGTGTTCATTTTCTTCTCTTCAGTTTTATTGAATCAGCTACATTTTGTAGAAAGAATGGTTGAAAATCATATCAATACCACAGCATTACCTCCCAGTAAATCAATTGTTCTTTATTTATATTTTTTATTTTACTAATAGTGGACACATGGATTTTGCAAGTCTTAATTTGCCTTTTAAAAAGCCCCCACATTGCTTTCCTTATGATAATGTTCTTTAGCATGTTCCAAAAATTGTCGGCATTGTCATAAAATTCTAAATTAAAGCCAAATTACCATTACTGTATTTACCAAAGAAATGTATTGTAACTCTTATAGCAGTATGTTGTTGTTGTGTGGATTTGGAATTGATGTCTATTTCTAAATGGAATGCTAGCAATCTGGCCTTCATTTTGAGTTTGACTGAAAATGAGGGGATAATATGTTGATTACTGCAAACTAATATATTTGGAATTAAATGCTTTATTTTGTGTAGGAAAGTCTTTAAAAAGTGCAATGATGTTCCTAACAAGAATAATAAAATAAATGTTCTTTGTGTGTTAAATTTGACAAAACGTATTTTGATTTTGATTGACTGAGACACTGCAGGAATAGCATTTTTGTTACATAAGTCTAACATGCAAAAACTGGTATGATAATCTGCATAAAAAGAACTTATGTAAAAATGATAATGCTCAAAAATCTACAGTAATGTTTTAGCACTTTATATAGTTATTCGAGTTAAAAAATAGCTGATGTCCATCAAGTTCAATCTCATACAACTCCTGCTGCTTCGGTCAAAGGAAAGGCATTAATTATTTATTATTAGTAGTAGTAGGCAACAATGTATATCGAAGTGTGCATGACTGAATTCACCTGAGATACATTTTAAAAACACAAAGATAATTTCATGTCCAACAACAATTGAATAATTTCTTTACAGATAGACAGGTATACATTGGATACCCTTTCACTGTAGCCTAATGCACATTTTGTCTTTACAAAAGCATTTAATAAACAAAAAGTGCAAACCTTTGCATTCAAAAAAATGCTTGATTCACAAAAGCTTGCAGACACACCAGTAAGACACAAAGGGGGTTATTTACTAAAGCTGGAAAGTGCAAAATCTGGTGCAACTCTGCACAGAAACCAACCAGCTTCTAGGTTTTATTATCACAGCTTAATTGAACAAGATGAAGTTAGAAGCTGATTGGCTACCATGCACAGCTGTACCAGATTTTGAGTGCTCCCATTTAATTAAACCTCAAAAGTCATACACAATTCTATGATAATATCATTTATGGGGAAAGATTTTACTATGCGATCTGTTTGAACACTACTATTACAGGATTAGCTGCCAGAAAGCACACAAAACAAAGTAATAAAAGGTAGGAAAGTTCATGATGGAGAATTCCTGGCTTTACATTGATGCTGCTAGACAAGTGACAGGAATCACAGTAAGCACAGTAAGCACAGGTAATCTGCATTATCTATCAAATGATGCACATATACAGTAATATCATTTTTAAATACTGATGATCAGAAAAAAAATTAAAACTCTTCTAAATTTGCATATACAAAAGACATGTCCATGCTGCAAAGCCCACTTTGTTAAGCTTGAAGTACAGTATATAAAACATAACACCCCCTAAAATGATTTAAAGGCTAAGTCCGCCTTTTAGAAAAAGTAAAATAAATTCAAATAAATGCACATTTATGCATTTATTTATCCAAAAAGTTAAGTGTTTCCCACAGGAGCAAAGCATCAGTGGGTAAGTATCACGTACCTGGTGATGACTGGAATGCAGCTTGGTAGCAGAGCAGGAGATTGTAGCAGAGCTGTTATGCAGGCAGTGACTAGCAGCAGTCGGGTAACAAGGGATAGCAGACAAAGCAAGTGCAGGCAGCAGGCCAAGGTCGGTAACAGTCGGGCAGCGCAGTACATAATCAGTAGGGATGAGCCGAACACCCCCGCGTTCGGTTCGCACCAGAACCGTCGAATGGTCCGATCGTTCGCACGAACATTTAGAACCCCATTGAAGTCTATGGGACTCGAACGTTCGAATTCAAAAACGGTCGTTTTAAAGACCAATTTTCAAGTTATTGTTGGAAAATGTCTTTTAGAACCCGGGTCTTGCCCCAGGGAACATGTTTCAATGGAAAAAATTCTTAAAAACTGTCGCGAACGATCATTTTTGTTCGAAATTCGACGATCGATCGAACGGACGATGTTCGAGTCGAACATACGTTCGTTTCGAACGCGAAGCTCATCCCTAATAATCAGCAAGCAAAGACAAGTCTAGTAAACAGGCCAAGGTCAAAGAGATCAGGAGAACAAGGTTAATGCAGGATCAAAGGAAGAGTCCATAAGAAAGCTGGGTCATACACAAGTAAACAGGTTGAATGGATCAGGTCAAAGTAATACAGGTAAAAGCTGAAGACCATTCAGCAACTGCTCATGGTGACAGGCCAGTATGCACGTTAATTTGTTTGTGCATGTGCGCAAGTGCGAGTACGCTGAACACGAATAGTACATCTTTGCCTAGAAGTATTAGCACGTGAACAATGAGCACACGCAACAAATATTAGCATAAGCTCGTACTGGTTTTCTGGTGCTGGGAATCTGGTTTAACGTACAGTCAGGGTCCTGCAGGCTCTTCCTCCAGCCCTCTGTCCATATAGGCTTTTAATTGGAGAGCTGGAGGAAGTGTCAATGGACTACCAGTGTGGTGATTACCGCACTCATGTTTCATTGAGCACTACTTAACCACTTAAGCCCATCTGTCATGGCAGTAGACAAAACTTGTAGCTCATTCATTTAGAGATCTCTGTGAATGAATGACATGGCTGGGCAGGCAGAGCCCCATCTGCACCATGTTACACTCTGAATGCAAGTGTAGCATAACATGGAGCAAAAGGTGGAGTTAGTCATTACCAAATTCAGCTTTAGAACCTGTATACCCTTTACAGACCAGAGACCTTTTTAAATTTACACTTTAGTCCTTTTTATTCAGGAATACCTTTGTCATTATTTAAGAAAATTAATTAATATGTACATCTGTTGCATTATTTATGTACAAATATAAAAAAAATGTGTTGTGTTCGTTTTTAAGACAAGTAGCATTACTGCACATTTTATTTTATAATTTGTCCCATTTATAAATGACACTAAAATAATGTTTCAGATACACAACATGGAAAAGTTAAATAGGTTATATAAGAACACGTTACAGTATTTGTTTTGATCTGCAAATAAATTAAACTGATTAAATGCCATTCAACAATAATGTTGTTAAATAATTTTGCTCAATGAATCATGGTTCAGAAGGTCTGTTTTACACAGAAGCAGCTTGCTACTGTGATACAGAGTTTCGTCTGTTTTTTGGAAATGGGATTTTTTAATTTCTTCCATAAACATTCATCTCAATACCAGAAATGAAATCATGAATCGGCCTCAAAACAATAACAAATAGCGCCTGTAATGTGGATGAAAACTGCCTTCCATGTCACCCGAATGTGAAAGCCTGAGTGCTTTTATACTGGGGCAGTGCACTTTCAGGATGTTAGAAAAAGTCCTGCAAGCAGCATCTTTGGGGCAGTTTGAGACCGCTGTATACAGTGCTACCAAAATGCCCCTGCCCAATTCAATGAATAGGCAGCGTTTCCGAAGCGCCTGAAAAGAGCTTTGGAAGTGCTGCAACATAGGCTTTTTCAACCCCTTCTTTGGCCGCTAAAAGCACCCCGCTAGCGGCCGAAAAGCAGCGCCTAAACAGCGGTGAGATATTTCCAATAGGAGCATGTTTAAAGGACGCAGGCTCAGAAGCTTTCCTCATTAGAGCCCTGCAGCTGCCCCAACTGACTGATAATTATGAAACCACTCCCATAAGACCCACTAAGCCCAGAGGCACAAAAAATACACATGGATCTCTTCAGAATAACAAAAGGTAGGAATCAGCAACAAGGGTTGTTATAATTAGGGTTGTCCTGATACCACTTTTTTAGGACCGAGTACAAGTACCGATACTTTTTTTTCAAGTAGTCGCCGATACCGAATACCGATACTTTTTTTAAATGTGTCCCCAAATGCAGCCATGTCTCCCACATATTGCAGCCATGTCTCCCACATATTGCAGCCATGTCTCCCACATATTGCAGCCATGTCCCCAACATATTGCAGCCATGTCCCCCACATATTGCAGCCATGTCCCCCATATACAGCCATGTCCCCCACATATGCAGCCATGTCCCCCATATACAAACATTTCCTCCACATATTGCAGCCATGTTCCCCATATACAGCCATGTCCCCCACATATGCAGCGATGTTACCCATATACGCAGCCATGTTTCCCCCATAGATGCAGCCATGTCCGACATATACAGCCATGTCCCCCACATATTGCAGCCATGTCCCCCATATACAGCCATGTCCCCCACATATTGCAGCCATGTCCCCCACATATTGCAGCCATGTCCCCCATATACAGCCATGTCCCCCACATATTGCAGCCATGTCCCCCATATACAGCCATGTCCCCCACATATTGCAGCCATGTCCCCCATATACAGCTATGTCCCCCCCATATTGCAGCCATGTCCCCCCAGAGTAGCAACAGTCTGATGATGTCACCTTGCTACTCATTTTGCTATATTCTCCCATGGCACCTTAGTAAGAATATCTAAAGGGGGAGATTTACTAAGGGCAAGAAGGGTGTGCAAGGAGCAAGATACCACTCCTTACAGATGAGTCACTACGGCTATAATACCACATAGTATGATGCAGTTGGTGAGTTGCACGCCCAGCCACTGCTTGCAGAGATCAAAATGAATCAAAAGTCGGATGGCTGCACAGCCATCTCCCCCATACCTGATGATGATGACGCCGCCATATGTACAAAGCCGCAGCCACCGCGAACATTATAGGCACCTTTAGTTTGAATGGCTGTTTTTCCCGTGGCGCGTGTATAGACACTCCCCCTTGCTCGGGATTGGGTCGGCTCTGCATATACGGCGGCGGAGGCGGCGGGGGGCATGCGGGGGGGAAGTATTCTATTTGGGTATCGGGGGTATTTGCGGGAGTACAAGTACTCCCGCAAATACTCGGTTTCGGTCCCGATACCGATACTGGTATCGGTATCGGGACAACCCTAGTTATAATCCTTTTAATGTACATAGATAACCCAGGGGGAATGTTTTTTTCTCAACAAAAGTGGAGTTATGCTTTAAAGAAATGGTGATTATATGTATGATTAGTTATGGTACAGTACAATTTGCAGACTAATACAGTGACACTGAATTCTGGCATCACATATTTTGGAAATTTAAATTTTTTTTTTTTCACTTTTACATCTAGCATGGTTTACTGTAAATACAGAAGCAGCACCTCAACCTGATTTATTTCAACTTAAAAAATATTGTTTTTTAGGTAGCTTTGACTGCAAAACCTGATTACATTTAGGAAACAATAATAGGCCTGAATCGAACAGTGAACATAGTAGTCATGACAGATCCTAAAGCTATCCTTATAAATAAAAGCTAAAGCTCTCAAATTAGTCAGGTGGAAAAAAATTAAAAAATATTTAATAGTATAGTTTGTAAGCTTTTGTTTTACAGTAACACATTGCATTGTCCTAAATGTTTACTAAACTGTCAAGAATAAATAAATAAAAAAACACTTCAAAACTACAATCACACCTTCTCCAAGCCCTCACCATATTGCCAATAATACCCAAAATCCCAAATATTAAAAATATAGATTGTTGGCATATGTCTGTTAGAAATTGCCTATTTCTTGAATAGGCAGCAAATATAAAAAAAAAGATACAATAAGGTTTTATCTTGCAATAGCAAGATAATAACAACAAAATTGTTTAGGGGCTAGATAGTATGCAAGCATCTTGGTAAAACTGCAATTTAACAGGGGACAGCACCTTGGTTAGGTCGCAATGTAAAAGCAAGAGATGCGGCAGGCTTTTGTCTTGAAATAGAAACTAGAGTGTGTTATGTGAGGGACAATAGCCACAAATATTGTACAATGGCTGGATAGTGTGCAAGCATTGAGGAAAGGTGACAATGTAGGAAGGAGAGATTATGTACATTGTATCTTTAATCAAACATTAGAGTGTCTTATTTGAGGGACAATAGCTGTAAATATTGTACAGTGTCCTGGACAGTATGCAAGCAGTTTTGTTAGGCCACAATATAAGAATGAGAGATAAGGCAGGTTTTATCTTGAAATAACATTAGAGTGTATTACCTTGGACATGGATAGCCATAAATATTTTTGAGTGCCTAAGAAGCACAATAGGCAAACATTGTGCAACACAGGATTTTACTTGCCGCACATATCAGAGATTTGGCAGTTGAGGTCCAACTGTGGAAACATTATATTGCAAAACATTGTGTAGCACATTTATGGTGCTGGAAAACTGGAAAGGGCCACAGTTCAGGGCACCGTGTAGGATTTACCCTGCAGCAAGCATTTAAAATTTGGCAGCTGAGGTCTAAATTCGTTAACATCGTGTCAGAGCACTAAAAAAGCTGCACACTTTCAGGTGAAATGCAGAATTTTCCCAGCAGCAATATTACCCATTTGCTAGTTGATGTCTGCAGTAACATTGTGTGGTGCCAAGCTAAAGTTTGGTGTCTAGTATCAGTAACAGGTTGTGTAGTCACTGTTCATCTAAAACTTGCTCATTCTAAAGAAATTGAGTTGGTCCAACCTGTCCCGAGACAGGCAGATTCTCCTCTCTGTAACAAAGCTGCATTTAGGGCCCTATCAGACAGCACACTGACTGCAGGGCAAACCAGAAATTTTAGCTCATAATGTGCCCTCCTCTAGACACCCAATATTTCATGGGTAATTACTTCTGAGACAGTCCAAATCAGCCCTGGAACCAATAAAGTCAAAAATCATGTGACCATTATGCTATAAAAAAAAAATCCAGGAAAGCAGAAACAGACACTCCTCTTCCTTCCAGGGATCAGGGTTCAGTATACAAAAGATCCTGCTGGACCTGAGACAGCAGCAAGTCTTCCTCACTTAAGGGGGACTGCTCCTTTCAGTTGTATTTTTCTAGAATTTCTCCTTTTCCAATCCATACTGCCTGCACAGAAACTGTAAAGTAGGACAGCTCAGGACAGCAAAATCATAGGCCATCAGGGCATAGGACAAAAGATACAAATACATGTTTTCAGGGCAATTGAACAAAATGAAGAGCTGGAGTATAGAGAAGTCTTTCTGTAAGAAGGACTTTGAACATTTGAGACAACTGAGAACAAGACTGTACATGTAAGGAGAGGTGGATACGACCTGCTTGCCACGATACTGGCATTTCCATGCTGAACTTACCGGAAACACTCAGCAACTTACATACACCATGGACACATTTTGTTGAACCATGTAAGGACTTAAAATAAACAATGCAATGAGAAAAGCACAGTAAACCATAGCAAGCAATTACATTTTATTTGACTGAAGTCAGATCAGATGGATTTTCTCAATTCTACACTTTATTTCTTGCACAGTTTTATTGAATACACCATTAACATGTTCCAAACTCTGGCAAGAGATTTGTTATTAGTCAGAATGCACTATATGCTTTCTATATCATTTATTAGGTCAATGGTAATTTTTTTAGGCCTTGTTAGTGCTGCAGTCATTTATCTTCACTTTTGTTTCATACATTAAAATCATTGCCTGTTAAGTAAATAGATTCCCCTAATTACATAATACCGTGCTCAACTCAGTAAGTCTAGTAATTTTTTCATTGTGGTTAACCTATAAAGTGTCCCATAATAAAGAACAAAAATATATTAACACATTTAACAATTCAATAAGAGGTAATAAATATAACTCAAATTGTAGAAAAGCACAAAACAATGTTTTGTATCAGCTTAGAAATTGAAATTGACAAAATAAATTCTTAACAACTTATAGAAGAAAATGAACAGAATATAACTTAGCCTGTCTCTTTCTCCCTTGCTCTCAATAAAAATAAATACAAATTAAATTACTGTGACAGCATAGTATCTATTTACTGCTCTCATTTCATGCCTAATATTTCATATTTATGTGTGAGCGCACTCAAAAAACAATCAGAGCATGCGGAGGCGACAGCATGAGTTTGGTGATGGCCACACTATAGAAGGGATAACTTATTAGTTTATAAATTGCGTTAAATAAGTCTACCTGCCATACTGCGATGTCTTTCAAAAACATTTCCTCTTTGTCTGAAATCCGTATAATTCTCTTTGTTATGTCTCAATAGTTAGCTGTTCTCAAAAAGCATAGCATAATAGCTTATAATATTTTATTGTAAAGGCATTTTTGATTATGCTAATTCATTAACCTTTGTTTTTATAATCTAATGTCTAGCCTATCTCTGTCCCATTTATTTATCTTGTCTACTGTATTTTGTTTTTTCTAAAGAATAATGTAAAAAGCAGGGTTAGAGCTTATTGCATAGCGCTTGTAAACCAGAGTCAGGAATGGTGTGAGTTCTATCCACACAACACCATAGAAGAGCCTACATACTAGTGATCTGCATATTCGTAGAGGATGATGAAACTGCAAAGCTCTTCCTGTTGCTATTTTCAGGGGGTCTGTGGTGCACAATTCTGTTATACAGACTTAAAACAAGCATAGCACACATTAAAGGAGAAGTACAGTCAAAGCTTGTTTGTCTTTACTTACCCTTGTGGATCACAGGAGTTCAGTTTATTACTAGGGATGAGCCGAACACCCCCGGGTTCGGTTCGCACCAGAACGTTCGAACAGACCACGGGTTCGCACAAACTTTTCGAACCCCATTAAAGTCTATGGGACCCGAACGTTCGAATTCAAAAACTATCATTTTAAAGACCAAAATTCAATTTAATGTTGGAAAACGTCGTTCAGAACCCGGGTCTTGCCCCAGGGAACATGTATCAATGGAAAAAAAAGTTTTAAAAACGGCCGTTTTTTCCGGAGCAGCCATTTTAATGATGCTTAAAGTGAAAAAAAAAATCCTTTAAATATCACACCTGCTGGGTGTCTATAGTAGTGGCACGTGTTTAGAAATGTCCCTGCACAACATGAGAGCACTATAAAAAAAAAGTGTGGCAACAATATGTCGAATATTTTAGAGGTGGTGGGGGGCCATTATTGTTTTGTGAAAGAAACATTTTAGAGAAAAGGATACCCCTCAAAAATACTGTAATTGGAGCGCAACAAGGAGCCAAAGAGTTGCATCAAAAATTGTTATTAGTCGCCCCTGTTAAACAGGGGCAGAAAAATTGTGCCTCAGGCACAACACAAGACTGCAACCCCTCCCAATAACTCCAATTGGAGCGCAACAAGGAGTCACATGCAAAGTATTGCATCAAAAATTGTTATTAGGCGCCCCTGTTAAACAAGGGCACAAAAATTGTGCCTTGGGCACAACACAACACTGCAAACCCTCCCAATAACTCCAATTGGAGCGCAACAAGGAGCCACGTGCAAATTATTGCATCAAAAATTGTTGTTAGGCGTCCCTGTTAAACAGGGGCAGAAAAATTGTGCCTTGGGCACAACACAACACTGCAACCCCTCCCAATAACTCCAATTAGAGCGCAACAAGGAGCCACGTGCAAATTATTGCATCAAAAATTGTTATTAGGCGCCCCTGTTAAACAGGGGCTGAAAAATTGTGCCTTGGGCACAACACAACACTGCAACCCCTCCCAATAACTCCAATTGGAGCGCAACAAGGAGCCACGTGCAAATTATTGCATCAAAAATTGTTATTAGGCGCCCCTGTTAAACAAGGGCAGAAAAATTGTGCCTTGGGCACACCACAACACTGCAACCCCTCCCAATAACTCCAATTGGAGCGCAACAAGGAGCCACGTGCAAAGTATTGCATCAAAAATCATTTTTAGGCGCCCCTGTTAAACAAGGGCAGAAAAATTGTGCCTTGGGCACAACACAACACTGCAACCCCTCCCAATAACTCCAATTGGAGTGCAACAAGGAGCCACGTGAAAATTATTGCATCAAAAATTGTTATTAGGCGCCCCTGTTAAACAGGGGCTGAAAAATTGTGCCTTGGGCACAACACAACACTGCAACCCCTCCCAATAACTCCAATTGGAGCGCAACAAGAAGCCACGTGCAAAGTATTGCATCAAAAATTGTTGTTATTAGACGCCCCTGTTAAACAGGGGCAGAAAAATTGTGCCTTAGGCACTGGTGGCGGAGCCCAGAAACACAACATTTCTTACTAGCAATCAGCAAGAAAAGTGAGGAGAAGAAGGATATTCCATCAGCAGCATAAGAGGACAGTCACTCAGCATCAGCATACGCAGTCTAAAAGGGATCCGACATTTCAACAAAAAAATATTATTCAGTAACATCGGTAACAAAGCCTCCAGCAGCACTGAATGTGCGTTCTAAAAGAACACTGGATGCAGGACAAGCCAGTAGCTCAATTGCGTACTGTGCAAGCTCTGGCCAGTGATCCATCCTCAAGACCCAGTAAGCCAGAGGATTTTCGTGGGGAAGGAGTCCCAGAGCATGTAAACCAGATGCTGGCGATAGTTGCTGGAACCGGTAAGACCTTGGGGCTGCGGACTAAAAAACTGTCTGAAGGCATCGGTCAGACGGCCACCTTCTCCACCGCTCCTTCTGTGACTCACCGAAGCCTCAGCAAGACGTCGCCCAGAGCCAGGTTTTGGTAATCCCCCCCCTCCCGCAGATGTTTCAATTTCTGCTCCCTCTGCGATTGCAACATAAGGTCCGCAACCTTACTCTTGTAACGTGGATCAAGGAGAGTTGCCAGCCAGTAATGATCCGTCTCCTTGATAGCATGTACACGAGGATCTGGGAGGCTTTGCAGGATCAGGGAGGCCATGCAGCGTAGGTTTGCAGAGGCATTCGGGGCACAGTCCTCTGGGTCACTGAGGACAACAGGATCCAGAGGCACCTCATCCCAGCCACGTAAAAGTCCACGTGTTCCTTGGGACTGTAAATGATCCCTTGAAGACTGCTGCTGCTGATGCTGAGTGCTAGGCTCCACCTCCATGCTGCTGATACAATCATCCTCCTCCTCCTCTTCCTGTGTGCTAGGTGGGCAAGCAGGCCCACTGTCTGGGTAAAGGGGGCCTTGAGAGGTAAGGAAGTCCTCCTCTTCCTCCCTCTGTTCTGCCTCAAGGGCCCTGTCCATTATTCCACGTAGCGTGTGCTCCAAGATGTGAATAAGAGGGACTGTCTCACTGATGCATGCACTGTCACTGCTCACCATCCTCGTGGCCTCCTCAAATGGTGACAGGACAGTGCATGCATCCCTGATCAAGGCCCACTGGCGTGGGGAAAAAAAACCTAGCTGCCCTGACCCAGTTCTGCTGCCATATTGGCACAGGTACTCATTGATGGCCCGCTGCTGCGTGTGCAGCGGCTGCAGCATGGCCAACGTAGAGTTCCATATGGTGGGCATGTCACAAATTAGGCGGTTCTTGGGCAGGTTGTATTCCCTTTGGAGGTCAGTCAGCTGAGCAGTGGCATTATATGACCTCCGGAAATGCACACAGACTTTCCTGGCCTGCTTCAAGACATCCTGTAAGCCTGGGTACCTGCCCAAGAACCGCTGCACCACCAAATTCAGGACATGCGCAAAACAGGGCACGTGCGTGAGTTTTCCCTGTCGCGGGGCAGAGAGGAGGTTGGTGCCATTATCGCTGACCACCATTCCAGGCTTCAGCTGGCGTGGCGTCAACCACCTCTCAGCCTGCCCCTGCAGAGCTGAAAGAACCTCTTCCCCAGTGTGGATCCTGTCTCCCAAGCACACCAGCTCTAGCACCGCATGGCATCTCTTGGCCTGCATTTCTGCGTAGCCTCTCGTATGCCTACGGAGCACGGCTGGTTCTGAGGAAACATCAGCACAGGAAGAGGCCACAGAGGAAGACGAAGAGGAGGGGGTGGAGGAGAGAGGTGTGTCACAAGCAATAGTAGTGTTTTGGAGGCGTGGTGGTGGAACAACCTCCAAAACTACTGTGCCTTGCCCTGCGTCCTTCCCAGCTGCCAGCAGGGTCACCCAATGCGCCGTAAAAGACAGGTAACGTCCCTGTCCATGCCTGCTGGACCATGAGTCAGCGGTAAGATTCACCTTACCACTGACCGCCCTGTCCAGCGAGGCATGGACATTGCCTTCCACATGCCGGTAGAGAGCCGGAATCGCCTTCCGTGAGAAAAAGTGGCGTTTTGGTACTTGCCACTGAGGTACTGCACATTGCACAAACTCACGGAAGGGGGCAGAATCCACCAACTGAAAAGGTAGTAGTTAAAGTGCTAGCATTTTCGCTAAGCTAGCATTTAACTGCTGGGCATGTGGATGGCTGGGATTGTACTTCTTTTGGCGCTGCAGCAGCTGGGGCAGGGAAATTTGCCTGGTACTATCAGTAGATTGCCCGCTACTACTAGCTTGTGACAAACCTATTTCTACACCTTCACTGCAGGCTTCAGAGAGGACTGGGGGTCTAGTGGGGTTGGAGGTCCCAGAAGGGCAGGGGGGGTACGCTTTTGTCTTTGGTGTGGGTCTTTCTGGTGTGCTTGCCAACGAGCTGCATGGCAGGTTGACATATGTCTGGACAAGCATGTGGTACCCAGGCGGTTGATGTTTTGGCCACGTGAGATACGCTTGCGACATATGTTGCAAATAGCAAAGGTACGATCTTGTGGACATGTTTCAAAAAAGGCCCACACCAAAGAACTTTTGCTGTACAGGTCAGACACAGCAGCGCCATGCACAAGCTACGTAGATGTGCGCTGTAATACAGTTGGTGTGCCCTTAAGCTGAACCCTGGAGGGCATCCTGCCTCTTTGGAGATGTGCCTGTGCCTCGTCCTCCTCCTCCTCCTCCTCTCTCCTATCAGGCACCCAGGTAGAGTCAGTGACCTCATCATCCCCTCCCTCCTCATCATTGTCAACAACCTGGCAGTATGCTCCAGCTGGGGGAACATTACTCCCAGATTGCTGTCCCTCTCGGCCACCCCCTCTCCCTGGGCTCACATCAATGCCTTCCTCTATCTGTGTTCCGTCATCGGAGTCTTCAAAACGCTGCACATCTTCCTGCAGCATGTACCCAACACTGTGTTGAAACAGTTCGGGGGACTCCTCAGGAGGACATGGTGGGACTAGGGAAGTATTGTGTGAAGCCTTTGTGCAGAGGGAAGAGGACGCCCTGGCAGCTGCTTTGCCAGACAAACTTAGATCAGTCTTTGTGAGAGAGGATGAGGAGTATGAGGACGGCTTGGTCATCCACTCTACTAATTTCTCAGCATGTTGAGGCTCAACACGGCCAGCTCCCGAAAAAAAGGACGAGCGGCCACGGCCACGGCCACGGCCACGGCCACGTGCTGAAGAGGATGCACCACATCCACCACCAGCATTACCTCTAGATGCAGAGCCTGCTTGCCCTCGTGACTCTCTGCCTCTATTTGTTGTCCTTCCAGATATATTGTTCAGGTGCTATGTAACAGCACAAGTGCAGTGACACCAACTGCGCTCAGGTGGTATGTAACAGCACACGTGCAGTGACACCAAATGCGCCCAGGTGATATGTAACAGCACACGTGCAGTGACACCAAATGCGCTCAGGTGGTATGTAACAGCACACGTGCAGTGACACCAAATGCGCTCAGGTGGTATGTAACAGCACACGTACAGTGACACTAACTGCGCTCGGGTGGTATGTAACAGCACACGTTCAGTGACACCAAATGCGCTCAGGTGATATGTAACAGCACACGTACAGTGACACTAACTGCGCTCAGGTGGTATGTAACAGCACACGTGCAGTGACACCAAATGCGCTCAGGTGATATGTAACAACACACGTACAGTGACACTAACTGCGCTCAGGTGATATTTAACAACACACGTACAGTGACACTAACTGCTCTCAGGTGGTATGTAACAGCACACGTGCAGTGACACCAAATGCGCTCAGGTGATATGTAACAGCACACGTGCAGTGACACCAAATGCACTCAGGTGGTATGTAACAGCACACGTGCAGTGACACCAAATGTGCTCAGGTGGTATGTAACAGCACACGTACAGTGACACTAACTGCGCTCAGGTGGTATGTAACAGCACACGTGCAGTGACACCAAATGCACTCAGGTCATATGTAACAGCACACGTGCAGTGACACCAAATGCGCTCAGGTGATATGTAACAGCACACGTGCAGTAACACCAAATGCGCTCAGGTGGTATGTAACAGCACACGTGCAGTGACACCAAGTGCGCTCAGGATGTATGTAACAGCACACATACAGTGACACTAACTGCGCTCAGGTGGTATGTAACAGCACACGTACAGTGACACTAACTGCGCTCGGGTGGTATGTAACAGCACACGTTCAGTGACACCAAATGCGCTCAGGTGATATGTAACAGCACACGTACAGTGACACTAACTGCGCTCAGGTGGTATGTAACAGCACACGTGCAGTGACACCAAATGCGCTCTGGTGATATGTAACAACACACGTACAGTGACACTAACTGCGCTCAGGTGATATTTAACAACACACGTACAGTGACACTAACTGCGCTCAGGTGGTATGTAACAGCACACGTGCAGTGACACCAAATGCGCTCAGGTGATATGTAACAGCACACGTGCATTGACACCAAATGCACTCAGGTGGTATGTAACAGCACACGTGCAGTGACACCAAATGTGCTCAGGTGGTATGTAACAGCACACGTACAGTGACACTAACTGCGCTCAGGTGGTATGTAACAGCACACGTGCAGTGACACCAAATGCACTCAGGTCATATGTAACAGCACACGTGCAGTGACACCAAATGCGCTCAGGTGATATGTAACAGCACACGTGCAGTAACACCAAATGCGCTCAGGTGGTATGTAACAGCACATGTGCAGTGACACCAAATGCGCTCAGGTGGTATGTAACAGCACACATACAGTGACACTAACTGCGCTCAGGTGGTATGTAACAGCACACGTGCAGTGACACCAAATGCGCTCAGGTGGTATGTAACAGCACACGTGCAGTGACACCAAATGCGCTCAGGTGATATGTAACAGCACACGTACAGTGACACTAACTGCGCTCAGGTGGTATGTAACAGCACACGTACAGTGACACTGCGCTCAGGGGGTATGTAACAGCACACGTACAGTGACACTAACTGCGCTCAGGTGGTATGTAACAGCACACGTACAGTGACACTAACTGCGCTCAGGTGGTATGTAACAGCACACGTGTAGTGACACCAAATGCGCTCAGGTGATATGTAACAGCACACGTGCAGTGACACCAAATGCGCTCAGGTGATATGTAACAGCACACGTACAGTGACACTAACTGCGCTCAGGTGGTATGTAACAGCACACGTACAGTGACACTAACTGCGCTCAGGTGGTATGTAACAGCACACGTACAGTGACACTAACTGCGCTCAGGTGATATGTAACAGCACACGTGCAGTAACACCAAATGCGCTCAGGTGGTATGTAACAGCACACGTGCAGTGACACCAAGTGCGCTCAGGTGGTATGTAACAGCACACATACAGTGACACTAACTGCGCTCAGGTGGTATGTAACAGCACACGTACAGTGACACTAACTGCGCTCGGGTGGTATGTAACAGCACACGTTCAGTGACACCAAATGCGCTCAGGTGATATGTAACAGCACACGTACAGTGACACTAACTGCGCTCAGGTGGTATGTAACAGCACACGTGCAGTGACACCAAATGCGCTCTGGTGATATGTAACAACACACGTACAGTGACACTAACTGCGCTCAGGTGATATTTAACAACACACGTACAGTGACACTAACTGCGCTCAGGTGGTATGTAACAGCACACGTGCAGTGACACCAAATGCGCTCAGGTGATATGTAACAGCACACGTGCATTGACACCAAATGCACTCAGGTGGTATGTAACAGCACACGTACAGTGACACTAACTGCGCTCAGGTGGTATGTAACAGCACACGTGCAGTGACACCAAATGCACTCAGGTCATATGTAACAGCACACGTGCAGTGACACCAAATGCGCTCAGGTGATATGTAACAGCACACGTGCAGTAACACCAAATGCGCTCAGGTGGTATGTAACAGCACATGTGCAGTGACACCAAATGCGCTCAGGTGGTATGTAACAGCACACATACAGTGACACTAACTGCGCTCAGGTGGTATGTAACAGCACACGTGCAGTGACACCAAATGCGCTCAGGTGGTATGTAACAGCACACGTGCAGTGACACCAAATGCGCTCAGGTGATATGTAACAGCACACGTACAGTGACACTAACTGCGCTCAGGTGGTATGTAACAGCACACGTACAGTGACACTAACTGCGCTCAGGGGGTATGTAACAGCACACGTACAGTGACACTAACTGCGCTCAGGTGGTATGTAACAGCACACGTACAGTGACACTAACTGCGCTCAGGTGGTATGTAACAGCACACGTGTAGTGACACCAAATGCGCTCAGGTGATATGTAACAGCACACGTGCAGTGACACCAAATGCGCTCAGGTGATATGTAACAGCACACGTACAGTGACACTAACTGCGCTCAGGTGGTATGTAACAGCACACGTACAGTGACACTAACTGCGCTCAGGTGGTATGTAACAGCACACGTACAGTGACACTAACTGCGCTCAGGTGGTATGTAACAGCACACGTACAGTGACACTAACTGCGCTCAGGTGGTATGTAACAGCACACGTGCAGTGACACCAAATGCGCTCAGGTGATATGTAACAGCACACGTGCAGTGACACCAAATGCACTCAGGTGGTATGTAACAGCACACGTGCAGTGACACCAAATGTGCTCAGGTGGTATGTAACAGCACACGTACAGTGACACTAACTGCGCTCAGGTGGTATGTAACAGCACACGTGCAGTGACACCAAATGCACTCAGGTCATATGTAACAGCACACGTGCAGTGACACCAAATGCGCTCAGGTGATATGTAACAGCACACGTGCAGTAACACCAAATGCGCTTAGGTGGTATGTAACAGCACATGTGCAGTGACACCAAATGCGCTCAGGTGGTATGTAACAGCACACATACAGTGACACTAACTGCGCTCAGGTGGTATGTAACAGCACACGTGCAGTGACACCAAATGCGCTCAGGTGGTATGTAACAGCACACGTGCAGTGACACCAAATGCGCTCAGGTGATATGTAACAGCACACGTACAGTGACACTAACTGCGCTCAGGTGGTATGTAACAGCACACGTACAGTGACACTAACTGCGCTCAGGTGGTATGTAACAGCACACGTACAGTGACACTAACTGCGCTCAGGTGGTATGTAACAGCACACGTACAGTGACACTAACTGCGCTCAGGTGGTATGTAACAGCACACGTGTAGTGACACCAAATGCGCTCAGGTGATATGTAACAGCACACGTGCAGTGACACCAAATGCGCTCAGGTGGTATGTAACAGCTCACGTACAGTAACACTAACTGCGCTCAGGTGGTTTGTAACAGCACACGTGCAGTGACACCAAATGCGCTCAGGTGATATGTAACAGACAGTGAGTTACACTGTCGGATCTTAGGCTGCAATCTCCCGCCATCCACTAGGTGGCGCTTCTGTTATTATACGCAACGAATATGCAAATGAGGAGAACCGGCGATTTAGAAACGAACGCCCGTCCGTCGCTTTTTTTTTACGTCGTTTGCGTTCGGCTTTTTCCGGCGGATAGTTACCCCTGCTATATGCGGGGTAAGTGCGGCGTATCCTATGTTAAGTATGGCCGTCGTTCCCGCGTCGAATTTTGAATTTTTTACGTCGTTTACGTAAGTCGTTCGGGAATACGGCCATACGTTAATAGCGTTAACGTCGAGAACAATGACGTCCTTGCGACGTCATTTGAGGCAATGCACGCTGGGAAATTTAGCCGGCGGCGCATGCGCAGTACGATCGGCGCGGGGACGCGCGTGATTTAAATAGTAAACTCCCCCTAGCCGCAAAATTTGCATTCCGCCGGGGGATTTACGATCCGCCAGGGCAACTTACGAGGCAAGTGCTTTCTGAATACAGCACTTGCCTCAAAAACTGGCGCAGGCGGATCGTAAAAAAGATAGATCACGCGGATCAAAAGATCCGCTGATCTATGTAAATCTACCCCTGTGTCTCTATCTCTCTCTCTTTCTAACTCACTGTCTGTCTGACTTCTCTCTCTGAAAGCAAGCCGGAACACACTACACAAGGCCGCCCCGGGAGGGGGCCTTTTATAGTGTGGGTTGTGTGCTAAAGCCCTGAGCCCTAATTGGCCAAAGCACCCAGGCTTTGGCCAATTAGGTCTCTTCATTTTTTGAGCACTGTGATTGGCCAAGCATGCGGGGTCATGGTGCATGCTTGGCCAATCATCAGCACACAACACCACAGTGAATTATGGGCCGTTGCGCGTCACTCGAATTTGGCGCGAACGACCCGTTTTGTTCGTTTTCGACGAATGATCGAAAAGGCAATGTTCGATGCAAACATGTGTTCGCATCGAACGCGAAGCTCATCCCTATTTATTACCTGCACTCCGGAAGCCCGCTGTCAATGAGCTGGTCATGGCTGGGGAAAGATCACGATCATATGGCCGGATCCACGCAGGAGCCTTGACCAGCACCTGCCTCAGCTTCTTAGCAATCTGCTAAAAGCCTGAGCCAGTCATTCCCACCCCCTCTACAGTCCAGAGCTCCAGTGAGCGTGGTGGGCTGAGCAGATAGCAGTAAATTGAAAGTCACCAGCTCTCTGCACAGAGCCATGTGAAGAATCTGCTGTCTTTGATCGCTCAGTTCTAAACCTTAGACACAGAGGGGGACAGATACAGTATCGGATTAAACCACCTACATGATGTCTAGGATTTGCATCAAAGGTAAAGCTTTAAAAGAGAAGTATGGGTTTGTTTTTTGTTTTTTTATATTTATAGTTACCTATATGGATGGAGCATCAGACCGATGCTGCAGCTGTCCCTCGCCACCTCTTTACTGAGAACCTCTTTACTGAGAAGCGATGTCATGTACCTTTTACTGAGAAGTAGCTTCCAGTCTGGCCACTCCACCATACAGGCCTGATTGGTTGAGTGTTGTACAAGGTTTTTCTTCTGGAAGGTTCTCCTCTCTCCACAGAAAAACGCTGGAGCTCTGTCAGAGTGACCATCGGATTCTTGATTACCTCTCTGACTAAGGCCCTTGTCCCCTGAACATGTAGGCCAATGTGCTTATTAGGACCTTTAATGATGCAGAAGTTTTTCTGTAGCCTTCCCCAGATCTGTGTCTCAATACAATCCTGTCTCGAAGGTCTACAGACAATTCCTTGGACTTCATGGCTTGGTTTGTGCTCTGACATACACTTTTAACTGTGTGACCTTATACAGACAGGTGTGTTCCTTTCCAAATCATGTCCAATCAACTGAATTTACCACAGGTGGACTCCAATCAAGTTGTAGAAACATCTCAAGGATCATAAGTGGAAACAGGATGCATCAATTTTGAGTGTCAAGGCAAAGGCTGTAAATACTTATGTACATGTGATTTTTTTTCGTATTTTAATTTTAATAAATTTGCAAAGATTTCAAACAAACTTCTTTCACGTTGTCATTATGGGGCATTGTTCGTAGAATTTGTAGAATTTTTAGGAAAATAATGAATTTTATTTATTTTGGAATAAGGCTGTAGCATAACAAAATGTGGAAAAATTGAAGCGCTGTGAATACTTTCCGTATGCACTGTAGGTGGTTCCAATCTGCCGTGAAATGGTTGAATTAGTAACCTAGCCCTTCCTAAGACCTTCAGGAAGGATAAACAAACAATGAATCCAAAGAAAACAAAGACAAAAGCTTCACCTTCTAAGGATAGCAGTTAGGTGGTTTAATATAAAAATTACGTAATAAAAACACATGCCAAATGATAAAGATCAGCATTTCTAATATTATCATCATCCGCACTATGCCGGGGGCTGCCTGGTGCCTGATGTCGGTGGCTGGGGTGTCCGTGTGTCCTCACTTAGTCCAGTTACAGTGGTGGAACCCAGTGCTCTCTGGAACAGAAGACAGTGAAACACAGGAACACAGCAGGGATGTCGTCACTTTCGGGTACAGGGTCAGTGGGGAGGTGCGCGCGTTCGAAACATGTATGCTTCTTCCTCAGGCTCTGCTTGGGGACATATTTGGAGAGGGTTATTATGCTAAACTAGGTGCTACGTGACTGGCTGGATAGGTAATCATGGAGATGCATGGAGACCGCAGTGATATGCCATTCAATAGACCGTACACAATGCCAACATTGATGGAATTGGCTTAATAATATTACTTACTAGAAATCATTACTAAAAATACAAACAATAATTTTTTTCACACGTCACTACATCTTCACCTTCATTCACCAGTTATTTTCATTCATCTTTTCACTTTCATACAGACTTGGCTAACCACTTAATCAACACTCCCCCTCAGCATGATGAATGGCAGTGATTGATGGGTCTGCCCCCCACGACCCCCCTTTTTCATCCTGGTTTATGGATCTCCCGCCTTAACCCCAGGCTGGATTCTATACGCGGGGCTGCATCTCCTGCGTCTACTCTCATGGCATTAGCACACTGGCCTTGTGGCAAGGTATACTAAGACATTTACCTTTATTTTTTTTTGTATTTTTATTTTTATTTTTCCTTTCTTTCATTTTTGTATTCCTTATTTTCCTTTTTCTTTTCCTTTTTTTTGGGTTTGTCCATGGGGAGTACTGGATCCCCAGAAACTACCACTACAAATCTTTATATTTATCTCATTTTAGATTACTCTTTATGCATCCAGACTCCTGATGAGTGGCAGGTGACCACGAAACTCATAAAGTACACATCCTTGGATGCTCTACATAAACTTATATCATCGTTCATTTATTGTTGCACATGTTGACCATGTAGATTATTTATATTTTGATCAGTCCTTGATGTATTTATTATGTTTGTATGTCATTAATCATGTTCCCTAACTAATCATGTGTTATTAAATTAACCACTTTAGCCCCGGACCATATTGCTGTCCAATGACCAGAGCACTTTTTGTGATTCGGCACTGCGTCGCTTTAACTGACAATTGCGCGGTCGTGCGACGTGGCTCCCAAACAAAATTGGCGTACTTTTTTTTCCCACAAATAGAGCTTTCTTTTGGTGGTATTTGATCATGTCTGCGGTTTTTATTTTTTGCGCTATAAACAAAAATAGAGCGACAATTTTGAAAAAAATTCAATATTTTTTACTTTTTGCTATAATAAATATCCCCCAAAAATATATAAAAAAAACATTTTTTTCCTCAGTTTAGGCCGATACATATTCTTCTACATATTTTTTGTTAAAAAAAATCGCAATAAGCGTTTATTGAATGGTTTGCGCAAAAGTTCTAGCGTTTACAAAATAGGGGTCGTTTTTATAAATTTTTTTTTTTTACTAGTAATGGCGGCGATCAGCATTTTTTTTCAGTATTGCGACATTATGGCGGGCACTTCGGACACTTTTGACACATTTTTGGGGCCATTGGCATTTTTATAGCGATCAATGCTATAAAAATGCATTGTATTACTATAAAACTGCCATTGGCAGTGAAGGGGTTAACACTAGGGGGCAGGGAAGGGGTTAAGTGTGTTCCTGGTGTGTTCTAACTGTATGGGGGGGTGGCCTCACTAGGGGAAATCACTGATCTTCTGTTCATACATTGTATGAACAGAAAATCAGCCTTTCCCCCACTGACAGGAACGAGAGCTTTGTGTTCCCCGCTCCCGTTCGCCGCTCTGTAACGAGCAATCGCTGGTGCCCGGCGGCATATTACTGCGGCACGCGCCCCCTAGCGGCCGCTAAAGAGCGGACGTACAGCTAAGCCCAGCAGAGCCACTGTCCCACAGTAATATGACGGCGGGCGGTCGGCATCTAGTTAATGATGATTATGAATTGTTCTTTTGTGATTACATTTCTGTATCATAAATGTAAAGTGATTACTGGTTCACTTATACTGTATCATGCCAATCCATAGGGAACTCTGACATTCAAGGTTTTTTGTATATTCTATTCATTACACCTTTATGCCTCATCTAAAGTCTCGACTCCTCTATCTCTCTGTTTTTGCATAAAAATACAAATAAATACTATTGCAAAAAATTGGCAAATGGGGTAAGATGTATATTAATCTCCCCCCTCCGCCAGGGGGGGTGGGGGTCTTCACTCAATATAGACCAATGTTTTAACAAGACCCTTTCCATTTTTCTGAATTGGGTATGGAACTGTGTAACAAAATGGACTGGTTGCGTACTGTCCTCTATTCTCGTAGTCCTGTCACTCCTGACATATGTACGGTGATAGTGTTGGAAGGCTCCTTCAACCATCTCGTCTGGATAGTCTTTTTCTTTAAATCTCATCTTAAGTATCTGACCGTGGGTGGTATAATCCTGTATATGAGTACAGTTATGCCTTAATTGGCAAAATTGGCTCTTTGGGATGTTATTTACCCAATGTGGGTAATGACAAGTCCCATAGTGCAAAAGGGAGTTGCCCAAGGTAGGTTTTGTATAATTTTGAGCACAAATAATATTATCATTGTGAAACAATTCTAGATTCAGAAACGCAAGTTTGTTATCATCTGATACTGCGGTAAAGGACAGGCCCATAGTGATAGTATTGCAATATTGTAGAAATGCTGGGACTAAGGTGTCAGGCTCATTCCAAATGATAACTACATCATCAATGTAGCGACCGTAAAATACCAAATGGGAGGCGTAGGGGTTGTTTTGACAAATGTAAAGATGTTTCCAAAAGCCCATTGTGAGGTTTGCATAGCTGGGGGAAAAATTTGCCCCCATAGCTGTTGCTTGAGTTTAAATATAAAACTCACCGTTGGTTTCAAAATAATTGTGTGTCAGACAATATTCTAATATATCTAGAAGAAAGTGTACCTGCTGGGCATTGAGTAGTGGATCCTTATTAAGGTAGTACTGTGTAGCCTGTAGGCCAACATTGTGTGGAATAGAGGTGTAGAGGGAAACTACATTTAAGGCCGCATACACATGATCAGTCAAAACCGATGAAAACGGACTGAAGGACCGTTTCATCGGTCTGAAACGATGTGTGTGGGCCCCATCGGTCAGTTATCCTTCGGTGAAAAAAAATAGAACTTGCTTTAAAATTTGACTGATGGACGCCTGACTGATGGGTCAAAACCGATCGTTAGTATGCAAAAGCATTGGTTAAAAGGCCACTCATGCTCAGAATCAAGTTGAAACATGCTTGGAAGTAGACATGTGCATTCGTTTTCGTTAGAATGCATTTTCGTCCGAAAATCAGGTTTTTTCATTATCGTTTTAACAAACGATAACGAAAGCGCAAGGAACGAAAACCGAAAGATCCAACATAAAAAATGCTTTATTTTTGTTTTCGTTGCGGTAAAAAATTAGATATAGAGAGATTCGATATTATAGGGAAAAGATTTGACATCATAGAGAAAAGATTCGACATTATACAGAAAAGATTCGACACTATAGAAATAATAGAATCGACATTACAGAGAATAGATTTAGATTTATGAGAAAATAGATTAGACATTATAGAGAATAGATTCGACATTATTACTAGTCATACAACATTAGAATTCTTGTAGGCGGAATATTCGAACGGAAATGTACGATTCGACGTAAAGATTCGACGTTCCGTCGAATATTCTTTTGACCATTCGACAGAAACCAAGTATTATTGGATTTTTGGATGAAAGCTATTCCCCAACGAAAAACGAAATAAATCAAAACGATTTTCGGGAGTAACTAAATAAATTTATTTTTGAAAAAACGAAACAAAATATTCCAGTCTGCACATGTCTACTAGAAGCATTGAACTTCGTTTTTTTCAGCACATCGTTGTGTTAAAACACGTAAACGTCACTGCGTTCTAACGCGATCGTTTTTTTAACCGATGGTGTGTAGGCAGCCAGCTCAGTCAGCTTCATCGGTTAACCGATGAAAACAGTCCTTCAGACCGTTCTCATTGGATGGACTGATCGTGTGTACAAGGCCTAATGAGACCCAACGGTATGACGTAATGATATTATTAGAAATGCTCATCTTTATCGCTTGTTTGTGACTGTTTTTTTTAAGTATTTTTTCTATTAAACCGTCTAACTGCTAATTGTCATGGACTTGAACATTGCCCCCTTTTAACATTCCGATTGAATCCCTTCTTTTATATATATATATATATATATATATATATATATATATATATATATATATATATATATATATATATATATATATATATATAGTTCGTTCTACTGAACCTCACCCAGAGTGTGCCGAATTAACCCACTTTTTGTACAATGAATACAGCTGCCTGATTGCAGCAGACATTTTCAAATGTGTCTTTACAGCCAAAACAATATTTAATGTGTGAAGGGCTTTGTCTACCAATGACTGGGGCCTTGGAAATAAAGAAGGCAATCTATGTTCTGATTAAGATTCAGCAAAAACAGCAGCTGAGGCGGAAGAACCACCCCATCAGATCAAAGTATCAAAAAATAGTTATTTGCAAGAAAATACTTCTCACCATACCACTCTTCTTGCTGTACTAGTAACCAAGAACACAAACTTCCAAGGAAAAAAAATAATAGGTCTCGATCCAGCTCAAAAGGTCGTCTCTGTAAAACTGACAACACCCAAATTAAGTCCTGTGCGAAAAAAGAACATGCACCCAAGAGAGGGGAGCAATCAGGCTTTCCCTTGTTGGTACCCATGCCCAGCATCATATCTACTTCAGATTAGAGGAAAGTAAAAAATCACCCCACAACATACTTGCAAAATGCAGCTTCCTAGCATCACACCATGACACACAGAATATACACAGGTCCTATGGTAAATTTTCCTAGCCTTCTTTACCTTCAAGAGTGTGGGAATGACTGCCTTCGACATCACCACACTACCAAAATTTTTCAAGCCAGCAACCATAAAGAAGGTTAAATAATTGAACCTTGGACCCTCTGACATATCTATTATGTCTGCAAATCAGGTTCTCCTGGGTCAAGGCGGTGCTACTAGAACTACCAGTATAATTTCCAATTGCAATCTGGGTAACATGTGTGGGATAAGCTGTATAGGATAAGAGGAATAAATCACAGAGAAGTGGTCCCCCAGCGTCACCAGTCACCAGTGCATCTACCGCAATACCTGAGGATCCTTGGTCCTGGAGACGAACCTGTCCAGCTTCGCACTAAACCTGTACTTTATCAGATCCACATCTGGCATGCCCCATTGCCAACAGAGTGCTCTGAACCCCTCCAGATGGAGGGACCATTCCCCCAGAGACAATTACCAATGCCTGAGGTTGTCTGCCTGCCAATTTTCTATCCCTGGAATATGAACTGCAGATAGAGCATAGACATGGAGCTCTGCCTAGGATAGGATGGGAAAAATGAGATTCACCTCTAATGGAAAGACATGGCTCCTGTTATATCCCTGGTGATTGCTATACAACACAGTCATTGCACCGTCTGACTGGACACCTACCAGGATTCTCCTTAGCTGATTTGACCAGTGAAGGCGAGCAAGGCAGATTGCCCAAAGTTCCAGAATGTTGACGGGTAAAGTAAAGATTTAGAATCCAAGATGTGCTTGACTTCATACTGATCTGTAGGATTGACAGCTAGAGAAGGATGAAGAAGAGATGGGGAATGGGAAAACCTTTTGAGGATGCACAGTCTCAAGAGAGAGACATGGAAGACAGTAGGGATCCTTAAATATGAACAGAGACAGAGCTTGACAGCCACAGGAATAGCCTGGCAGGGGACTGTAAAGGAGCCAATAAAATCAGGAGCACATTTCAGAGAGGGTACTCGGAGAAAGATATTCTTAGTAGACCGCCAGACATCATTGATGCCTGCAGCTACTTTGTGCTTGGAAGCTGCCAGATGTAAGTTCTTGGAAACATTTGCCACCCTAGAAGCAAGAATGGGAGAAGATAGATCAGGTGCTTGTGCTAGAGCAGACCCCAGCAACCAAGATGAAGAATCTGGAGAGGAGGCTGGCATAGAGGACACAGGAATGGGAGTAGAGAAGGTTTGTAAAGGTAAGGGAATAGGTGTAGACTGGGCCGGATTAACATAGGGGCTGTTGGAGCTGCAGCTCCAGGCCCCTTTCTCAAGATAGGCCCATTTGCCCCCCAAAAAAAAGAAATAAAAAAAAAAAGTTCGACTTCGGGGGTTGTAGCTCAATGACCAGAAGTCACAGAAACCCCACATTTGGGGGGTAGGCAGTTGAAGACCTACCCCACAACGGGTCAAAATATGGGATGGCTATCATTTATGGTTCTGGAGATACGGACCTGCTTGCACAGCCTGTCAGAAGCTACATACAGAGCGGCCATTATAAATACAACCTGACACACTGCAGCTGACTGAGAAAAAAAATCATCATTTGTTTTTTGCTAGAAAATGACTCTATGGTGGTCTTTGTAACTTTTTATGTTGCACAGTGTAGAGCTGCACGATTCTGGCTAAAATGACAACTGCAATTTTTTTGCTTAGATGATAGATCACAATTCTCTCACGATTCGTGAGGCGTAACATCATCTTTCACATTAAAATGAAAAAAAAATGGGCTAACTTTACTGTTTTGTTTTTATGTTTTTTATTATTCATTGAAGTAGGCAAATGCAGTGTGACATAAAATATTGCAGCAATTGCCATTTTTGTCTCTGCTAAAATATATAAAATGTTTGGCGGTTCCAAGTAATTTTCTAGCAAAAAATATTGCTTTTTTTAAGAAACAAGTGTTGGACTTTAAGTGGTTAAATTTCTTGCATTTACACACAGAAGTTTGATCTAAAAAGGAAGTTGGTTACAATGTTTCATGTTGTTTACAAACTTGGCAGACTGCCCGGATATTTTCTTTACACACAGAAGTTTATCCCTTTGATCTATGAAGAAAGCGTTATTTACCATGTTTCCTGCTAAGAACCTGCCCAGATATTTTCTTTTGACATATGAAAGTCTCTTCACTTGTTATATGAAAGAATCAGCAAACTCTACATTGGAGATGTCGGGGGGGGTTGAATCGAGATCACAATTTTTTAACGATTAATTGTGCAGCTCAAGCACGGTACTGTATTTGCGCAGCAATTTTTCAAACATGTTTTTTTTTTGGAAATAAACTGTTCATTCATTAAAAAAAAAACACTAAAGTTAGCACGATTTTTTTTGGTATCCTAAGCGATGCTTTAAAACATTTTTAGGTTACATGTTTAGAGTTACAGAGGAGGTCTAGTGCTACAATTATTGATCTCGCTCTAACGATCGCGACGTATGTAACCTGTGTGTATCATCTGGCTCTGATACTAGCCAGTGCCTACCCAGCCACTGACTGGTATCTCTCCCCAGGCTGTCCCCACACACCCTCTCACCTGCTGACCTGTGGATGGGGGAATCACTTCTGCAGTGTTATTGTGTTCTGCCAGTGAGAACAATGATCAGTGTTGCTATCTATAGCTGGCAGCACTGATTGTTTTGGGAAAAACAGGCTGGTTGTACTCAAGTCGATTAATAGATTGACTTGTGTAAAACCAGCTAGCCCATACATAGGACTATGGCTGGTCTCTGCATAATTGGTGTAATTTCAATCCATGTATGACCCGCTTAACCACTACGCAGTCCCTAAACATCCTTCCACTCCTGTACATAGTGCTCACTGTCATACCCTCCACACTCCTCTCCTGTACATAGTGACCACTATCATACCCTCCACACTCCTCTCCTATACAGAACACCCACTGTCATACCCCCCACACTCCTCTCCTGTACATAGTGCCTGCTGTCATACACTTCTATCCTGTACATAGTGCCCACTGTCGCACCCTCCACACTCCTCTCCTATACATAGTGCCCACTATCATACCATCCCCATTCCTCTCCTGTACATACTGCCCACTGTCATACCCTCCACACTTCTTTCCTGTACATACTGCCCCATCATACCCTCCACACTTCTCTCTGGTACATACTACCCTCTGTCATACCCCCACACTCCTCCTGTACATACTGCCCACTGTCATACCCGTCACACTCCTCTCCTGTACAAACTGCCCACTGTCATACCCTTCACACTCCTCTCCTGTACATAGTACCTGCTGTCATACCCTCCACACTTCTCTCCTGTACATACCACCCACTGTCATACCCTCCACACTCCTCTCCTGTACATACTGCCCACTGTCATACACTCCTCACTCTTCTCCGGTACATAGTGCCCACTGTCGCACCCTCCACACTTCTCTCCTGTACATACTGCTCACTGTCATACCCTCCACACTCCTCTCCTATACATAGTGTCCACTGTCATACCCTCCACACTCCTCTCCTGTACATACTGTTCACTGTCATACCCTCCACACTCCTCTCCTATACATAGTGCCCACTATCATACTGTCCACGCTCCTCTCCTGTACATACTGCCCACTGTCATACCCTCCACACTACTCTCCTATACATAGTACCCACTATCATACCATCCACACTCCTCTCCTGTACATACTGCCCACTGTCGTACCCTCCACGCTTCTTTCCTGTACATACTGCTCACTGCCATCCCCTCCACACTTCTCTCCTGTACATACTGCCCACTGTCATACCCTCCACACTCCTCTCCGTGACATTGTGCCTTTTGCCGTACCCTTTGCACTCTTCTCCTGTACATAGTGCACAATGTTAGACCCTCCACATTCCTCACACTCACCTGCACATACTTCCCACTTATATACCATCCGTACTCCTCCCCTATGTCGCTTACCCACAAAAACAGTTCTTTAAAATGATACTGAATACCCTCAATGTTACCAGCTCTAGAATGGACACACTTTTGTTAGTTCAACTAAAGGAAATCTCAGCTCTCATATTTGTTCTGTCCCATTATTAGAACTTATTTAATTTTGTGATTACTACTGTGATGTACAGAGGAACATCGGGGATCTCAGCTACTCTAAATATAGCACTTGTGAAAAAAAGTGTCCCGGAAAATATTTTTTAAATGTTGCCAACTATGCACTTATGCACTGCCCAAGGGCCACTGGGTCAGTAGGGGGCCCCATGAGAGGTTCCTGGGATCCTGTGATATTAAAGCGGGAGTAAACTTTCCTGACATTACTACTTTTTAGAGGCCCTGGGGTAGGTTATGCCACAATATACAAGTATGCACAGCATATTAGCACATTAGGGTACACTTACATTTTCAGACTGGGCCCTCCATTGCTTCGCTGTGATTCTCACGCATTAATTTCTTATTTATAAATGGCCCCACCAAAATCCTCAGCACCAGGCCCATGATGTTCTTAATCTGGCCCTGGGTGTAGAGGCTTTAATTCATACAGTGGGCATGACAGGCTGTGCTAAATAGGGACCTGGGGTAGGTAGACACTAAAGCTACTAATGTGGAAACCATGTCTGTGTCCAAAGCAGCTGATGGGAGTAAGGACACTTGGGTCTCAGCAGATAGGATACACAAAGCTAGGATCTCAGATGGTACAGAGGTCACAGATGTTGAGGCCTCCACCAGTCCAGATGGTAGCCAATTTGGAGCTTTACAGTAAGTAAGGGAACTAATGGTTTAGGCAGTAAAGAGAGTAATAAACTAGAGGTGGACAGCATCGGAAGGGGGCCTACAGTGAAAGTAGGCAAGGGAGAAGCTTTATTACAAAAAACATCTTGGAAAGACAGATAATGTCAATCATCCGATTATCCGTCAGCATCCGCAGAGGTGGTGACTTCTGCCATGGTGGGAGCACCTTAGGGAGACAATTTTGATTGCATTGTGAGCCCCATGACAACACCTGACAAGAGTTCAAATCTAGATAAGGTGAATGCTTTTGTAACTACGGCAGTCAACGAATGATGGGACTAAAAGACTTAGGATCGATCAGAAATCGTAAATTCTGACAATGAAGAACACCAACATGCATAGTTATGGGGGTAGTTCCAAACCATAGGGGTCCTAAGGCCAAGGTGAAGCCATCGACTGCAGATACTGAGAGGGGCATCACCAAGGGGCATCTCCAATTAGACAGTGCCTTGGACGATTTTAAATCTAGGCTCAAAATATCACTGAACGAAGTGGCGCCCTTTCAGGTGGCTAACAACCGACCGAGATTACAGAAATCCCAACCGTGGTATTCATCTAGTCTCCTCCCTCTCAAAAAAAGAGACTGCTCTTGGAGCGAAAATGGCTAAAATCTCAATGTAATCTGGACAAACAAGCCTACCGCATACATTGCAGAGGTTATGCCAAGGCAGTAAAAACGCTAAAAAGAACATATTATAATACCAAAATTAGCGTTGCCCCTAATCAAACGGGAGAACTGTTTGCCATAGTCCGGGAGATTTTTGAGCCAAAAAGACTCCACTCCAAGATTATGGCATCCCCACAACTGTGTAATGATATCCACCAGTCTTTCATTTCAAAAGTGGAGAAAATCCGTGCTCGATCCTCCTTAGCACCCCCCTGTGCAACACCAAAAGCCAAAACCACCCCGGAAAAACTACAGAATTTTCGCCTAGTGTCAGAGGAGGAAATCAGAGCTATCATCTCAAAACTGAAACCAACCAGTTATCCTGATGACCCCTGCCCTGCCTGGTTCATTCAGAAGCATGTAGACACTCTGGTTACTGACATCTGCAGAGTAATCAATTTGTCCCTCCGCCTGGGTATAGTGCCTTCTAGATTCAAGAGAGCAATCATACTCGCATTATTGAAAAAAGCGTGCCTGGACCCCACGATACTTACCAACTACCGCCCCATTTCTCTACTGCCCTTTCTATCTAAGGTCCTGGATCAGGTTGTGTTTATCCAGCTGCAGGAGCGGTTTGAGTCACATGGTCTGTTCCATGATTGTCAGTCGGGATTTCGACCCAGTCGCGGTACGGAGATGTCTGCCCTAGATATGAGGGAACGTCTGCTGGGTGTCCGCGACGCGGGGGGGTCCGCAGCCTTGGTGCTGCTGGACCTCTCTGCGGCGTTTGACACCATTGACCATTCTATCCTTCTCTTTAGAATGCAATCCTTATTTGGCTGTGAGGATGCAGTGTTAAATTGGATTAGATCCTTTTTGTCAGAAAGAACGCACTCCATAAAAATGGCGTCGTACCGCTCAAACACCCTGTCATTGACCTGCGGGGTACCTCAGGGCTCTGCCCTCTCTCCCCTATTCTTTAACTGCTATATGCGCCCACTTGCCGACCTCATTACCAGCTATGGTCTAGGCTGCCAGATCTATGCGGATGACACACAGATCTTGGCAGACCTTGCAAGTGGACCTAATATGCCTGAGCAGCTGAATAAGGGACTATCTAACATCCAACAATGGATGGACACAAACAGGCTAGGCCTTAACGCCGACAAAACGGAGCTATTGCTGATCGGCCCACAGGCCAACTCTACCTTTTTACCTGCCTGGCCATCCTCGTTTGGCTCTGCCCCAATTCCAGCTAACCAGGTTAAAAATCTGGGTATAATTTTTGATGCTGAACTAAGTTTCATACCTCACGCAAAATATTGCATAAAATCCGCCAACTACCATCTGCAATTATTACGGAAAATTAAGAATCTTTTCACTCAGCACAACCGTATGATCTTAGTTCATGGACGTATCGACTCTAGGTTGAATTGTTCTAACATTTTCTTCCTAGGGCTCCCACAGAAGTGGATAAAACGATTGCAGATTACACAGAACCATGCTGCAAGATTAGTTACAAACTGCCCAAGGCGGAATCATATCTCCCCGGTACTAAAGAACTTACACTGGCTCCCGATAGTAAAACGGGTTGAGTTCAAGGCACTCTGTTTGGTGTTTTGGGCCTATTGGCAACTAGGTCCGATGTATTTATCAAATATGACAGAACATTACTGTCCACCCAGAGAGATTCGTTCGACTGACGCTCTGTTAGCAATTATTAAATCTAGCCGATTAGCTTCGAAAGGTGGCCGCCGGCTCCAAACACTGGGGAATTTTCTGTGGAACCAGCTCCCTCATCAGCTCCGAGCATCCACCTCCTTGATGGCCTTCCGTAAGGGCCTGAAGACACTTTTGTTTTCACAAGCCTATAGATAGAGACCTGCCCTCCCAAGCCCTTAGCAGGACGCTGCCTTAATCCTAGGCTGCGGTCCATTGTCAGGGAGTAGGGATAGGCCTGCTGTGCCCTGACACCCCCCCCCCCCTTCTTTTTATATTTCTGTTTTTTTTGTTTTTTTTTCAGCTTGTTGGTAAGCGCTTAGACGCGAGTATCACAACTTGTATTTGGCGCTCTATAAGTATTTAATCCAATCCAATCCAATCCAAGGGAATGAAAGTAATTCTCAATTCAGCAGCCAAGTCAACATATGCAGATACCTGATTCTGAGTTTAGGGCCCAATAAATGAAGACTAGGGATGAGCCGAACACCCCCCCATTCGGTTTGCACCAGAACCGTTGAACGGACCGACCGTTCGCACGAACATTTAGAACCCCATTGACGTCTATGGAACTCGAAAGTTCGAATTCAAAAGTGCACATTTTAAAGCCTAATATGCAAGTTATTGTCAGAAAACGTCTTTGAGAACCCGGGTCTTGCCCCAGGGAACATGTATCAATGGAAAAAAAGTTTTAAAAACAGTAGTTTTTTTCTGGAGCAGTGATTTTAATGATGCAGCATCATTAAAATCACTGGTCCAGAAAAAACGACCTATAAAAAAATAAATAAATCCATTTATACATGTTCCCTGGGGCAACACCTGGGTTCTCAAAGACGTTTTCACAGGCATACTATAGACACCCAGCAGGTACAATATTTAAAGGAATATTTCATTATTATTATTTTTTTATTATTTAAGCATCATTGATGCTTAAATAGAAAAAAAAAATTCCTTTAAATATTGTACCTGCTGGGTGTCTATAGTATGCCTGTGTAGCTTTATCATGCACACTGCAGAGCAGAGAACACAGGCAATACACCACGTGAGAATACTGCAGCTAGCACAATATCCTGCCTGCCAGTAAATTAGAAAGAGACGATCTAGCAATACTATACAGCAGGGATATGCAATTAGCGGACCTCCAGCTGTTGCAAAACTACAAGTCCCATCATGCCTCTGACTCTGGGTGTCATGCTTGTGGCTGTCAGAGTCTTGCTATGCCTCATGGGAATCGTAGTTCTGCAACATCTGGAGGTCAGCTAATTGCATATCCCCGCTATACAGTGTATAAATATATGTACAACACTTGGGATGCATATATATGCTCTACACACTGTAAATTTAAATTACTAGCCTGCCTGCCTGCCTGCTCTATCTACCTGCAAAAAATGACACTCTCTCTGTCACTCTCTGTTCTCCGACCTCTAGGCGTCCCTTTTATAGTGTGGGGCGTGTACTAAACCCCCTGAGCCATAATTGGCCAAAGCCACCCTGGCTTTGGCCAATTATGGCTCTCCGTTTTTTGCAAGCTGTGATTGGCCAAGCATGCGGGTCATAGTGCATGCTTGGCCAATAATCAGCCAACAAAGCACTGCGATGCCACAGTGAATTATGGGCTGTCAAACGTAACTCGAATTTGGCACGAACGACCCGTAACGTTCGTAATTCGACGAACGGTGGAACATAAGATGTTCGAGTCGAACATGAGTTCGACTCGAATACAAAGCTCATCCCTAATGAAGACAGGTAAGGAAAATTGAGGGAAAGTGAGGGAATTCAGTTTCTGGTTTAGATCATTTCCCTCTGAGGGACCTAGACCTGAGAGTTTTCCTGTGTGGACAGGATAGGACTTTGCTATATGACTGTCAGTGTGGGCCCCTTACACAAATGGCATGAACCCAGGGGTGCTTTCAGGGACTTATTGGTTCAGGAAGTGGTACATTTAATCAATGTCACAATGTAGAGTATAAGATTTCCTATCATCCGAGCTCAGTCTTGCCACACAGAGTTAATCCAGCGCTGAGAAATCCTCTTTTAATGTTCAGTGAAAATTAACAGAATTCCAGATAAAAACTTGCCAAATTATAAAGTCCATTTCTCTGTTCTTGCTTTGAGTGACAGGTTTTTTACATATCTAGCTTGGACATGTTTATCATATGTTATGTTATGTTTATCATAATATGAGGTGATCCAAAGTTCATTGTATATTACCAGGATGTGTTATGCAGGGGAGGGGTGGATTTCTCACTTTATATTCTGTGAATCACCTTATGTTATGATAAACATAAAATAACATATTATAAACATGTCCAACCTAGATATGTAAATAACCTGTCACTCAAAGCAAGAAGACAGAAACTGACTTTTTATTTAGGCAAGTTTTTATCTGGAATTCTGTTAATTTTCACTGAACATTAAAAGAGAATTTCTCAGATCTGGATTAACTCTGTGTGGCAAGACTGGGCACAGATGATAGGAAATATTATACTCTACATTGTGACATAAAAAAAAAAAAACTCAGATGCGGAAAACTGACTATTCTGTGTTGTCAGGGAAATTCCCTTAGGCTTTCTACGCAAATCCACACCACGCCAAAATGTGCACTTCCAGCGTATAAATGCACACAAAGCACAAAACACTTCCTTTGTGCTTAAAAGCATGTTTGTATCAAGCTCTTTCGTACAAAGACATTTAAGTCCTTCAATGACACCAGGTAGAATCAGAAACAATGCTGCTTCAAACTGGAGTCTTAAATGTCTGTCCCTGAAGCACAGACACTTGGTTTTTTATTCATCGGAAACAAAAGACATGACAAACAGGAAGCCATGGCCCTCAACAGCAAATCGCTTCCTCAATACAAAATGACATCACAGGAAATTACAACAGTATAGGGGAGGGCACTCACAGGAGGGAAGGGGGAGAAGTGCACACGCCCCATCCACTTGAGGTATGTATACTGCCCCCGCCCAACCACATGCATGCACATTCATTATCTTAATCAGCATGGAGCCCACTTAATACTGCTCAAAGTAAACAGTATCTAGTAAGATTATTCTACTTGTTTTTACAGGCTTGAGACAATCTGTGGGGACATTGCTACTGCTGTTGTCAATATATGGTACAAGTACACCGGCAAGGCAGATATCAATGTCCTCTTATAAAACCAGATATTTATCCAAAAGGGGATAGCGAAGTTTGCAAGAGAGATATGATAGGTTTCTCGGGTTATGCGTACTTCGCTTTTCTAATGTGCATAGCCATTTGAAGGCAAGAAGCCCAGCGCATTGCTCTTGTTACCTACAAACCAGCAAACGGCCACACAGAGAACACGTCTCAAAGCCTATGAGAAGGTTTTCATACTGACGGTTTTTACCAACGGCCTCGATTCAACCCAAATGCGCTCTGCTAGAGCGCTCCGTGATTAAATCAGACACAGGGAGACAGGTGGCAATCTATAAAACACATATCCTAGAATAAAATGTCCACATAAATGTTATATAATAAAATTTCCACAACAGTGTCCAGCTCAACAACATCCACTATCTTCCCGCCATCCATGCAAAAGCAAAAAAGCAGAGGGAGACAGGAGAAGGTAAGCAGCCATGCTGCTTAGAACTTTACCCCATAGGCAAACATATGGGTGTGCTCATTCTCTAAACTTGTCAAGTGGCTAACAAATTCTCCTTTATAACACATGTAGAGTCCCTATTTCAGCCTTCTTAGGAAAACCACATCAGCAGGGCCACGTCTAGTGTCCACATGAGCAGAAAATAACATTCACACACTGCCCCCTGCTGTGCTCTCACTCTTCATCTTTTTAGTCTGCAAAGAAAAGTAACAGGACCTAGACAAGACAGCCCTACTCAACTAAAAAGGCTTTTTTTTGTAATTCCAACAGGTAACTCAAATTAACCACAAGCTGCCCAGAGCCTGCCTTGTGTCCCTATGTGCCTCCTCCAGTGTTTTCCCGTGCCCCCTTGTGTTGTCCCTGTTACCATGTAATGGCTAAAAAATGCTCATATTTAAAAATAAAGATGACTGCTCCATTCTGCCCCCTCATATCCATACCTGCACTGAGAAGGATCCAACACTGATCTGTTTGACTCCAACAAAATGGCTGCTCATTGCTCCACCATCCTGCCCATGATACCACCGGACAATCACACATTCGCAGCGACCATCACCAGAAAAGATGGGGCCCCACAGCCACGAGGAGGCTTTAAACAGATCAAAAAAAGCACAGCAAGGACTAGCAGGCCACACACAGTGAACAAAGGTTGCCTATAGCACACACCCAATAGAGGAGAAAAGAGAAATAGCACACACATACAGCCGGAGGACACACTGCCAGCACTAGCCGAAAAAATAGTAAACGCAGCAGCTCAACTGCCCCCTAGTGGGTCAAAGGGGAAAAAGAGCAATAGAATTTATACCAAAATGGGCTTATAGGGAGTGGGACTTCACAATCTCAACGTAGGATCTGTCTGGGAAGACCAAAATCCAACCCTAACTCATCACGGTAGGCAAAGTCTAAATAGACCCTCAGAGACTTGATCCTCCTTTCTTGGAGTCCCCTGCCCTGGACCTGTACAAAACCCTACTAGAAACACCTTGGTCAGTCATTACTATGTAAGGTTCCATATACGCAGGGTCCAGCAGCGAATGGTCACATTACAGGCAATCTCCACATGTTTTCACTGTAGCAGGGTCTGGGCACCATCCATCTTAGCATCCCAGGTGTAGGATTGGCTCCAGGTAATGCCAATCTCCTGATCTCTGTGGAACCACTGAGAATCTGAGAGCATCATGTCGCGAGATGCATATCAGTGACCATCACCTTCAGACACAGGTGAAAAAACTGAGTAGGAGAGGTAATGTAGGGGGACTTCTGCCAGTGTCCATAAACCTATAGGTGGCACATAACTCAGGTAACACAAAAACCTCCTGCGCTATGGTGTTCTGCCAAAACTGGGTACAGCAGTGTAATCCCACGTCAAAGTCTGAAGATTGGAAAGCCTTCCACAGTATAAAAGGGTATTCATATGGTATTCATATGGCTAAAACAAAAGGAAAAGAAAGGAGGGCGCTAAAAATAGAATAAAAAGCAATAGTCCTACTCACAAAGCAAATGGAGTGACAGCTGGACTGGACCTTGCGGCACCTGCCAGTAGGACATCAAACATCCGAACGGATGACGGGTTTCTGGGACGTACCCCCTTCTTCAAAGCCTAAATGGACCATTTTAGGCTTTGACTGCAGTCTGTGCCTTTTGTTTCAAATACAACTGCTCTTTCATTTCTTGTAGGGGCATCACAGGCATAGGGTGTGAGGGTAAATCGCCTTAATGGATCACCCATACTCAAATTATAAAAGAAACATATGTTAACAATCTTGTACATATTGATAAAGAAAAATCGAATGTGATACATTTATTTTTCACAGAGAAACTGTTGCACCATGTTGTTATTAGCATTTAAGTAGAGGTCCACAAAAAAAGTGAGAGATTATATGGTATAGATAGATAGGAAGCCTGGGGTGCCTTGAGGTTTCTTCAGGGGTGCCTTGGCAAAACGCCTAAAAAGTATATACAAGCCGGTGTGTGGATGAAGCCTGCCTTTTATTTACACAAAGCCATAGGTTTTCATTGTACACCATTACAATCTTCTAGCTGATAAGGAAGGATGTCAGTCGCCTGCATAGCATCCTTGTTTGACCCTCCCCCGTCCTTCCATCAGCGTTGGGATCACATTAGCTCAGTAATGTAGAAAAACTGAGAAGATAGACATTGGAATACTAGTAGGTACCAGTTTGCAAACGTGTATTTGCTTTAGAAGAATAAAATCACCTCTATCGTTGGGTGTCCTACTTGGATGCTTGGATATTGCTGCATTACTTAAAACTATTAGAATAGTTTTTACATTTTAGAATGGGGTGCCTAGAAACTGTCCGTAATTTTTAAATTGGGCTTTGAGATTGTCTATAATTTTTAAAGTGTGTCTTGACTGAAAAAAAGGCTCTGAAACTCTAGAGGCCAGATTTAGGTAGATGGGCAAATCTTTATTTTGGAGTAACGTTTGTCATTTACATTACTCCGCCGAAACTTTATGAGCAAGTACTGTTATTCACATAGCACTTGCTCCTAAAGTTGCGGCGGCGTAGCGAAAATGAGCCGGCGGAATTCAAATTGGGCGGATAGGGGGCGTGTATTATTTAAACTAGGCGCGATCCCGCGGCGAACGTACTGCGCATGCGTCGACTGTCAGTGCGCATGCTCCAAATTCTGTCAGTGAACGTCAATGATGTCAATCCCCATTCACGGACGTTTTACGCAAACGACGCTAAACTTTTTCAATTTGACGCGATGACAACGGCCATACTTAAGGATACTCCACCTAGGGGGCATGTTTTTCTTTACGCCGCGTATCACTTACGGAAACGTCGGAAAGTCACTGCGTCGGGCCCGCGTACGATCGTGAATTTCCGTCTCTCGCTGATTTACATATTCTTGGCGTAAATCAGCGGGAACGCTCCGAGCACCCATTTTCAAATTGCAGTTCCGATACGACGGCGAAATACAATTACGCCGCTCGTATCTGAACTCAATCCCGGCGTATCTTGTTTTCTGACTACAGAAAACAGATAAGCCGGCTCAAAGTGAGAGTTATGCTGGCGTATCACTGATACTCCAGCGTAACTCTACCTGAATCTGGCCCTAGATAGATAGAAAGATAGATAGATATAAAGGGCCAGATCCAAATACATGCCCCGTTGGCGCGGCGTGTTCCATTTACTCCGCCGCGGCGTATCCTTATCCTCAAAGCAATTCCGCGTAGCATAAATGGGCCGCCATTCGCGGGTGTAATTAAAATGAACAAGAGGTGGGCTAGTTTTATTTTAATTATGAATGACCCGACGCAAACAACGTATTTTTTGACCTGCGCATGCGCCGGCCGTGGACGTATCCCAGTGCGCATGCGTGAAGTCACGTCGCAAATAGTCAATGAAAACGACGTGAACGTAACTTACACAAATCCCTATTCGCGAACAGTTTACGCAAACGACGTGAACGATGGAAAATTCGACGCTGGTCCGACGTCCATACTTTACATGGTGTACGCCTCTATATAGCAGGGGTAACTTTACGCCGGACATACGCTTACGCAATCGACGTAAAAGGAATGCGCTGGCCGCTCGTACGTTCGTGAATTGCCGTAACTCACTCATTTGCATATTCAACGCAGAAAAATGACGGAAGCGTCCAGCGTAAGTATGCAACTAAGATACGACGGTGCAATAACATTACGCCAGTCTGTCTTAGCGTAATTCCAGCGTATCTTGTTTTGTGGATACAAAACAAAGATACGCCGGCGGGAATTTGAAATTACGGCGGCATATCTGGAGATACGCCGCCGTAATTCTTTGTGGATCTGGCTCATAGATCTTACAACTGAAAAAGAAGTGTAGACAGGGCTAGATTTTTGCATAGCCAACATCAGTGGCGGCCCGTCCATTTAGGGTGCTGGGTGCCGCCCCCTCTGTCCACGCCACCCCCTATATGTATAATAGGTAGAGTCATGCATAGCATGAATCTATCCACAGCTGCTGCCGTGTTTTTTTAAGCGCCTGATTAGAGCCATAGGCTCTGATAGGCTTCAAAATAGGGTGGGCTCGTGGCACAGAGCATTGCGCCATAAGCCCACCCAGGTATTACAACAACTAATAAATATTTGCTGTTGAAACACTGATCCTCAATCCAGCCAATCAGAAGCGAGTGTGAGACCCATTTTCCAATTGGCCGAAAAGAGAAGACTCCTGACCGGGCACCAAGGAGGAGGGCAGAAACAGAAGCTGCCGCGGCCATGATGATCTGTGGAGACTACCATACTGTTTTCTGCCCCCCAAAAAAAATTACCACTGGTCGCCACTGGCCAACATAGATCTGGGAGTGTCACAAACCCACATATTATGTTGCTGATTGTTAAAGCACATTTTTGTGTATAAAAAAGTTTACATACTGCTGTCCTGAGTAACCTAGCTGGGCCATGTCTTGAACAGTCACAATTTGACAACGTTGTGTCTGTACACTTAGAACCAAACTGCTAGTGGAGTGGGGAACCAGACCTATTATTTTCATCTTATATGGTTAAAAGTATACTGACACATGGTAAGCAAATTCTCTCTTATACTGTGTAGCACTAAAGATACCGAGTCAACTGGGGTAAGAATGGACAGCCCAAGACAGATGAGGGTCAATGCTAATAATCCAGTGTAGACTGAAGCCTTATGTGGAATGAACATTAGAAAAAATGTTACTGCAAGTAACAGCATTTGTGATCGTGTAGATGATTCAATGCATTTAGAATACTATTCAGGTGCACGTGTTCTTTTAACTACTACACAGCAAATTCTATAAAACCATGTATTTATTCTTGGATCTGACAGCAAGCAAGAAATTAATTAAAAATGGATAGTATTTAAATGACAACAGAGATTCTAGGTAAATGGTGCACAGGTTCGTTTTGGCAGAGAAATGGGTGATTTCACAGATGACTTTTGAGGTCAGATTGCCACTATGTAATCACAGTCAGCCTGTCTTTGCGGCAACTTTACTTCAATGAATCCTCTTGTGGCTCAGGGGAGTCAGAAGAATTCCTTTCAGGAATCAGAGGAGTATTCAACTAAATATAAGCAGTGGAAGAAAAGAATGGTAGGGTATAAATGTCAGCAGCTGGGATACTGTAAATAGATATTACTAGGCTACACAAATATGCCCTTTTTATACCGTGACTCAATTCCTATTTGAATATGATGTGCTTGTTATAGCTTTCAGGGTGAAAAATATCTCCAGCATACTTGAAATTGAATTGAAAATTGAAATTGAGAACAAGAGAAAAGAGACAATAGAAAGGGTGAGGTGAAGGGAGGGAGGTGAGGGTACACAAGGATCACACATATTACAAGCTCCCAAATGGATACTTCTGTATCTCGAGGAACATTGTATAGAGGTAAAGAATGGGTTTCAAGAGCTGTTTGTAGAGAATTTAACAGATACACTAGCAAGGAGCATCGCCTTAACAATGATAATATTGGTCAATCTGTGTTGATTTGAATTGAATATGTTTTAATATGTATATATAATAAAGGTCGATGTAATTTTTAATCATATCATATGAATTTTTGTTGGCCTTAAAGTCCCCAGTAGAGGAAAGCTAAAATGGGATTTGTAGTATTAAGGAATGGTGACAACTTATTATGCTGGCCATTATCATCTGGGAAGTAGTATGAGGCTTTCATTGCAATTTGAAACTCTTACCTGAGATATTTAGATTGGGAGATGACACAAATATTCTATTGAAAAAAAAATGTATAACTATTTTGCCCCAAATTACCTATATTTGGCTTTTTCCCATATAAGTAATGTTTTTAACTCCTTTGTACTGCTCCTTGACCTTCTTAGAGACTCCATTGTAGAGAAGATCAACAGGGGGCCCTTGTGTAGGAATAACCTTTGGGCCTCAATTATTCTTATCATAATGCAAGCAATGTAATGTATGCATTATATCTCTTAGAAGTGTGGGATAAAATATCATCTCTAGGAAAGTGCTCATTTTGTGAACAAATTTCATACCAACATTATGTTTTGAACTGAGCATTTTGAAGAGAAATGTATCATGAAATAAAATATCAAATGGAGTTAAAATAACTCATTCATCTTTGCGAATTGACCCTAACATGTAACTATCATAGTATATTATGCTGTGTCATACTAGTACAGCAAATTATGTAAATCACACTGAAATATTATAGCAAATTCCATCAACCAGAAACTGCACAATATATCACCCACTCTACTAATATTATACCACTCAACAAGAATGTAGCTAAAGTTTACATATATTATATGCATAAACCATTTTATGCTGCAAATTCATTTTTATTAACTGGCAACATTATTCAGTAAACACCATCCTCTGTAAAGTAATGATCCCTCACATTTAACCTCCACCAGCCCCCTTAATGAGCCCCCCTCATATGCAGCCACTATTACAACTTTCATGTCATGGGAATTCATCCAGCATCCATGCAGCTACTGGAGTTCAAATAGGCAGGGATGAATTTTGCACAGGGATCCTGGGAACACGGGACCTAAACAAGGTGCAGGCTGAAGTGCATGGGATCACTGGAGCTGAACATGTGTAGGAGTTCACTGTGTCACTGGGACAGGGTACGGGCTGTATTGAAAAGGGTCCCATTGGAACAGGGTATAGGCTACGGATTACACTGGCTGTATTAAAAAGGGTCGCATTGGAGCAGGGTATAGGCTGGGGATTACACTGGCTGTATTGAAAAGGGTCCCATTGGAGCAGGGTATAGGCTGGGGAATATACTGGAACATTTTATAAATCTGAGTGCATGGGGTCAAATGAAAACTTTAGAGGCAGGTTGCATGGAATCACATTGATTAACATGGAATTGGCTGATATGCTGTGAGCCACACTGGGCCATTGTAAACAGTTTGAAAGCTGGAGTCACAGGTGTATGGGGTACAGACTGAAATACACTGAACAAAGTTCACATACTGGAAACAGGCTGGAGTGTTCAGGGGACACATAGAAGAAGGATATCTAGAGAGCACTGGGTCTAAGGAGTACTAGAGCTACTATATATCACTGGGGAGACTGTCAGGCCACGTACACATGGAGGGACCTGTCCGCTGAAACTGTCCGACTGACCGTTTCCAGCAGACATGTCTCCTCCGGATTTTCATCCGACGGCATGTACACACCATCGGATCAAAATCCCCGCCGGCAGACAGCGCGGTGACGTGGTGGTGACGTTTGTCCGCCGGTCAGACATGTCTGCTAGCCCATACAAACGATCGGATTTGTCCGCTGAACTGGTCGGTCGGACCAGTTTCAGCAGACAAATTCAATCGTGTGTACGCGGCCTTAGAAGAAGTGGGGTGTCTGGCTGCCAGCTAGCATGTGAATGTGTTGCTCAAACATCAAGCAACCCCCACACTTTCTTTTAAGGCCGCTTACACACGATCAGACATGTCCGATGAAACAGGTCCGACGGACCGTTTTCATCGGACATGTCTGAAGGGATCTTTTGGTCTGATGTGTGTACACACCATCGGACCAAAATCCCCTCGGACCAGAACGCGGTGACATCACTGCATAAATGTAAAGGTCTGCAAGAGCGCGCCATAATCAAAGTCAGCTCTGCTGATATTACAAGTTTATGTTAATAGAACAGGAAGAAGCCAGTTGGAGGAAGTACACCACCGTATTGGTCATTAGTGGGAAGAATGGGAAGAATGTCCTAGCATTGGTGATCAGTGGAATAAGCATTGCTGGCCAGTGCGAGGAAGAGCACCACAGTGTTGATTGTCAATGGGAGTATGAATGCCCCAGTATTGGTTCAAGTGATTACTTACCTGAGGAGATGCTCCATTTAACACATGCAGGAACTATTGGTAGATCAATCCACTCAAAACAGCCTGCACTATTGGCCTGGACCTAGGGTAGATAATACAATGATGCTGCGTGGGTGGGCTCCAATAGTGTTCATGTCTACTGGTGGACTTTCTGGTTCTTCAGCACACTGGTCCTGACTGAGGGGTTTTGGTGTACTTTCTGGTTCTTCAGCACACTGGTCCTGACTGAGGGGTTTTGGTGTACTTTCTGGTTCTTCAGCACGCTGGTCCTGACTGAGGGGTTCTTGTAATGGGTTAAATTATAGTTTTAGTTACTTGTAGGCTTTAATATAACAATATAAAATTTTACCAAGTAACACATCTGTAGGTCAAGATGTTTCTTTTTTTGTGAAAATGCAGTGTGGGGTGGTTTGGAAAAAGTTTATTCATAATTAGAAGATACCAATAATATATTAAAACAAATCAACGAGAATGTAAGAAAAGATCTACACCAGGAGATACCAGGAGATACTAGGTAAACAATGTCTTCCAAAAAGCTGAAAAACGCTTAAACTATTTAAGACAATTCAATGCCCTGACTGTGAATGCAGACACCATTATGTAAATGTGTGACAAATTAAATTAATAATTTAGTACATTGTAGACAGGGCACTGAGCCTTATTTAAATTTACAGTAAGGGAGAACATTTTTTATAATTTCTTCTAGTGACTTCAAATAACAGCCCAGGACATTTCATACAGTATTTCCACAAAATATTATCTTATTATCTACAACTAGAGCAGCTATAATACAAACTCAATAGTTAACACGAAGAGTGTAATCAGCTGTATCAACAAATCAATAAACACAATGCTGAAAATTTCTGAGCTAGCCTTTAAATAGGCAGCAAAGAAAAGAAAAGCAGAAGAAACCATTGCAACTTCTGTAGTCTGTACAATAATGTCTGTTCAGTTTTATAATAATGAAACGTAACTGCATCTCTAGAAACAATAAAATGCTTTCCTCCATACTACAGTCTGTTCAGGTAGCAAGTATTGATATTTTAATAAAGTGATATCCACAGTCATCCACAAAAGCCCATTTTCAAAAAGCTTAATAGTAAGCAATTTGTTGAAAATGTATGATGAAATCTTTAAATATGTAGGTAGTGATGTAATAGCTCCTGCCAAAATAAAGCAATATTTTTTAGTAATATGACAAACCAATGCCATAAATTAAACACAACATGATTCACTATATCCTTTAGCATGGTGTTGACTGTGAGAGAATAAAACACAATGCCTGACAAATGTGAAAAAGTTAAGGAGAAAAATGTATTGGTAAAACTACTAGCTAAAGGATAACATACTGACATACTGTTCAGCAATGTACTCTTCCATTAAGGACCCATTCACACTAGAAAATGTTGCCCATCTTTTCTATAAATGTCCACAACCACAATGCCTAAGAACCAGCACCCTGAGGTTATATGTTAGCCTTCTCTGATGCCGGTGGGGGGGGGGGGGGGGCATACAATTGTATGTTACATAGCTAGACAGGCAGACAAATACCACTACCATATATATTGTATATACACAAATATGTAAAAATATATACATAAAATATATAAAAATAGAATACTATTTAGTCACATTAACCCTTTTGTCACCAGAGTAATATTATAAACCATAGCAAGGTCCATATTTAATTTATAGAGGTTATGTAAATGTGTTTTAGTATGTTAACCCCTTATTTTTCATCGCAACAGATATATTACAGAACATAGGTGCCCGCAGAGGCCCATGTTTACCTGCATTGTGCTGAATATGAGTGCCATTTGAGCGCAAGTGCATAGCCTCAAACACACCGTGTTTAGGGCCGTGCACCTACACAGATGTTATGAACAGGGACTTCCACGGGTGTACCATGTTAAACAAATAATACAGTCTTGCTCCCAACTTAAACACTTATGAACAACTTTATATCAATAGGTTCAAAATATTTGAAAACCAAAAAACTTGGAAACACCAAATTTCTTTATTAATGGCTCTAAGAATATTGGGCAGCAACTTAACTTAACAAAACTCGGTCAGTTTGGGGCATGACCCCCTCTCGGAACCGCATCTCCAGCAAAGCGGAGAAATCGCGGGGGAGATAGCGTGGAGTCTCGTTGGCGTCCGGTACCATCGCGAGAACAGTTTGTAAGCATTTTCCTGTGTATGTACATTCACCGTACCTCTGTGGATGCACGAAAACACCGCTTCCCATTCTTTGTCTGTGAGATCAACGGATAATTCAGTTTCCCATTTCTTGCTTGCCCAATTGGTTTTTGGGGTGTTATCAGGGAACAACAGCGTGTATATAAAAGATAGCAGGTGTGATACCGGGGTAGAGCTTGTACTGATTTCTTCAAAGGGAGTGAGGTGTCGGGACCAGGGTGGACGCGGACGGAGAGACTCAAGGAAATGTCGCACTTGGACATATGTCCAGAAGGGTAAGGAGCCCGATCTCAACCTGGATTGCAGGGACTCGTAGGGAATGAGGCGATCCCCGGCAAAGAAGTGAGCGGCACGGACGTGTGAGTGTGGCCATATGTCTGCTAAAAAGGAGGGCACGTGGCCTGGGTGGAAGTCGTAGGCTGGTCATCGGTCCGAGGCAAACGGAAAGCTGGTACTTAGTACAAGCTGTCTTGAAACCGGTCAAGGTCGGGGCGATCAGTGGATGTGTTCGGCAGGAGGGAGGGAGAGAAGACGGTTTGGTCCATGGGGTCTGTGCTAACGGGATGGGAGAGAAGGCGTGTTCCAGATACACCCATGCCTTTGACTTGGCATGGATGTTCCAGTCGGCCACTCTCGACAAGAGGCATGCAAGGTGGTACCTATCTAGGCCAGGGAGGCCTACACCTCCTTTCAGTTTTGGAGTTGTCAGTTTGGCATTGGTCAGACGGGGGTCTTTCTCGTTCCAAACAAATCGTGAGCACGCTGCTCTGTACGTGGAAAAGAAAGCTTTAGGCAACTTAATTGGGACTGTTTGAAAGAGATACAGCATGCGGGGTAAGACGTTCATTTTAATCGCTGCAGCTCTACCAAACCAAGTAAAGAGGCCTGGCGACCAACGTTTAAGGTCAGATTGGATCTGTTGCAATAATGGGAGATAGTTGGTAGAGTATAAGTCTGACAGGGATTTCGGGATTTGGATGCCTAGGTAAGTAATCGAGGTCTCTTTTCCCTTGAAAGGGAAGTTCAGTCGACATTGGGCAAGTAACGTAGTGGAGAGGGAGATATTGAGAGCCTCAGATTTCGAGAAGTTTATTTTGAAGTTGGACAGGGAATGGAAAGTGTTGAGATCTGCTAGCAGATTTGGGAGGGTTGTGATGGGGTCCGTCAAAAAGAGGAGTACATCGTCGGCGAAGGCCGCGACTTTGTACGTACGGCGTTCTATGGCAATCCCCTTAATGTTTGGGTTAGCCCTGAGGCGTCTTAAGAATGGCTCAAGAGTGAGGACGAAGATGAGGGGGGATAAGGGGCAGCCCTGTCTGGTTCCGTTGGTGATGGAGAAAGCAGTCGACAGGTGGCCATTGATGCGGACCCTGGCGGTGGGATTGGCGTAAAGTGCGAGGATAAATTGGAGCATACGTTGCGGGAGACCCAAAAAAGTCAGTGCCTCCCGCATATAGTCCCAGGCCACTCTGTCGAAAGCCTTCTCCGCGTCAAGGGACAAAAAGAACCCCCCTTGCTTCTGCGTCGTGAGCCAATGGTGGACGGAGATGGCCTTGAGGGTGTTGTCCCTGGCTTCCCTGCCGGGGATGAAGCCTACCTGGTCTAAGTCGACCAGGCCCGGCAGGAGAGGCAGGATACACTCTGTTTTTAGTTAACTAAACAAATGTTTTTCAAATTTTCTAGAAAAAATTGACATGTTAAAAACAGAGAAAACTAGCTTTCCTGCTGAAGGTCTAGAATAGGCTAAGTTTACCAGCTTGAAATATACATAGCCATGTCTTCATGATGCTTCAGCCCCTCTGTGACATAAATGTAAGCGTAGGATAGCCACTTAAGGACCGCCGCATGTACATTTACGTCGGCAGAATGGCACCGACAGGCACATCAACGTATATATACGTTGGTGCCTTGGGGGGGATCGGGGGTCCGATCGGACCCCCCCCCCCGTACATGCGGCGGTCCGCGCGGCTGCAGGAGCGATCCGACAAGTGGGGGCGGCTATCCGTTTTCATCCGCCCCCTCCGGATCGCTCCCAGCCAATGCGCGCGCCCGCCCGCCCTGTCACTTCCTCCTCCTGTGTAAACACAGGAAGGAGGAAGCGACGTGATCTCTCCCTCGGCGTTTGTTTCAAGAGCCGCTGAGGAGAGATCACAACACACCAAGTAAGTCTGCACCAACAGCACACTTACACACACACAAAAACACATTTAACCCCCGCGATCGCCCCCCCCCCCCCTCCCCCCTGTCACAGTGTCACTGAATGCAGTAATCATACATGTATGATTACTGTATTTAGTGTCAGTGTGACAGACAGTGTGACAGTCAGTCAGTGTTAGTGTCAGGGTAGCCCCCCCACCCCCCCCAATAAAGTTTTAACCCCTTGATCACTGCCCTAGTTAACCCTTTCACTCCCTATTGCCAGCGTCGCTAAGCGATCATTTTTCTGATCGCTGTATTAGTGTCGCTGTTCCCGCTAGGTAGCTAATTTTTTTTTAATGCGATTTTTTTTACTAAAGACATGTGGCTAAATAAATTTTGGCCTAAATGTTTGACTAAAATTTAGTTTATTGTTTTTTTATTATAACAAAAAGTAAAAAATATTGATTTTTTTTCAAAAATGTCGCTCTATTTTTGTATATAGCGCAAAAAATAAAAATCGCAGAGGCGATCAAATACCACCAAAAGAAAGCTCTATTTGTGGGAAAAAAAGGACGCGAATTTTGTTTGGGAGCCACGTCGCACGACCGCGCAATTGTCTGTTAAAGCGACGCAGTGCCGAATCGCAAAAACCCCTTGGGTCATTTGCCAGCGTATTGGTCCGGGTCTTAAGTGGATAGTTTTGCCTTAAAGCGGAGGTTCACCCAAAAATCAACTTTCTGACATTAGATCCAGCATACTGCCAACATCTGCAGTATGCTGGGTTTTTTTTTTGTACTTATCGTTTTATGAGCCATTGAATCCTGTGGGTAATGGGCATTCGTAAGCCAAGAGGAGTTGATTGACGGGCTGCTTAGTCATGTCACGCCTTCCGAAAATACCCGAGTGTCACTTTGTGTATTTGTAGCGTGTGTAGAATCCTAGAAAAATACACAAAACTGTTATATGGCGCCTGACTTCACAGATTTTTAGATTTTAGATTTTTAGATTTTTTTTTAAATCTGAAAAGTTAACATTTATTAAACATATAGTCCAGGAAAGAAATATGAACAAAGAATGTTGGTGTATACAACCAGTTGGCATAAGAAAGCAGTGTACAGTACAAAAAGATTCACAGTAAGTTACAATGGTGTGTGTACAGTAAATTTGCTGAACAGATATCCACATGGGTATATGGCTAAATAATTTCCAGCTCAGGATATAAGTAGTCTTGACCTGGAAGAGGTTCTTATTGCAGATGTGGGCTTCCCAATCATGTGACGCAGCAATGACATGATGGTAAACTCCTGAACCATGAAGGGGAACTGTCTGTGACAACTTGGTCACTGTGCTAAGGGCATCCTCTTAGCACACAAAAGCAGTTCCCTAATGGATGCATACTGTGTGTGTAGGACTCAGCATTAAAGTGGTTGTAAACTCTTTCATATACCCTGTAAATTGAACAGCCTTAGATCGGGGCGGATCCAGAGTCTGGTCTCGGGAGGGGCACTACCAGAAAATATTTATTTATTTATCAGGGTTATTATGGTGTCAGGATGATTGAAGTGCATTATTTATATTATTACATTGTAATATAAAATGTAATAGTTCAACTCATCATAATGCAGAATCAGTGGTAGCTCCGAGTGTCACTTGACACGCCACCTGCCACCAGATGCAGCTTGTCACTTGCCACGTCACCTGCCACACGTTGCAGAGTGTCACTTGCCACGTCGCCTGACACATGTGGTGGATTGTCACTTGCCACATGTTGCAGATTGTCACTTGCCACGCCACCTGCCACATGTTGCAGATTGTCACTTGCCACATCACCTGCCACATGTTGCGGATTGTCACTTGCCACATCACCTGCCACATGTTGCAGATTGTCACTTGCCACATCACCTGCCACATGTTGCGGATTGTCACTTGCCACTCCACTTGCCACATGTTGCAGATTGTCACTTGCCACTTCACCTGCCATATGTTGCGGATTGTCACTTGCCACATCACCTGCCACATGTTGCAGATTGTCACTTGCCACATCACATGCCACATGTTGCAGATTGTCACTTGCTACGTCACCTGCCACATGTTGCGGATTGTCACTTGCCACATCACCTGCCACATGTTGCGGATTGTCACTTGCCACGTCACCTGCCACAAGTTGCGAAATGCCACTTGCCTGCCACGAGATGCAGATTATCACCTGCCACACCTTGCGGATTGTCACGTGCTAAGGTGTTACTTTGCTTGTCTGAGTCGCGCAGCAGAAAGATGATGTAATCTCTCTGCTGCCTGCACAGTGAGGGCAGAAGTTACTGCAGGGATGCAGGGCTGGTACGGGGTGGTGAGAGATGATGTCATCTTTCTGCTCCCCCGGCCGCCGGCTTGTTGATTGGCCAGCCGCCCGCTCACCCAGACAGCCGACCAGCTGACCACCCACTCACTGAGGAACCTGGCAGGCCACGCTGTCACCCGCCTGCTCTGCCACACGTACATGGAATCGCATATCAGACTCTTCGATGCCCGCAAATTCCGCAACTAGAAATTAGCAAATTTTTTTATTTCTAATTGGCTAATTTCTCGGGGCTGGCAATTTCCCTGTTGCCACCCCTGGATCCGCCCCTGCCTTAGATGATACACAGATGAAACAAATCCTCCTTCATAAGTTTTACTTGTTTGTCTGTCGTCTTCTCTTCCTTACATCCCTTCAAATGGGCAGAATCACGGTAAAATCCTTCTTCATCTATCAGGAGCAGAGAGACAGGGGTGGAGAGCTGTTACAGTGAGTGAAAGCTGATTGGAGGAAAGATACAGAGCTGTGTTCTGATTAGAAAAACTGTGTGCTGAGCTCCCTCCCCCCTCCCAAATGTATTTCATGTGTTTTCTCAGAATTGACTCATACCTGATAACAGAGGAACAAAGCGCCAGAGAGAAATTACATTTAGAGCTTTGGGGAGAGATAAATAAACACTACATATATGCTTTAGTTAGATTTAATGACTGAGGTTTACAACCACTTTACGGTCCACCCACCCTGATACTGCATATATGTGGGCTAATTTTCACCAGTTGTCATGCACATAGGCACATGTTTTGATGCACATAACACATGTGCTGTTGTGCATTTTGCATGTGCTGCCGTGCATTGTTTACAACACATCACAGTTATTCCGTTTTTTAAACCCTTTTTTAAAATGACATTTTTCAGTGTTAAAACAGGCATAATTGTACATTTATGAATGTTTGTCAATTATTAACCGAATACAGTTTAGTATGAATTTTATAGGTACATATCCTATTTATTTTAGTAGTAATTTTATAAGATATGTGTTTGTGTATTAGTAATGATTGTAGAGTATTTTTTTTCCAAAATATTGGTTGGATAAATATTTGAGCACCTACAAAATCACCTACAAAATCAGTAGCAACATCTTTTTTCTACCAGTCCTGTGCTTTCAGAAAATGTATGGTTTGGGGAATAACATCAAACTATTATCTGTGTTCAACAACAATTTTTCTGTATGTTTTTTAAACAACTATTAGGCATTAAACACAATTCCATTGAACCCTACACAACTTTTGAGTGGATTAAAAGAAACCTATAGAAAGAGAAAACACAGGAGCTTCCATTGCTGACCACCTTTAAAAAATGTTTGTTGCCTGGCAATCTAAAGCTTAAGTGTTTTCTGAGTCAGTGACCTGGAACAAACTTGGAGCAATCACAGTCATATTGAAGTCAGAGCTTCCCAGTAAGGGACTCACAAAAATACTGAATCCAAAGTGTAGTAGGCATGACATCCATGAAACCAGCATTTTCATAAGGGGCTAAGCAATGAGTGTCCCTATGTTTCCCTCACCACAGGTTTTCTTTAATAAGAAATGTGTTCTCAGCTGCAAATAAGTTATCTTAAACCTTTAGTGGAAGCACAACTGAATAGTACACTAAAATACAGCACAAAACCTGGTATATATTTTTATTGGTGATTTTATCCAAGTTACAGTTCTCCTTTAAGGCTCACTGAACATATAAATCCATGTATATGGAACGCTGAGGTCAAGATCCCTAATGTATTGCAAGGGGTACATTATTTTATAAAATACAGTGCAACTGAAGCAAGGCGACATATACAGACTGCATAGTTCAAGATCAAAAGTATTGGGACACCTGCCTTTACGCGCACATGAACTTTAATGGCATCCCAGTCGTAGTCCGTAGGGTTCAATATTGAGTTGGCCTACCTTTTGCAGCTATAACAGCTCAACTCTTCTGGGAAGGCTGTCCACGAGGTTTAGGAGTTTATCTATGGGAATGTTTGATCATTCTTCCAGAAGCGCATTTGTAAGTTCAGGCACTGATGCAAACGAGAAGACCTGGCTCGCAGTCTCTGCTCTAATTCATCCCAAATGTGTTCTATCTGGCTGATGTCAGGATTCTGTGCAGGCCAGTCAATTTTTTCAACCCTGAACTCGCTCATCCATGTTTTTATGGACCTTCATTTGTTCTGTGATGTAGGGTTGTTTAACAGGGGATGGGCATGGCCCCTTAGCTCCATTTAAGAGAACTCTTAAGGCGTCAGCATACCAAGACATTTTGGACAATTTTATGTTCCCACCTTTGTGGAAACAGTTTGGGGATAGTCTCTTCCAATTCTCTTCCAATTCCAAAATGACGGCGCACTAGTGAACAAAGCAAGGTCCATAAAGACATGTATGAGCGGGTTTGGGGTGGAGGAACTTGACTGGCCTGCAGAGAGTCCTGACCTGAACACTATAGAACACCTTTGGGGAGCAGAGACTGTGAGCCAGACATTCTCATCCACATTAGTGCCTGACCTCACAATTGTGCTTCTGGAAGAATGGTCCAACATTCCCATAGACACAGTCCTAAACCTTGTGAACAGCCTTCCCAGAAGAGTTAAAACTGTTACAGCTGCAAAGGGTGGGCCAACTTAATATTGAACCCTATGGACTATGACTGGGATGCCATTAAAGTTCATGTGTGAAGGCAGGTGTCCCAATACTTTTGGTAATATCGTATTTTTTTATGTTTATAAGTTGATAAATGTATCAGCAAAGCAGACCTGATGAGGAACGAGTGTCTCAGTTTCCCCATCAGACTCCACTCACTGAAGCATTACTGGTTGCTATGAGGCTGCTGACAGGCTGTAAAGCCAACAACATACTTAACAAGCAGTGATGGGGAAAGTAATTGTAGCAAACCTGTTGCTCTGCATTAATATTAATTACCTCCAGTTTTATTATCTATGAACTGGTGGTAATTATTTTATAATCTGGTGCAGTAATAGCACCACGTTGTAAGTGGCACTATTAAAAAAAACTACCTAGTCCGACAAATGTTTTGGCTTCTTTCCCCTGTATAACTTATGCAAGGCCACATGCACCCTGGGCATTAGGGTTCTGTGCATGAGATTCCAGAGTTTTCCTGCTGAAAGGTTTTCTGGCTGGACAGGGCTGGATGGTGCACCAAATGGTACTAATGTTTAGGGTAGTATGCCCACAGGGCTGAATCCCAAAAATACCAATTTATTGTGTTTCAAAAATTTGATCCCTGGCTGGCTACCCTGAACCTTAGTACCACTCAGTGCACCATCCAGTCCCTTCCAGCAGCTTTCAGACTCTCATAGAGTTTTACAGACTGCTGGTAATGGCAAATAAATTACTAGCAAGAGAGAATATTGTGCAAAGTACATATCTTACAGCCCATAAGCAGTTATACATATTAAGCAGGCCAATTTCAACATGAATGTGCTTTCAATAAAGTGGAATGAAATATTTTCCTGTAATTCACAGAAATGATTTTGGAAAAAAGACATCCCTTAAGCAGTCATTGGCAGAGCCTCTTAACAGTGGGAACATTATGCCAAGTTGAGGATAATCACCCACCCATAACAAACAGATGTACTGTAGTAGAAATCCTGCCAGTTTCAAACACCTACTCAAGCAACTCAATCCATCACATGACAAAAGAGCTATGTTCACATAATATACCCCCTTCCCCATCAATAACATACTTCAACCTTGTTTAGCAAATGTATTTATATCAAGTATGGAACAGAAAGTCTGATTTGTTGCAAAATTCATATACTGCTTTGTGGTACTGTAACAGGTAGAGGGATCCGATTAATCGTCAGATAGGGTGTAGCTTTTAATTTGATCCCTATGTTTTAAGCTTTTCTTTGACAAGACAACATTTCTGTAGGAGAGAACAAGGACATTGCATTTAGAAATAAACAATTAAATAATTAGGAGACTGAAGATGGAAAATGTTACAGATTTGCAACACAAATCTTAAGCCTGTATGGACAGGCTGCAATTACTTTGGGATATTAAGCAAAGTATTGTGTCTATTTGTTTCAAATTTCAAATGAAAAAAAATCACAGATTTTCTGCACAATTTTAAACTTTTCTTTGATAGACAGCACTACCTGAGGGAGAGAGTAATGTCCTGTACACACGATCGGTCAAACCGATGAGAACGGTCTGATGGATTTTTCCATCGGTTAACTGATGAAGCTGACTGATGGTCAGTCGTGCCTACACACCATCGGTTAAAAAAACTATCGTGTCAGAACGCGGTGACATAAAACACAACGACGTGCTGAAAAAAATGAAGTTCAATGCTTCCAAGCATGTGTCGACTTGATTCTGAGCATGCATGCATTTTTAACCGATGGTCTTGCCTACAAACGATCGTTTTTTTGCTATCGGTTAGGTATCCATCGGTTAAATTTAAAACAAGTTTGCTTTTTTTAACCGATGGCACCCACACACGATCGGTTTGGTCTGAAGAAAATGGTCCATCAGACCGTTTTCATCGGTTTGACCGATCGTGTGTACGCGGCTTAAGGGCACTGCATCTAGGAAAAAAATGATACAGATTTTATAGAAGCCTGAAGATGGAAAAATGTTACATGCTTGCACCACAGATCTTAAGCATGTATAGACAGGCTGCAATTTTGGAATGCCTGAGAAGGCACATTATATCTGGAAATAATACATTAGTGTCCTGATTCCTAGACTGAAGAGGGAAAAGTTTTACAAATTAGCACCCTGGCTATTATGCCTATTTAAACAGGCTTCAATTTCCTAGGGATTTCGAAAGCATATGGCCCCTGAAACAAAAAAAACAGTGTCTTGTTTCGGAAGGCTCAAGATAGGATTTGCATCATAGTAACATGAGCAGGTTGCAATTTTTTAAACAAATGAGTTTGCACATTGTATCTGGAACTAAAAGGTAAGTTAATTTGTGTACAACTGGAAACAATCTTGAAAAGAACTGCACCACACTTTTCAGTCCTTCATTGGAATAGGCTGGATATTCTGAGGGGGAGTGTAAGCTGATTGCATTCAAAAGTGACAAATTGGCTTGTTTTTTCACAGAATAAATAAGGAGAAAAGTTGACAGATTTGCTGCTAAATTTGTAATCGTTTGGACTGGCTGTTTTTTTTTTTTTTTTTTCAAATAGACTGCAACTAGAAAGAGGCAGGTATTATATTTTTTCCAAGAATTAATCAAAGTCATACATGCTAAGAGATTAGTAAGACGGGCTGCTATAGAATGTCATCCATACAACAAGCAAAGTCTACTTAAAAAAAAAAAAAAAAATTATTTCTTCCAGACAAAAAAGAGAATAATATAAATGATTGCAGCACAGAATTAAGCCCTTTTAGACAGACGGATAGTATTGAGGTAGAGAGAAGGTAGACTGCATTTGTAAAAAAAAAAAACATTCTTTTATTTGAGATTTAAAATGGAAAAATTTAAGTAATTTCAAGCACACATTTGAAGTCTTTTTGAAAAGGCCACAATTTTGAAGGTAAAAGCATGTAGAGTTCATCAATAAATATAAAATGTAATGAAATCTTTGCATAGACACAATGTAAATATTGTAAAGACAGTCTCTTCCTTTTTATTGGGAGAATAACTTAGGCCGCGTACACACGATAGGTTAAACCGATGAGAACAGTCTGATGGACTGTTTTCATTGGACCAAACCGATCGTGTGTGGGCGCCATCGGCTAGTTATCTATCGGTTAAAAAAAGGGAACTTGTTTTACATTTAACCGATTAAAAATCCACGCATGCTCAGAATCAAGACAACGCATGCTTGGAAGCATTGAACTTCATTTTTCTCAGCATGTCGTTGTGTTTTACATCACCGCATTCTGACACGATCAGTTTTTTAACCGATGGTGTGTGGGCGCGATGGTCCATCAGTCAGCTTCATCGGTTAACCGATGAAAACGGTCCATCAGACCGTTCTCATCGGATGGACTGATCGTATGTACGCGGCTTTAGAAGCAGAGACTATAAGATATAATTCTACAAGTGTCTGCTCCAGCAGCAAGACCATTGCTGCTGTGAAGCTGATGCCTACATTGTTACAGCTTAGTATTCTGGTTGCCCCCTCAAATGGTGAAAATATGGTGAATAAGTATTGTATAAAGAGCTACTGACATAGGGAGAAGAACCCTAGCAGTCTTGTGTCTGTTCTCATGCTATACTGACACAGGTACTCAATAATTGCCCAGAGATGTATGTGCAACTACTGCAGCATGGCCAAGGTAGGGTTCCACCGGGTGGGCATATCACATATCAGATGGTGTGCAGGCAGATGGAGTTCCTGCTGAAAAACAACCAGGCACACACTGGCTGTGTTTTAACACCTAAAATGGTTACAGACTCTTCTGGCCTTCCTCAGAAGATGCTGTAAACAAGGGTACCTAGACAAGATTACTGAACCACCAAGTTGAGGACGTATGCCAGGGAAGACACGTGCGCGATCCTTCCCTGTCGAAGGACAGACAGCAGGTTATTGCAGTTTTCACAGAGCTGACAGAATCTCTGCCTCAGGGTGCCTCCTGCATACCAGCTGCAACATTGTGTGACATAATCTGTCTGACCCATTATATAGCATCTTCAATGCTTGTGGAGAACTGGTGGTACAGATGACTCACCCAAAAAAGGCATTGAGGAGGCATTAAGGAAGAGATGTAGGTGATAGAACTGTCATGGTCACCAACTGTAAGGATGCAGAGCGGTACAGACAGCTACAATGCTGTTCCCTATCTCTCTATCCTTCCTGGCTGCCAGCAGAATAATCTACTGGGCCATAAAAGATATATCATGTCCCTGGCTATAATGACTGGACCACATGTCTGTGGTCACATGAACCTTCCTGCTGACTGTGTGATCCAAAGATATAGAGACATTTTTTTCCACATGATGATGGTGGAGGGTAGGAATGGACTTATGGGCAAAACAGAGTAGTTGAGCCTGTCATTGTGGTGCAATACAGGCCACAAATGCACAAAAAGGGGCTAAATTCACCAACTGGAAAGGCAGGAGCTGAAAAGCCAGCAATTGTGCTAAGCTGGCTCTGAGCCTCTGAATATGGGGGTGGCTAGGGGGTATACTTATTTCCATTTCAGCAGCTACGTCAGAGAAATGTGTCTGCCGATTGCTACAGCTGAAGGTAGCAGGGTGTAGTTGGCAGATTTAGAAAAAGGTTTCAGCCTATGTTTGCTCCTATTCTGTGTGGCACCATGCTCACCCTCCTACCAGTTGGAAGAGACATAAGGTAAACCTCTGACTCTCATTGAAAGACTTTCTTCTTTATCTCTGGAGGCTGCTAATGGGGAAACTTGTATCGTGGGGATTAGAAGTGGAAGGAGAGGTGCTGGACAGAGTGTGACTTTTACCCTGCTGACAGCTAGCATTCAGGTGCTGCTCCCAAGAGCTGAGTGGTAAGTCATTTGATAACAGATGATAAAATAGGATGGCTGCTTCCTCCACACTTCTGCAACCTACCCCTGGGTGACATCCTTTCCTCACTGATGTTGTCTCTCTCCCTCATTTTTCTCCTCTGCTATATCTCTCACTCTGGTATGGTCAGTGAACTTATGTGAACCTCCCTCCCTTTCACTACCGGAGCCAATGTCTCAGCAGGCTGCATGTGCAAGGACATATGTGCCAATTTGTTGTCTTTGTTCTTGCCTGCCTCTGCATTATTTTGCAAGAAGTGGCTAATACTGGCTCCCAGTAAAGCCTGTGAGAGCAGAGAGAGAGGAGAGAGCCGCTACAGAGCAGCACAACGTAGGACCCAGTGAGGGTTCAGGTAAGTATGGGGGGGGGGTGAGAGAGAGTACTGGTACCTAAAAAAAATTACATTAATGCAAAGAATGCATTAAGGTAAAAACTGTTTAGGCTTTACAACTACTTTACAACCACTTTCAAACAAACCAATACAGATTCAAAATCACCAACCATTACCCTTCACCAATAGGAATGACAATGTGGTCTTTATTCAGATATATGGAAAGGCTCCTGCCTGAAGTTGGGCTGGGAGGTGGACTGGAGATACTGCAGCAGACCCCTGAGGCCTCGATGGACCGTTTCAGCAGACATCTCTGCTCGTGTGTATGGGCTAGCGGACAGATTTCTCCACCCGACAGATTTCAAAGCATGCTTTGAAATCTATCCGGTGGGAATCTGTCCGCCCGACATGTCTGCTGGTTAGTACACTTACCAGCAGACATGTCGTCCCCCACCGCCGCCGCGCCACCGCCGAATGGATTCGGCGCATGCGCGGAAGTGTTTAACTTCCTGGTGCGGTGACGTGGCGGTGACGTGGCGGCGTCAACGTCACCGCCGCGTCACCGCCACGTCACCGCGCCATCCGGCGGCGGGGAATTTGATCCGATGGTGTGTACACGCCATCGGATCAAACTCCCGATCGGACATATCCGATGGAAATGGTCCGCGGACCGTTTTCATCGGATATGTCCGATCGTGTGTACGAGGCCTCACACTCTGTCCTGGGTAGAGAGAAAATAGCATATAGAAAGGGAGGGGGTGGTGTCTGCGCTGAAATAGTGAAAAAGGGGGAGGGGAGAAATGTGTGGATGTGGGTGGGAGATGGGGCAGGTGACTGGATGGGTAGATGGTGGATGAAGGTGAATTTAGGACAACATAATAACCAACATTATGAAATAGACAATGTGAATGGATATACACATTAAGGGTGATTACCAATAAATACAAAAATTGTGACAACAAAGAAAATAACACTAGCCGGTGCAATGTGAAACCAATGGAGAACCTTAGATTAGACACAATACTAAATCCAAACAGACTGTAAGACCAGAGAAAATTCCATGGGGAAATGCCTCTGGATCCACAAAAATGTGAATATATGAATAAATAAAGTCTCTGGTGAAAAAAACAAAATGTCCAGGAAAGTCCAGAGTGAAATAGTGGTGCCAGGAAAGGGTGACAGCAGAAAACACCTCAGGTGGTCCCCAGCTCCTCACCTCAAGGCTATTGCACGGATAGCCCAAAACAACACCTCCCGGTGGAGGACAGTGATCCCTCAGCAGGGCAAGCAGCAGAAGCACTCCACAGGGTGATGGATGATGGGCCTATCTCCCACGAACAGCGAGTTCGTTCTTGATCTAGTAGTAGGTACCCTCTTGTAAGATTGGCCAGATAGTCACTCAAAGCAATGGACCTCTCAGGTGGCATACATGATGAAAAAGAAACAGACCATAGCGCAATCCCGCAAGGTAAAAACACATTTAATAAAAAATAACACTCACATTTAAAACGATCCAATGGGGCATAAAACAAATGGACGTCAGGTGGAACACTCTGCGTCAGGCGTATGGACTCTGTGGCTCCTCGATCCCTACGCGTCTCGTCACACCACGTGACTTCCTTAGGGGATGATGCTGGTGAGACTTCCTGGTCTTAAATACACTGCCCGAATGTCCGCTTTACTGGGCGCATGGCGGCCATTTTCCCGTAGCCCGCACTCGTGATTGGGTGATGAATGCATACTAAGATGATCGCCATCTTGCCTGTGACACTTCCTATTTGCAAGTAGGAGTGGCTCCAGGGATGGACATAGAGTGATAGGGTGTAGAGCGGAATGGGCGGATCAGTGTCTGGTGTAATAACACCAGAGTGACATGGACATATAAATACACTGTCCGGATGTCCGCTGTACTGGGCGCATGGCGGCCATTTTCCCGTAGCCTACACTGATGATAGAGTGTTGGATTTACATCCTATAGTGGTCGCCATTTTGCCTGGGACACTTCCTATTAGTAGGTAGGAGTGACTACAGAAAGTGGCACACTAGTGATAGGATGTGAGGCGGAGTGGGCAGGTCTGGGTCTGGTGTAGTTACCATATAATACCAGCAGAGTGACATAACCAAATAACCAATTTCCAATCGAAGACTGGAGAGAAGTGGCAAAATATTAAAAACTAAAAACCGGGAGGAGAAAATGAATGATCTCAGATCGATTCCTTAATTCTAAAATTGGAGATAAAATTAAAATAAAATAGGAATGTAAACGGATGGAGATAGATATATATTAGGAAAACCATATATAACAACCTGCCCGGCAGATAGGGCAGGAATAATGACATGGATTTAAATGGGTTTCCCTTGTGGCATACTGCAGAAAATAACTGGGCTCTGACAGGAGCTGCAGAGACAACACGCATGACACATATTAGGCGGTTTTGCTATAACCGTCGGCCTGTTTGGTATGAGCATATACATAAGACTACGAATGTATGCAAAGTAAATACATATAAAATGCACATATATATATAGGAAACAGAACTAGATCTAGCATATAAGGAGGAAGGGGGGAAATAAGCATATAAGGAGGAAGGGGGAAAGGGAAGGCTGGTCCTAAAAAGGAAGGTGCTCTTAGAAGTCATTGAGAAAGCAATTCAGATCAAAATCTATATCGAGTCCTCTTGGGGCAAAAGTATCCATGGAGAAGATGAACTTTGATTCTAGTTGACTAAGCGACCTAACTGCCCAAGACAGAGTGTCAGGGGTCTGCTGCAGTATCCCCAGTCCACCTCCCAGCCCAACTTCACCCCAACCCATCCCCCTTGGTAGCGCAGGAGCCTTTCCATATATCTGTGTTCTTTCTTCCTACTACACTCCTGCAGCAACCATGGAAATTTTTACATTTCTAGAACAAAGAGAGGTCTATCTTGACCTAGTATTTAACCCAGAGGACCCTAAAACAGATAACAACATTGAATATCTTATGCGCCGTCTAGGACATGGACTAGAAAAGAAAATTAGCCTATGGTGGGATGTCACCACCTTTGACAGGTACATCAAGGCTAACATAGTCCCCCGACGTCTGAGGTGGGATGTACCCCCCAACGACGGCCTGAAAGATCAGGAGTCCATTGATGAATGGTTTACTTTGCATACATTCGTAGTCTTATGTATATGCTCATACCAACCAGGCCGACGGTTATAGCAAAACCGCCTAATATGTGTCATGCGTGTTGTCTCTGCAGCTCCTGTCAGAGCCCAGTTATTTTCTGCAGTATGCCACAAGGGAAACCCATTTAAATCCATGTCATTATTCCTGCCCTATCTGCTGGGCAGGTTGTTATATATGGTTTTCCTAATATATATCTATCTCCATCCGTTTACATTCCTATTTTATTTTAATTTTATCTCCAATTTTAGAATTAAGGAATCGATCTGAGATCATTCATTTCCTCCTCCCGGTTTTTAGTTTTTAATATTTTGCCACATCTCTCCAGTCTTCGATTGGAAATTGGTTATTTGGTTATGTCACTCTGCTGGTATTATATGGTAACTACACCAGACCCAGACCTGCCCACTCCGCCTCACATCCTATCACTAGTGTGCCCCTTTCTGTAGTCACTCCTACCTACTAATAGGAAGTGTCCCAGGCAAAATGGCGACCACTATAGGATGTAAATCCAACACTCTATCATCAGTGTAGGCTACGGGAAAATGGCCGCCATGCGCCCAGTACAGCGGACATCCGGACAGTGTATTTATATGTCCATGTCACTCTGGTGTTATTACACCAGACACTGATCCGCCCATTCCGCTCTACACCCTATCACTCTATGTCCATCCCTGGAGCCACTCCTACTTGCAAATAGGAAGTGTCACAGGCAAGATGGCGATCATCTTAGTATGCATCCATCACCCAATCACGAGTGCGGGCTACGGGAAAATGGCCGCCATGCGCCCAGTAAAGCGGACATTCGGGCAGTGTATTTAAGACCAGGAAGTCTCACCAGCATCATCCCCTAAGGAAGTCACGTGGTGTGACGAGACGCGTAGGGATCGAGGAGCCACAGAGTCCATACGCCTGACGCAGAGTGTTCCACCTGACGTCCATTTGTTTTATGCCCCATTGGATCGTTTTAAATGTGAGTGTTATTTTTTATTAAATGTGTTTTTACCTTGCGGGATTGCGCTATGGTCTGTTTCTTTTTCATCATGTATGCCACCTGAGAGGTCCATTGCTTTGAGTGACTATCTGGCCAATCTTACAAGAGGGTACCTGCTACTAGATCAAGAACGAACTCGCTGTTCGTGGGAGATAGGCCCATCATCCATCACCCTGTGGAGTGCTTCTGCTGCTTGCCCTGCTGAGGGATCACTGTCCTCCACCGGGAGGTGTTGTTTTGGGCTATCCGTGCAATAGCCTTGAGGTGAGGAGCTGGGGACCACCTGAGGTGTTTTCTGCTGTCACCCTTTCCTGGCACCACTATTTCACTCTGGACTTTCCTGGACATTTTGGTTTTTTCACCAGAGACTTTATTTACTCATATATTCACATTTTTGTGGATCCAGAGGCATTTCCCCGTGGAATTTTCTCTGGTCTTACAGTCTGTTTGGATTTAGTATTGTGTCTAATCTAAGGTTCTCCATTGGTTTCACATTGCACCGGCTAGTGTTATTTTCTTTGTTGTCACAATTTTTGTATTTATTGGTAATCACCCTTAATGTGTATATCCATTCACATTGTCTATTTCATAATGTTGGTTATTATGTTGTCCTAAATTCACCTTCATCCACCATCTACCCATCCAGTCACCTGCCCCATCTCCCACCCACATCCACACATTTCTCCCCTCCCCCTTTTTCGCTATTTCAGCACAGACACCACCCCCCCTCTTCAATGTGGTCTTTATTACTGTTGGTGCTGTATAAATCATGTATTATTATAATAATAATAATGTTACCATGGGACTTATTCCTTGATTTTACTATCAGCCAAGTCTAGACATGAATGTGGGCAATATACAATAAATAGTGCAGCGCTAAATGGTCATGAGTGGTACACTTGTAAATATACCACAGAGTGCATATAAACTTAGAAGCCCAAAGGCTATGTTAAATAGTGTGAAAGTCCATGTATATTAAACACGTAGTGAAACAATTTTCAAAGGATGGCACTGAATACAGGAATGACAGGTTGCCTGTTGAAATCTCTGATTCTTCATGCAAAAGATGTATAGGGTGCTCGTTTACCGCAAACATTGCACTCATCTGATATATAACAGTGAGTCAGAAAAGCTTGGGGTCTCAGAGACCTGGATCAGAGCAGCAGGATCCCAGTGGTGGCCAAAGATATCTGAAACAAACCTGTGAAGGGTGGTCCACGATGCTGAGACAAGGAAACAGCACTCCTCCCGATGGTAGATGGATATTGGAATAGATCAGTATAGATTCCAAATGTATCAGGAATATGGGAAATAAAAGAAAAAAAGCTCCCAATGGTGCAGGTCATAAAACGAATGATGGTTTATTGCGTAAAATTGGAATACAGAAAATGACAAAAATTGAAAAAAAGTGATCACAAAAATAAGTTATAAAAGCAATGTGGGGTGCAGTAATGGAATACAGACGCGTTTCGACTAAGGAAGTCATCAACAGGGGCATGCTGTCATTTAGAGGCAGCTCTAGGCTTTGTGAGGCCTTAGGCAAAATTTTGACATGAGGCCCCACTCACATCCCCAATATGGGAAAAATATTCAAGCAAGAAAAATGGCTGCAGAAAAATGCACGGATCTAGCACACAGGTGATTAGCACCCTCCTCACCCATCAGATATATGTAGCCAATATAACATCTTAGACCCAGCAAGGTGACAGCAGGGAACAGAAAACACAGGGCAGCGGCTGCCTAATTTTCATAATTAAAGAGCCGCCTCTGTCACTGGAAATTGTGGTGCTTTTAAGGACTAAACTGCACAATACGCTAAGGACAAAGGGCAGTGTTCGTGGTGTCACCAACCAACTTCAATTTGCTGTTGCTGCGGTTGATCTTGTCAATAAAAAAAAAAAAGCTTTAGGGCAAAAAAATTTAAATAGCAACAAAAAAAACAGCAACCCTAGAACTACTGTATGTGAACAAAATAAAACCTTTTTTTCCCCCACTTACACAGGCAAAGCACAGGTTCACGTTAAATGGTTAGTGGCACAATCTCAACCAATCTAACTTTTTAGCAAACCAGTTTTGCCAATTTACTATAATGAATGCATAAATCATATCATGTTTTTCTTTCCTTTGTAAATTGCCCTGTTTTTCTTATACACCTCGTCATTCATCTCCTGAAATACAGCCAGCTATACGATCGATGGTTTTAAACACTGTTTCCATACCTTTAAATAACATAGTGACAACAAGAGAACCATCACTCTTCTAAAATGAGTCACAAGAGCTGTGAAATTTCACTACATATACACAATACAAGCTAAAATGTGTGGACACACAATTAGCTGTTTCCTAGCTCCAAAGCTCATAACCTGTGTATTTATCAGATATCAAGCTGATATCTGCCACACTTTCTGAATGTCTTTCATTAACTAATGTATGCGATTTTACAAAACATACATGATTTGCAGCTTGACCCCAAGGAGCAAGAATATTGTTTATTAGAAGTGTCTCTAGCCAGTTAATCCAGGTTTCACATTGCAATACCACCTACTGTACATCTACTTGGCTGGAGATGTAGATGACTAGTTTCTAATTAGTAACAAATTTTGACACTGGCAAGATACTAATAAATAATGGAATCTGACTTACTAAATAATGTAAACTGGTATTACAATATTACAAAAACAACATAAAATAAGTGGTCTGAACTATTGCCTTACAAATAGATAAATTTAATGAAGGACTGACCATCTTGACATTTACAAGAGCTGCTTTTTATGGCAGTCATCATACCAAGGAAATCCAGCAGAGATCAGAAAGTGCAGATCTGAATTGCTTATAATGTCCTTATTTAACTATCACATCATTACAGGAAATTAAAGTGTATTTTATTAAAAAAAAGTTTGTATAGCTATTTGTTCAGCAAAACTGCTGGTACATTTGTTCTGTTCAAATGGGGCAAAATTGAATGTTCTCCTTCTATTTCCTCTATGGGTTAGATGTTTTTAATTTACAAAAAAAAATGTGTGGTTAGGGAAAATACCACATTAGGGACAATAGCTAGGCTGAGCTGAGGATCATAGGATTTATTTATTTTTTCCTTTTTTTTTTTATATGAATTAATAACATTTGACCTGTAGATCAATCACACAGAATGTAAAGCCTCGTACACACGATCAGTCCATCCGATGAGAACGGTCCGAACGGTAATGACGCAAGACAGTTTGTGCACATATCATGAATTAAAAAATAGAAGAGACTTATTGGTGATAGATGAATGGCGGTATACCCAGCTAAAACACTTTTTCGAGGCCCTACCCCAGCCTATTAGATCAGCAAAGAATCTACGCCCCCTAGAGAAATTGTGTGGAGAAAAAGGAGGAAGGGGGTAACCTCTAAGATTTATAAAATATTGAAGGAAGTGGAAAAGTCAGAGATACCGCCATACATCAGGAAATGGGAGGAGGAATTAAGAGTACAGTTGAATGATTTAGAGACAAGGCAATTAAGGCAATTAATGAAGAGGGTACACTCCACGACAGTAAACAGCAACATGATGGAGTTAAAGGAGTTGGAAATGAAAACATTTTTTCACCCTAACGCAATCTATGCATTAAAGCAGGGGTGGCCAACCAGTGGCCCGGGGGGCCACATGTGGCCCGCGGAGCCCTCTGATGTGGCCCGCGACCTCCTGCTCTGGAATGGTGGGTTGGCAAGCCCAGATCGGAGGTTGCCGACCCGCTATACCACAGCATCAGTGTTGTGAATGAAGCTGGTGATAGAGGAAGAAAGCGGCTGCAGAGTAGAGCCCCATAAGCTGATGCTTCCTCCACAGTGCCGGCTTTTGCCACAGGTGGAGTCTATGGCAAAGGTCAGCTAATCCGCAGGATAGACACGGGTGCACTACGCTGCACCCGCAGTGTGCGTAAACCGCAGCTCATCCGTGTGAAAGCAGTCTTAGGCCCTTTTCACACGATCAGCCCAACCAAATGGGACCCTCAATTCACCTCTATAGAGCGAGAGATGTCTGTTTAGGGCCGCCTACCTTCAATCTGAAAAACAGGAGGGAATTCTTCCCCTTTCATCTGGGCGGATCGTAGAACCTATAGAGTAGCCGTGACCTGTCATCCGCCAGCTCCGCTCATTGTGGCCCTTAACTGGTTACCAAGTTGCTGAAGTGGCCCTCGCTCTGCAAATGGTTGGGCACCCCTGCATTAAAGGCTCTTTCACACGGGCGGACTGTTCAGATCCGCCTGCCAGTTTTTTACGCGGACCTGAACGGACGCTCTGTGCACCTCTATGGAGCCATGAATGTCAGCGGTGACATCCCCGCTGACATCCGACCTGCTCCGATCCGCCAAATTATGACGTATCAGATCGGGTGAACAACAACGGAGAGATCCCCGCTGAGTAAGCGGAGGTTCACGGGGCGGATCATTACTGATCCGCCCCGTGTGAAAGAGCCCTAAGGTGAAAAAACATCTAATGTTGCCACCCCCCCCCCAGCCCCCGTTTTACTTACCTGACCCTTCGAAAGTCCTGCGCAGTCCCGAGATCCTCTTCACCACTCAGCCTGGTCGCTGATTGGCTAGGGCGGATGGAATAAGAGCTGTCAATCACATCCAGTGACCCTGCCGAGGGGCGGGGGCATAGATAGGGCCACTTCTGGGCATAGATAGCCGCAAGTGGACCTCTACTTTAAACTTGCACCCAAAACTCTACTGCGTTACATTGCTGCTGAACTGCATCATATTAGCATGCCCCTCACTCTGTACCAGCCTCGATCATAACCTCAAAATCTGTCCAAAGCACAGATTTCTATTGCTAATCACCATCTTAAGTCTAAAGGGCCTATCATAATCCATCTATCATTTGTCACTGTAAAACAACTCTGCATTAATGATCAAGCCCAGATATCTTATTAGGTTTATGCATTGTTCTGGCTTTCTTTCAAGGTTTGTGAAAAATAAAACACAACAAAGCCCTTGATCTATTCCATAATCCCTTTCTGACCCTTATCCCTAACTGATCCCTGCAGTTTTGCATGTACTATCTCACTAAAGATGTTAAACATTTCAACATATTTACATAATTTAAAATGATTTGTGTTTTTAACTTGTCACTGTCAAGATCCAGGTCCCAAACCAGTGCTTCTGCTGTGCCTGGCAGTGGCTGAACAATCAATAAATGAATGAATAAATAGCCTTTAGTCCCTTACCCTTAAAACTCAGGTCTGGTCCCGCACTCCCAGAGCTAGCGTTGGAACCAATCAGGCTCCTTGCCCTGCTCACTTCCTACCCAGTGCCCTCCTAGAAATCCTTTACTTCTACCTCCTTCCCTCAATGGCATCACCTGCTAGATAGGAAGATTACACCATCAAGAGTTCTGCATTGGTCACTTCACCCGGTGTGGAGCACCGAACTGCCTGGGAAGCTAGCACCCACTGGGACCCCCTAGCTTTAAACAGACTCTTCCCCAGGTAGGTACTCTACCAGACATATTCAAGAAACTGCTGTGATACAGTATACTATTTCACTGTAAAAAATATAATGTATTTCTTGTGAAAAAAAAATACTTAGGGCCAGATTCAGGTAGATGGGCGAATCTTTATTTTGGAGTAACGTTTCTCATTTACGTTACTCCGCCGAAACTTTAGGAGCAAGTACTGTATTCACAAAGCACTTGCTCCTAAAGTTGCGGCGGCGTAGCGAAAATGAGCCGGCGGAATTCAAATTGGGCGGGTAGGGGGCGTGTATTATTTAAACTAGACGCGATCCCGCGGCGAACGTACTGCGCATGCGTCAACTGTCAGTGCGCATGCTCCAAATTCTGTCAGTGAACGTCAATGACGTCAATCCCCATTCACGGAGGTTTTACGCAAACGACGCGAACATTTGTAAATTCGATGCAATGACGACGGCCATACTTAACATAGGATACTCCACTAGGGGGCTGGTTTTTCTTTACGCCGCGTATCTCTTACGGAAACGTCGGAAAGTCACTGCGTCGGGCCCGAATACGATCGTGAATTGCCGATTCTCGCTGATTAACATATTCTCGGCGTTAATCAGCGGAAACGCCCGAGCGCCATTTTTAAAATTGCAGTTCCGATACGACGGCGAAATACAATTACGCCGCTCGTATAGGAACTCCAACGCGGCGTTTCTTGTTTTCTGCTTACAGAAAACAGAAACGCCGGCTCAAAGTGAGAGTTAGGCTGGAGTATCACTGATACTCCAGCCTAACTCTACCTGAATCTGGCCCTTAATGTAGAAAAGTCCCAAATATAGAAAAAACTATAGTTATAAACAAACTACTCTCTCTACTCTGCATGTAATGTTAAAGGGTAGCTCCACTTTCGTAAAGAAAACAATAATATAGCTCATATAATTGTGCATTAAACATTATTCATTTTGTGATTGAATGTTATTAAAAATGACCCTTCCTTTTCAATCTGCAGCCAATTCTAATTTTCTGAGAATACTTTGCAATATGGCTACATGGACTTGTTCTGTACATATAATGTGTACTGACCACTCCCAAAAAACATAATTTCCTGCTTGTGTGATTATCTCACCAATTTTCCCAGAAGTCTGCCTACGATACAAGTCAGATTTCAGGCATCCCTTGCAACACAAATTTCATTTTTTAAGTGATACTTTCAATAGGAGCACATCTAAAGAGATGCAGGTCCAGCAGATTTCCTCATTAGTGCCCAGTAGCTCCACAGCTGACAGTTAATTATGAAACCACTCCCATTATACCTACTTAGAACAGAGGCACAGCAAAACACACAAAAGGTAGGAATCTGCAAGTTTGTTATAATCCTTGCAATGTACATAGATCACCCGGGGGGGAATGTTTTTTCTATTAACAAAAGTAGAGTCATACTTTAAAGGGAATAGAAAGGCCCACAGCTAAGGCTGGGTTCACACTACGATTTTCCCATCCGTCAGCCGCATACGATTTATATGAAAAAACGTATGCGGCTGAAACTGATTGAACCGTACGTAAACGTATGCGTTTATAAAACGTATACGGTTTCAAAAAGTGCGTACGGTTCCATCAGGTTTTGATTAAAAAAACGCATACGTTTTTGGAATTAGTGTCATTTAATAAAAAAAGATTTTCTTGTTTTGAAAATGCGCATGCGCAGACGAAAAACGCATACGGTTTATACGTATGGAACCGCACATATGTGCGTTTTCCATTGACTTTAATGTTAAAAAAAAACGTATGCGTTTGCCATACGGTTTCAAAAACGGACTCAAAACCGTGGTCGAACACGGTTTTGTGTACTGTTACAAAACGTTTTGCCAGCAAATCGTACACACCCGGATGCATCTGAGTGCATACGATTTGCAATGCATTGTCTATGTATGAGTTTTCCCGTACGGGCCCGTACGTTTTCAAAACTGAAATCGTATGCGGCTGACGGACGGGAAAATCGTAGTGTGAACCCAGCCTGACTCAATAAAAAGGATATACCAACACAGGACTGAAGTATCTACTGGAGCTAAACCAGTGAAAAGGCATTTATATAGCGACCTCCACAGACCATGAATAAAAATATAGAAAATGCATATTTCATGCATAGAAAGTAATAAAACATCTAATATCCATATAATCGCAGTGTGTGTAAAGCCACAACTCTAGTTGTGGACAGGGTAGAGAAAGGATTCGAATGTATGGTAGGTTTTTACTGATGTAGCCTGCAAATTACTGTTTATAACATTTAACCTATGTTACCCTTATACAATACATATGTTTTATAAAGTTTGCTTTCATTAAGTTAAGTTTTTCGTTTTGATGAGATCCACGTCCTATCAGGGAGAGGAGACCGATGCTGTGTCCCTTGTACATAGGGATACAGATCGGTCACCTCCCCCAGTCACCCCCCTCCCCCTACAGTTAGAACACTCAGTAGGCTACACACTTAACCCCGCCCCCTAGTGGTTAACCCGTTTCCTGCCAGTCACATTTATACACTAATCAATGCATATTTATAGCACTGTTTACTGTATAAATGTGAATGGTCACAAAATGAGTCAAAAGTGTCCGATGTGTCCGCTATATAGTCCCGGAAAAATATGGCAGATCCTTTCCTAGTAAATTTTTTTTTTAAAAATCATAATTATGTCCCCTATTTTGTAGGCAATATAACTTTTGCGCAAACCAGTCACTATACGGTTATTGCGATTTTTTTTTACCAAAAATATGTAGAAGAATACGTATCGGCCTAAACTGCGATTTTTTTTTTAATGGGATATTTATTATAGCAAAAAGTAAAATATATTGTGTTTTTTTTTCAAAATGTACACTCTTTTTTTGTTTATAGCCCAAAAAATAAAAACCGCACAGGCGATCAAATACCACCAAAAGAAAGCTCTATTTGTGGGACGACCGCGCAATTGTCAGTTAAAGCGACGCAGTGAGGGAAGCTAAAATTTCCTCTGGGCAGGAAGGGGGGTGTATGTGCACAGTAGGCAAGTGGTTAAAAAATAAATAAACTTAGGCTAAAAAGGGAACCACATAGCAGTAAGACCTTCTCAAAATCTATCTTCACTGCATTTAAAACAAAGTCCTTAACAATGGCAGGACCCTACAAAATCTAAAATTATGAATAATAAATTATACTGTAGACAGCCTGAGACCCGGACACGTTATTCAGACTAGACTATGGCTTCCCAGTAGGGTTGCTGGCTGCAGTTGTCTAAGCTGAGAGTGTCTGTTACACTCTCTTTCACACTGTCTAAAGCCAGCACTAACAATACTAACATTTCCCTGACCCCCCTACACTGATGGGAGAGAAGAGAGTGGTTAACCTGCACCTCTTTCCACCACCCCTACCCCTCTGTGTCTGTCCACACTCCAATTCCAGGTGCTGTGCCTCAGAAAAGGATAGTGGCCGGATATTGGAAGTCTAGCAGCCTCGGTTACATCTGAATGAGAGCTGCTGACTGCCAAGGGGTGAGTGAGTTCACTATCCATCCCTGTCTGTGACTGAAGTCTCCCCCCTTCTCTCTTCTGCCTCACTGAGTACACTGAGGTAAATCAAGGTTCTCCGAGCAGTCCTTACATCAGAGTTGTCCTTTACAGCAGAGTCCTCTCCGTACATGAGAGTTTGCAGTGTTCCAGTCAAATCAGGGTTCCCAGAGGATCCCTTAAGTTGTTGGCCCCATAGTTCTTTCTTACATCAGAGTCTGCAGAGTCCCCCCTTACACTGAAAGGGATCTCTGGGAGTTCAGGTGTGTGGATTTAGATGTAAAGGGGAAACTCTGTGGATTCAGATGAAAAGGGGGAACTCTGTGGACTCTGATGTAAAGGGGGAACTCTGTGGACTGATGTAAAGGGGGCCTCTTGTTAACATCATATGATTAGAAATGTTATTTAATAGCAAACTATGGGCCAGATTCATGTAAATGCACGCATATTTTATCCGGCGTAGCGCAGCGCATTTACGTTACGCTAAAGCGAACTAGTAAGTCAAGTACAGTATTCACCAAGCACTTGTTCGTTACTTTGCGGCAGAGTAACGAAAATGCGATGGCGCAACCCGACGTAAGTGGAAGTGGGTGTGACCATATGTAAATGATGGGCGGAGCCCAGCGCAGAGACCTACGTTCAGTGCATCATCCACGGAGCATGCGCAGTGAGGGAGGGCTCCACTCGCTCCCCTGTGCGCATGCTCACAACTTCCGTCGGCACCACTTCATGGGAAACGGCGGCGCAATGTCTTACGTTGCGCGTATAAAAGCGTCCGCAGATGCGCCTTTCCGGCGCGAAAGTATATCCAGTTCCCCCCCCCCCAGGGAAGTTACTTTTGCTGTGAGATGGCTGCTCCCGTTCCCCGGAGAGAGAGGAGAAAGCTAAATTTCAATGCCCGGGAGCTGTCTGCCGTCATCTCGGCTATGGAGACTTACAATGTGTTCCTCCATGGCAGTAAAAGTCGCCAGACAAGCCGGGACAGGAAGCAGGCCATCCTGGAGTCCATTGTTGCCAGGGTGAACAGCTTTGGCTATTCGACACGGACTGCTGCGGACATTGCAAAAAAAAATTATGTGAGGCGCAAAGTCCGGGGCAAGGTGGCCACCATCAGGAGGCATGAGAGGGGCACGGGGGGTGGACCCCCATGTGCGGTCAGCCTGACCACGGAGGAGGAGGTGGTCGCCCGCTGCCTGGAGAGGGAGCAGTTGGAGGGGCTACCGGGCTATGATTCTGTGGAGGAAGGCTCCAGGACAGGTAAGTGAATTTTATCCCCTATTTGGTGTGTTGCATGTGGGGGGGAGGGTACATGTGCCAAGTGTGTGGGACCACCAACATGTGTCTGCTTTGTGTCCACAGATGACGGAGCTGGGCCATCATCTGCCGGCGGCCATTCCACCCCATCCCCCCAACTGCATCCTGAGCCCGACCCCCGGGGGCACTGAAAGACACAGAGGTGGAGGGGAGTGCCCACACCTCACCTGCTGAGGTGGTTGAGGAGGAGCCTGTCGTCGCAGAGCAGGAGTTTGTCTTATTTTTGGAGGAGTCCTCCCCTTCAGAAGGGCCCTCTTCTGGCCCCAGGAAGGCGACCCGGAAGACCAGGGACGTGTCTGACGTGGTCCATGACCAAATGGTGAGGGACCAGGCCAGGCAGACCCAGCAGATGGGGGAGATAGCTGGGCACCTGGACCGTGTAGCTGACAGCCTGGGCTCCGTGGCCCAGATGACAAACACAGTGCAGGATGTCAGCTGCAACTGCGCTGCAGTGGTGATCAGCCTGGGGGAGGTGCAGGCTGATGTTCGGCACCTCACTGCAGCCGTCCAAGCCAACACAGCTGCCACCAGGGACCAGGGGAGGCAGAGGCAGCGGGCCCAACAATACCAGGTGACCCGCAGCTGAGGATGCAGGCCCAGACTAATTCCTTCCTCAGCCGGATAGCCGTGGCCTTGGAGGGCATGCAGGCCACACCTGCCAGGAGTGGCCCACCCGGGGATCAGCCACATCCAGATGCCCCCCCACCCCCACCCGAGCCCAAATGATGTTTTTTTGGGTTCTTCGTTTATTTTTGCAGTTTTTGTTTCTGCTCAGGTTATGAGCTTTTTATTTTTATTTTTATTTTGCTCAGGTTATGAGCTTTTTATTTTTATTTATATTTTGCTTAGGTTATGAACTTTTTATTTGTATTTATATTTTGCTCAGGTTATGAACTTTTTATTTTTATTTATATTTTGCTCAGGTTATGAGCTTTTTATTTTTATTTATATTTTGCTCAGGTTATGAACTTTTTATTTTTATTTATATTTTGCTCAGGTTATGAGCTTTTTATTTTTATTTATATTTTGCTCAGGTTATGAGCTTTTTATTTTTATTTATATTTTGCTCAGGTTATGAACTTTTTATTTTTATTTAAACTGCACACGGTCAGTAGTGCAGGGGACAGTGTGAATGGTGTGTGAATGTGAGGGTGGCACTCCTTCCAGTAAGGGGTGTCACCCTCGGCCGTTGGGGAGAAGTTATCCCCACGGCTGTGTGAATGACGTGTGAATGGACAGCGACACCATTGTGGCCTTGACGTGGCGTTGCTGCTCCCAAGTCCTGCATGTTGGACTTGGGCTAATCCAATGTGATGTGGATGTGGTGTGTGTGATCTAGGGACCTCCGTGGTGTGCATGGGTGCATTGTCCTGTGATCAATGTATTTGTTTATTGTCCAAAGATGCCTACGGCGAGGACCCTCCTGACTGCTCTTCCATCAGCTGAATGGGTAGTCTCTGGCAGGTGGGGACTGTGTGGGTCGGGGGTCAGGTCATCACGTATGTCAATCTGCAGGCCCTTTCTCATGGCAAAGTTGTGCAGAATGCAACATGCACCGATGATCTGACACACAAAGGTAGGGGAATACAAGAAGGCCCCCCAGACTTATCCAGGCATCGGAAACGGGACTTCAGGAGCCCAAATGTTTGCTCCACCACTGCACGAGTTTGGATATGTGCCGCATTGTATCTTCTCTCTCCTCTGGTTTGGGGGTTCCAGAAAGGAGTCATTAGATGGGGTCCCAGTGCATATGCGGATTTACCTGGAAGGGAAAAGACAGGAGGATGTTAGTCATGCATGTGCCCCTCGTGATGTCAGCATCATGGGTTCGGACAGTCATGCCTGACTCCCATGTCACTCACCAACCAACCAGCTGTCCCCATACACGTTCTGTTCGAATTCCGTTGGGATGGGGCTTTGACGGTATATGAAGCTGTCATGGCTGGACCAGGGGTGTTTGGCACGGACGTGCCATATGAGCCGTTGGGCATCGGCTATCACCTGTACGTTGATGGAATGCCAATGCTTCCGATTGCGGTATATGTGCTCTGTGGCACTAGGGGGGCTGTAGGGCCACATGTGTGCAATCAATGGCCCCCACGGTGCGTGGGAATCGTGCAATGCTGTAGAAATCTGTCATTGCTTTCTGCCGCAGGTCCTCAGTGGTGGGTCTGATGATGTGGTGGGACATGCGTCTGAGAATTGCAGGGACAACCTGGTGCACACATCTGCTCATGGTGGACTGTGACATCCCAGCCACAACTCCACTTGTACGCTGGAATGATCCACTGGCAAGGAAATTAAGTGTTGCCAGTACCTTCACCAGTGGCTGCACTGCATGTGAGCGGTGTGTCTTGCTGGTGATGTCATCCTGCAGGGTTGTGGTTAGTTCAAGGATTGCATCTGGGCTGAATGTGAAGAGGCGATACACCTCCTCATCCCCCATGCCAAAGAGGCTCATGCGCGTGCGGTATATCCTCTCACGTGCCCGCCTCCTCCGTACCGGGGGACCCATTAGTAGTGCTAGGACCACGGCTGCCCCTGGCATGTTGGGACACAGAGGTGTTGTCCTGCAAGTGTGGTTGGTCAGCTTGCTATTTTCGTCGGTAACGCTGCTGCTGTAGCTGCTCTCCTGCTGACCTGTGGCCGTCAGGAGTAAAGATAAAGCAGCTATTTGTAGGAATAACTTTGCGCCAGACGTACGACGTACGCGCGGCGCACGTAGCCAGCGTCTGGTGCTAATCCGTTCGCGAATCGGAATATCTCCCTCATTTGCATATTTGAATGGGAAATCAATAGGCGCGACGGATGCGCCAAGCAAAAATATCCGCATACGATACTCTGGCGTAGGGAAGTTAAGCCGGTCGGAGAAAGCCCGTTTTCTGGCGCATCTAGTTTGGTGGGTACGGCACATAGATACTACGGCGCATCTTTACACTTACGTGGCGCATAGCGATATACTCCAGCGCAAGTCTTTCTGAATCTGGCCCTATATGTATAGTTTATACTATAAAAAAAATGCTGTGTGCCGCTAAATTGTTCGGGTTTAATTTGAAGAAAAGGTGGAAACCCTAATACATAAATATTTCTTCAAAATGCCTGAAGATGTAGTAGTCAACAACTTGATTGATTTTATCAGGAAGCTTTCATTTTAACATGCCTACAGTATATATGTTAATATTCCCATGCTAAATATTACATTAATAAATATTAATCATAATTAAAGCAAATTGATCACAAGGATAGATGGTGTATAGGGGTTGCATAGGTTACATTTTATAAATAGTAATTTTCACACTATTTTGTAATCCTCTTGATATCTAAGCTGGCATGTTTCCAATGTGATAACTGAATTATATTAATATTATAACATTTAATATGCTAATGTACTGTATATACTAATCCACAATATAGTTAATAAAAGTTAGAGAATTCTGGTGGTTTAACCAAAAATATACTTTTATTATTGTCAGATTGAACGTTCTTTGTTTATCCACCATAAAAGAGCTATCACTGCTCAGTTAGTAAAAAGTTGCTGATGGATCCATGAAAGATGTCATATGACCATCAATAAGGGAGTCAGCTAAGCATGCAGTGCCTGGGGCCATGGGTCTCAGGACTGTGCTGATTCTGCTGCTTTTGTAACCAATACCATTATATTTTCCTGTGGAGACTATAAAAAGGCTTTTTAACCCTTTTATTACATCAAATGTCTTTGGTATGGTTTAACTATTTAGGTGCTGTAAGTGCAATGCAGACAAATGTTGTGCAAGTTTGTATGGAAGTGATATATTTGTGTTGTCTTTGTGTTACTATTTATGCAAAAGAGACAGAGGCAAGGTAATTATAATGATGGTAAAATAAAATAGGACAATGTATTTTAGTAAGTTATTTACCATAGTTTTGTTAAGTATTGGACCAGCAACGTAAACATGTCAGGTCTATTTTATTTTAAGTTGTTATGCCATGAACACACAGATACCCAATAACTGGACACAGATACCCACGATGTTCAGCTTCTGGCCATTGATTCAGCTGTCAGCAGATAGTGCATTGCCTACAGCTCCCTGACTGGATTGGTCTAATGCTGAACTTTTAGTTTTAAAATGAAAAAAAAAAATTTGTTTTCTAAAGACTACCCTAAATTCTTCAATAATAATATATACCATATATGTAAGAAACATAATTCATATATGTGTGTGCCAAGAAACGTGACCTATATTCAGCTGGATTAATGCCATATTTAATCACATCTGTATTTATAATAAAAGAGAATGTAATTCCACAAAAAGTACACAAAAAAAACTCAACACGAATGTGTTCCTTCAAAAACCACTGTAAAAATAAGTTCTCCCAAAATAATATGCATACCCATTGACCTCACAACACTGCGCTGCAATGCAAACTTGGTTACATGTTGACACACATTGTATTGTGGTAAACAGCTCATTCGAATATAAAAAGCAGAAATGCACAGCCGCACACACAAAAAAAAGAAGGCTGCATTTTATTAAAGCACAATGCACAGGACACCATGTATTATGGATGTGCATTTACAATGAATGGCACCATAGCGCACCAACTCTTGTAATGTATGTTACCGCATTACAGTGGTGTGAATGTGTCCTTACTGATTGTTTAATTGACTGTGTGCAACTGAGAAGCTATAAATAAGGTATGCAACGTGACCTGTTAAAATAATGTACTGATATTATTATTATTACACAGGATTTATATAGTGGAAACAGTTTACGCAGCGCTTTACAATAAAAAGAGGGACAGTATAATTACAATACAGAAGGAATAGGGCCTTGCTCGTGGAGCTTACAATCTAAAGAAAGGGGGAGATGGTACAAAAGGTAATGGTTGCAAGCAATAATCTGATGGAGGGGACTTAGATGGAGGTGGGGTAGACTTCCCTAAATAAGATCGTCCAAAGGCAGACAGGGTGGGAGCTGACAGGACATACTGAGGCAGGGAGTTCCAGAGCATGGGGGAGGCTCTGGAGAAGTCCTGTAGGTGAGCAAAAGAGGTAACAATGGACCTATAAAGCAGGAGGTCCTGGGAGAAGCGGAGAGGGTGATTTTGATTTAGGTGATATCTGCAGATGGAATTGGTGATGTAGCAGGGGGCGATGTTTTGGAAGGCCTTGTATGATGTGGTTAGTATTTTGAATTGTATACAGATTGGTAGGGGAATCCAGTGGAGAGATTTGCAGAGAGGGGCAGCAGTCACTGAAGGGGGGATAGCCTGTGTTAACCATTTGCCGACCAGCTGCCGTATAACGGCAGGTCAGTACGATCCCACAAACTGCCATAGCTGTACGTTGGTCTCTTTAACCACTTAACGACCGCCGCACGACTATGTATGTCCACAGAATGGCACGTACAGGCAGATGGGCGTACATGTACGTCCCTGCCTTCTAGCGGGTCGGGGGTCCGATCGGGACCCCCTCAGCTGCGTGCGGCGGGCGTCTTACCTTTGGGAGCGATCCGTGACGAGGGGGCGGCTGTTCGTTTCTGTCCGCCCCTCGTGATCGCTCCCAGCCAATCCCGTGAGCCTCCGCCATGTCACTTCCTCTGTCTGTGTAATGTAAACACTGGCAGAGGAAGTGATGCAGCTCTCCTCTCGGCGGTATTTTCAATCCGCCGAGAGGAGAGAAGACTCACAGTAAGTCGCTCAAACACTACACTGACACCACACACATAGGCACATTTAACCCCTTGCGATCACCCCCCCCCCCCAGTCCCCTGTCACACTGTCACTGATTGCAGTTATCATATATTTACTGATCACTGCATTTAGTGTCAGTGTGACAGTTAGTGTGACAGGCAGTTAGTGTTAGGTCCAGGGTAGGTCCGTTCCCCCCTAATAAAGTTTTAACCCCTTGATCACCGCCCTAGTTAACCCTTTCACCCCCTATTACTAAGCGATTATATTTCTGATCGCTGTATTAGTGTCGCTGTTGCCGCTAGGTAGCTAATTTTTTTTATTGCGATTTTTTTTTACTAAAGACATGTGGCTGAATACATTTTGGCCTAAATGTTTGACTAAAATTTAGTTTATTCGATTTTTCTTATAACAAAAAGTTAAAAATATAGATTTTTTTCAAAAATGTCGCTCTATTTTTGTTTAAATCGCAAAAAATAAAACTCGCAGAGGCAATCAAATACAATCAAAAGAAAGCTCTATTTGTGGGAAGAAAAGGACGCGAATCTTGTTTGGGAGCCACGTGGCACGACCGCGCAATTGTCTGTTAAAGCAACGCAGTGCCGAATCACCAATTCTTCCGGGGCTGAAGTGGTTAAGGTAAGCCAGTGAGGAGAGAGTTGCAGTAGTTAAGGCGGGAAATAACCAAGGAGTGAATGAGTTGTTTTGTGTTGTCTTTAGTTAGGAAGAGGTGAATTATAGAGTTATTGAATTGAATTGTTATTGAATTATTGCAGAGGTGAAGACAGCAAGATTTAGCCAGTAATTGGATGTGGGGGCTAAATGAGAGGTCATAGTCTAGGATCACACAGAGCATCCTGGCATGTGTGGAGGGGCCAATGGTTTTGCTTTTGATAACAATGGTAAAGTCGTGGGGAGGAGATCGGGGAGGAGGAAATATTACAAGTTTAGTTTTAGAAAGTTTGAGTTTGAGGAAGTGGTGTGACATCCATACTGATATGTCGCTCAGTGAGTTTGTGATGCTTAAAGGAGATTGAGGTGGTGAGTTGAGGAATCGAGAGATATATTTGGGTGTCATCAGCATAGAGGTGGTATTTGAAGCCATGGGAAGGTATCAACTGGTCCAGGGAAGAGGTAGAGGGAGTATAAAAGTGGTCCAAGGACAGAGCCTTGGGGTGCCTTAACAGGAAGTGGAGCAGAGGAGATGTTGTATGTGACACTGAAACAGCACTGAAATAGGTAGGAGGAGAACCAGGAAAGAGCAGAGTCATGGAGGCCCAGGGTGTGGATTTATTCAAGGAGGAGTGGGTGATGAACTCTGTCATAGGCAGAAGAAAGGTCTAAGAATATGAGTATGGAGTACTGGGCATTGGTTTTAGCAGTTAGTAAATTGTTTGACAGTTTAGTAGGGCAGTTTCAGTGGAATGTTGTGGACAGAAGCCAGACTGTAGGGGATCGAGAAGGTTGTTGTCTGTGAGGATGCAACTCATATGGTTTTGGGCAAGGTGTTCAAGAAGCTTGGAGGCTGAGCTAGGAGCTGCGGTGGCTCCCAACTCCTGCATTCCGGCTCCTCTCTCGAGTACACGCACAAAAATACACTTTAAAAAAAAAAGAAGCTTGGAGGCAAACAGGAGCAGGGGAATGGTCTTAAGTTATTCAAACGGTTGGGGTCCGGTTGGGGTCCAGTGAGGGTTTTTCAAGTATGGGGTAACCAGTACATGTTTGAGCTGAGAGGGAAAGGTGCCAGAAGAGAGGGAGAGGTTGACGATGTAGGTTAAAGTGTTAAAGGATAGAGCAGGAAGGTGGTCACAGTAGTTGAGTGGGGACAGGGCCCAGGGGACAGCTGGTGAGGTGGGCTGTGGAAATGATTTGGCAAGTGGACAGCCATGAGCTTATATCAATAAAACAATAATGGGCAACACAAATTAAGTATTGAAATAAGTAAAATTTGCAATTTACACCAACAAGTTTATTATTAAAGTAAATGTCAAGCAATTACTGACCTTATTCTAAAAAAAAATGCTGGTCTGCCTGTAATGCTGACATATGGGATAGGTTAGCAATAGCAACCTTGTTGATAGTTTTACACTCTATGAAGGTTGACCAACACAGAACTTATTGCAACAGCGTTTATAGAACGATGCATATACAGTATAGGGGTGTGCATCTTCACTGGCCTCATGATTCGATTTGATTCCGCGATGCATCACGATTACTGCGCACGGTTTTCATTTGTTCTTAAAAAAAACTCTCTGCATGTAGCAAACTGTAAACACAGCAGACAACTTAAAGAGGAGCTCCAGACTGACCCAAAATACTACAAGAGATGGACAGAGACTGCAGACATGATACAAGAGATGGACAGAGACTGAAGACAATGATACTAGAGAGGATCAGACACTGCAGACAAGGATACTAGAGAGGATCAGAGACTGCAGACAATGCTACTAGAGAGGATCAGAGACTGCAGACAATGATACTAGAGAGGATTACAGACTGCAGACAATGATACTAGAGAGGATCAGAGACTGCAGACAATCATACTAGAGAGGATCAGAGACTGCGGACATGATACTAGAGAGGATCAGAGACTGCAGACAATCATACTAGAGAGGATCAGAGACTGCAGACAATAATACTAGAGAGGATCAGAGACTGGAGACAATGATACTAGAGAGGATCAGAGACTGCGGACATTATCCCCATAAAGTCCTGCCAAACGACAATGTATGCCATGTCATAAATATGGTTTATGTATGTCTTATTGTCTTAGTGATTGATTCACATCACAACTTCATTGATACCTTTTTTTTGTATGATCTTAAGTTTTGCTCATTACTGCCCCACACATGCAATGCAACGCGGTCACGTACAACACTACGACGAGACGAGAAAAAATTAAGTTCAATTATTTTTGAGCATGAGCCGAATTGATTTCGAGTATGCGTAGGATTTTTGTGCATCGGAATTGCATACAGACGATCTGAATTTCCGACAAGCACTTTTGTTGTCGGAAAAATTGAGAACCAGCTCTTAGGCCTTGTACACACCATCGGACATATCCGATGAAAACGGTCCGCGGACCATTTCCATCGGATATGTCCGATCGGGAGTTTGATCCGATGGCGTGTACACACCATCGGATCAAATTCCCCGCCGCCGGACGGCGCGGTGACGTGGCGGTGACGCCACGTCACCGCCACGTCACCGCACCAGGAAGTTAAACACTTCCGCGCATGCGCCGAATCCATTCGGTGGCGCGGCGGCGGTGGGGGACGACATGTCTGCTGGTAAGTGTACTAACCAGCAGACATGTCGGGCGGACAGATTCCGGATCTGTCGGGTGGAGAAATCTGTCCGCTAGCCCATACACACGAGCGGAGATGTCTGCTGAAACGGTCCATCGGACCGTTTTCAGCGGACATATCCCCTCGTGTGTACGAGGCCTTAAACATTTGTTTTTGGAAATTCTGACAGCAAATGTCCGATGGAGCCTACACACGGTCGGAATATCCAACCAAAAGCTCACATCGAACATTTGTTGTCGGAAATTCTGATTGTGTGTATGCGGTATAAGTGTGCTGGCACAGAGTTCGATAACTGTCTAATTCAGCCGCACCTGCCCCCAGATTTTGCATGTCTTGTGTGGCTACGACATCAGACAGAGTTAGCCTGATAATAAGGTTGGGCAGTTGGCTTAGGTAAGACCTGGGCAGCAAAACAGTTGACCTAGGTAAACAGTAATTAATCAAGCCTTTGGAATGACAAGGGTCCATAGTGTGGTTTGTAATAGACATGGGTTCACACAATATGTAACTGCCTTTTTTGGCACAGTATAAGACATTAATTTACCTTTGCAAAGCAAAACGTTTGGACAGAACTAATGCCGCGTACACAATGCCGGCTTGTAAAAACAACGTTTTTCCAACTTCATCATTAAAGCGCCGTTGCCTACACACGATCGTTAAAAAAAAATGCTCTAGCAAAGCGCGGTGACGTACAACAGCACTATAAAGGGGAAGTTCCATTTGGATGAAGCCACCCTTTGGGCTGCTTTAGCTTTGTTTTAGTAAAAGACGATTCGCGATTTTCTGTCTGTTACAGCGTGAAGAATGTGCTTACTCCATTACGAACGGTAGTTTTACCAGAACGAGCTCCCCCGTCTCATAACTTGCTTCTGAAGAATGCGCAGGTTTTTCGTGTCGTTAAAGCCCACACACGATCATTTTTTACAACCCGAAAAACTACATAGTTTAAAACGTTGTTAAAAAATACAGCATGTTCGATTTTTTTTTTTTTTTTTTCAGAACCCAAAAAATGATGTGAAAAAAACATTGGCCCAGATTCATAGAGAATTAGATTCTCGTAGCGTATCAGAAATACACTACGCCGCCGTTTTTTACCTGGCTCTACGTGGAATCCAGGTAGATTTTGTCCAGTAAACGACGGTGGCGTAGTGTATTTCTCCCGTCGCAATCCATCTACGCGAGTAGGGGGCGTGAAGGATTTAAAATAGGCGCGTTCCCGCGGCGATCGAACTGCGCATGCTCCGTTCGCAAATTTCCCGCCGTGCATTGCGCGAAATCACGTCGTTACGTCATTCGTTGTTTGAGTAGCGTCGTTTACGGACATTTCTATTCCCGAACGAGTTACGTAAAAAAAAAATTTAATTCGACGCGGGAACGACGGCCATACTTAACATGGGCTACGCACCGTTAGACCAGCAAAAAGCTGGTCTAACAGTACGTAAAAAAAAACAGACGTAAGCGATTGCGAAGACCGCTCGTATCTTCGTGGATCGCCGTAAAAACACATTTGCATATCCCGACGCATCAAAACGACGCGAACTCCTCCCAGCGGCCGCAAAAATATCGCAGCGTAGATCCGAAGGCTTACGAAGACGTAAGCCTCTCGGATCGAAGCCCGAAGCCGCCGTATCATGGTTTGAGGATTCAAACTAGTGATACGGCGCGCAAAATTTGAAATTACTCCTGTCTAACACCAGTTAGACAGGCGTAATTGCTTTATGAATCTGGGCCATTGTTTTTTACAAGCCGAAAAATGATCGTGTGTAGGTGGCATAAGGGTCAAGGAAAAACCCACAAATGAAATGTAAATATTTCTAATGTTTCTAATCTTCATTGTTATGTAAAAAAAAGGTTTTCATAAGAGAGCTAGTCCTTAATACAAGACTGTTGTTCTTTGCCAGAGCTATATAGGAAATATGACTTTAACCCCGTAAGGACCGCCACATGTACATTTACGTCGGCAGAATGGCACAGACAGGCACATCAACGTATATATACGTTGCTGCCTTGATGTGGGTCAGGGGTCCGATCGGGACCCCGCCGGTACATGCGGCGGTCCGGTTTGCTGTGCGAGCGATCCGGGATGAGGGGGCGGCTGTTCGTTTTTGTCCGCCCCCTCCGGATCACTCCCAGCCTATCCGCGCGCTCCCCCGTGTGTCACTTCCTCCTCCTGTGTAAACACAGGAAGAGGGAAGTGATGTGATCTCTGCTCTTGGCGGTATTTTCAACCGCCACTGAGGAGAGATCACATCACACAGTAAGTCTGCACAACACTACACTGACACCAGTACACGCAGGCACACTTAACCCCTTGCGATCACCCCCCCCCCCCCACTCCCCCTGTCACAGTGTCATTGAATGCAGTAATCATATATGTATGATTACAGTATTTAGTGTCAGTGTGACAGTCAGTTAGTGTTAGGTTCAGGGTAGCCCCCGTACCCCCCTAATAAAGTTTTAACCCCTTGATCACCGCCCTAGTTAACCCTTTCACTCCCTATTGCCAGCGCCAATAAGCGATAATTTTTCTGATCGCTGTATTAGTGTCGCTGGTCCCGCTAGGTATTTTTATTTTTTTTATTGCAATTTTTTTTTACTAAAGACATGTGGCTAAATACATTTTGGCCTAAATGTTTGACTAAAATTTAGTTTACTGGATCTTTCTTATAACAAAAAGTAAAAAATATTGAATTTTTTTCAAAAATGTCGCTCTATTTTTGTATATAGCGCAAAAAATAAAAATAGCAGAGGCGATCTAATACCACCAAAAGAAAGCTCTATTTGTGGGAAGAAAAGGATGCAAATTTTGTTTGGGAGCCACGTCGCACGATCGCGCAATTGTCAGTTAAAGCGACGCAGTGCCGTTTTGCAAAAAGGGGCCTGGTCCTTTACCTGCGTTTTGGTCCGGGTCTTAAGTGGTTAAAGTATACCTAAACCCAAATTTTTTTTTGTTTTTGTCGTAATTTTTTAATAAATTAGTGGAGGATTTATAACCCCTATTTTGTTTTTAGCCATCTGTGTTCCTTTAGGGAGATTTCCCATCACTTACTGCCCCAGTAGACCCAACAGGGAGTGAGAGGAAATCTCTAAAATGTGATGGAAATACCCTTTTAGACAGTTGTCAATAAAAATAGTATCCCCAGAAAATGTGAGATTTTCCTTCACTTTCACCCTCAGTAATGATGAGCACCAGAATAAATAGAGAGTGGAAATCTCCCTAGCAGTTGTTCATTGCTGCTTGGTTATTCACATGCTCCCAAAGGCTCTCCTCCAGAAATAAAGTCCCACACCATCAGCCTTTTAACATAATATGTATACATAAATACACCTCATAGAGCATAATAATTCAAATTGAATGATTAACCCCATATTTAGACACATTTCGTGGAGTATGTTTATCACATATACAGTACACCACACACCTCTCCTGTTCCACACCATTCACATCACACACTAGTTCACACACTATTCCATCCCCCATAGCTCCCATACTTCAGTCATTTTTTTACATTTTGAGTTGTTTTTGCCTTTTTGGTTTTTATTGTTCATTATACACATTCACCTCACAATACACATACCCTAGCCTATTTCCACTCACACCTCCCCACACTATTCCCCCCTCAATGCACACAACTACACCCTCCACTATTCCACTTACCATCACCTAATCCAGTATAACTATTATTATTTCACATCACTCTTTTATATCTTGTCAAAAATTATACTAATATTCACATTTCACCACTTCCTTTTTTTATATGTTCTTTATTATTCATCCATTAAACTAACTAACTCACTCGTATTGTTTATTGCTTGTATAGCGTAGAATCACCCAAAGGTATCGAAACGCTTCCAGACCTTAACCACTTAAGGACCCCCGCACGCACATATACGGCCACAGAATGGCTCGTACAGGCACAAGGGCGTAAATTTACGTCCCCGCCTTCGTGCGGTTTGGGGGTCCCATCGGGACCCCCTCCGCGGCGTGCGGGGGTCCCCCTGGCTCCGGGAGCGATCCGGGACGAGCGGGCGGATGTCGGCGTTTATCCGCCCCCCCCGCGATCGCTCCCAGCCAATGCGCGCGCTCCCAGTCTCCTGTCACTTCCTCCTCCTGTGTAAACACAGGAAGGGGGAAGTGATGTAATCTCCCATCGCAGCATTACACTGACACACACTCACATAGGCATACTTAACCCCTTGCGATCTGCCCCCCCACCCCCCCTGTCACAGTGTCACTGAATGCAGTGATCTAATCACTGCATTTAGTGTCAGTGTGACAGGCAGTGTAAAATCAGTTAGTGTTAGGTTCAGGATAGCCCCCCCACCCCCCCCTAATAAAGTTTTAACCCCCTGATCACCGCCCTAGTTAACCCTTTCACTCCCTATTGCCAGCGTCACTAAGCGATCATTTTTCTGATCGCTGTATTAGTGTCGCTGTTCCCGCTAGGTAGCTATTTTTTTTTATCGCAATTTTTTTTTTTACTAAAGACATGTGGCTAAATAAATTTTGGCCTAAATGTTTGACTAAAATTTAGTTTATTTGATTTTTTTTTTAACAAAAAGTAAAAAATAGTGTTTTTTTTTCAAAAATGTCGCTCTATTTTTGTATATAGCGCAAAAAATAAAAATCGCAGAGGTGATCAAATACCACTAAAATAAAGCTCTATTTGTGGGAAAAAAAGGACGCAAATTTTGTTTGGGAGCCACGTCGCACGACCGCGCAATTGTCAGTTAAAGCGACGCAGTGCCGAATCGCAAAAACACCTTGGGTCATTTACCAGCGTATTGGTCCGGGTCTTAAGTGGTTAACAATTCACAACGAGACCGGGTGTTACAGGCATAAATTAACATAGTAACAATAAACAATATGTACCACGATTAAAATCACCTAATAAAACAACAATATAGCACCATAAAACCAATTCAATACAATATAAAACCATAAAAATCACATAAGACCAAAGGAGAGACAACACACAATTCCCCATAAAACAGATTCAGCAGTACTTCCCTCCAAAATGACCCTAACCTCAATCCTCCTATCATTCTGCCTCTGCCCACAGGCAGGTTTTAAGATCCCTCCTAAATGTGGGTAGGTCCGGACTCTGTCTAAGACTTAGGGGAAGTAAATTCCATTCTCTCGGGCCGAGCACAGAAAAAGCCCGGCCCCCCCATTTTTTCAGCCGACTCTTTGGCTGTTCAAGGCGGAATTGGCAGCTCCATCTAAGGGAGCGGCCAGTAACATGTCTATTCAATTTCGCACAGACATAGGCAGGTCCTAGCCCGTGAAACGCTTTAAAAACAAGTGTTACAATTTTAAAACGCACCCTCTGACCAACTGGCAGCCAATGCAGGGCAGCCTGATGTCTCGAGGTGGGGCAGTGGCCTCTGAGGTTTAATGCAAGCCTTACCGCCTGATTCTGGACCTTTTGAAGTCTCCCAATCTGGACTTGAGGCAGTCCAGCCAGGAGACCATTACAATAGTCCAGATGCGGAAGGACCAGAGCACGCACCACCAAAATCCTTTCCAGATCCGATAGAAAAGGCAAAATGTGGTAAAGAAGCCGCATCTTAAAATGGCAGGTCTTGACAACCTGGCCGACATAGGGGATTAACGTCAAGTTGCTGTCAATCAGGACCCCAAGTGTCCCCACCGTGTCAGCTGGCCGGGGGCACACCCCTGCCTCATCGGGCCAAGATAACACCCAGTGTCCCTCAGGAATATTCCCTGACTCTTATTTATTAATACTAATAAACACCATGAAACTATAGGATATATGCAAACTTGGAGACCTTCTGTCTGCTAACTTATACATTTTGAATTTTTCTGGTGTATTGTGAAATGCTCTATATGTTGTCCCCGATGAATTGCTGCAGGTGCTGACCATCCATCTGTGCCTGCCCCTAGAGGGTCTTTCCTATAGCGTGACTCCCTGCAAGCCACACATAGCTCAGCGACGTTGACCTCTTAAAGGCTTTTGGAAAAACTCTGGCCAAAAAGATTTTTCTTTAATACCCCCTATCGCTGGTAACTACATATTATGTATTTTTTGCCATTAATATACAATTTTGGTAAAGAATTTGAATTCATTATATAACTTTATTTACAGCAAACTAATCCTCTGAAGAAGACCCCGCTTATATGGGTCAAAAAGTGTCAGTATTGTATCCACAAAGATGCATTTTGATATGTAAAGCTGTGTCACAGTTTTGTGTTAGCATTTTTTGTACATGTATTTAACAATTTTCTCTGAGGCGCGGTACACACGGCCGAGGTTCTCGCTGAAAATCAGCGAGAACCTCGCTGGAATGCACATTCCAGCGAGGACCTCGGCCGTGTGTACGGTCTCGGCGAGCTTCCCGTCGGGAAGCCCGTCGAGCCGAAATAGAGAGCACGCTCTCTATTTCCTCGACGGCCCGCCCGGAAGAATGGCTGGTTGCCATTCCCGACGGGCGGGTCGCCGAATTCGACGGCCGGGAGAGAACCTCGACGGGCGGAACGATGTGTTCTGCCCGTCGAGGTTCTCTGCCGTGTGTACGCGGCCTCACAGAGCTCATATTTTAACTGTTATGACCATAATATACATCCACATTTAATAAAGCCAATACTTTTAACCTATATAATTTTTGGTAATTATCAAACTCTGCTGCTAAAAAGAACCCATTGGGGGGACCATCCCATATTACATAAATACACCCCTTCCTCTTTTTTACCTGGCTTCAGCATTCTGTACAGTCAAACTCTATTTTAAAATGGAGATTCCAAACTCGCTCAATTGTAGATTCCCTTAGATGAGTTATCCAATGGGGCCTATACCGGGCCTACTCCAAAGGGCATACTCCGCTTGGGCAGTGACCTACAAGGTGATGTACTATAGGCTTTTCCTCTGCCCTAAAACGTTACCATTATTCCTTCATATAGTTGCCAGAATTAACATCAGCATATCTCTCATCAGAGAGAGGTAATGTCGCGTTCACATGATCATTTTTCGGGATCAAAAAAACAACGTTTTTTAAAAAATGTTGTGTGTGGGCTTCACATAATTTTTCGGGTTCTGAAAAACGACAAAAAAAAATTCGAACATGCTGCATTTTTTAACGACGTTTTAAAAGATGTTGCTTTTCGGGTTGTAAAAAATTATCGCGTGTGGGCTAAAACTACGTTAAAAACCCACGCATGCTCAGAAGCAAGTTATGAGATGGGGGCGCTCGTTCTGGTAAAACTACCGTTCGTAATGGAGTAAGCACATTTGTAACGGTCACCACCATTTACGACCTTCCATCCAACCACGACAAGCTTATCTGACACACTGCGACAATACTGCATACACGATCCATTCCATTTCCCATAATAACCAAGACTCTGCTCTGGTACTGGTTTCAAAGATATGAACACTTTAATGGTATTTTCTCAGCTTCTTATACAGTTTACAAGCATGTGTCAGTAATCACAAGACAATACAATCTCCACCCCCCTTCACACCATGGGGGGGCTTCAATCACATTTTACAAAGCATTCAGGTAAGCTAATTATGTAGACATGTCGGCACCGCATCATCAATAGACTTAACTCAGAGAATGACATTCCTGTAGATAATGACATGCTAATTCAGTACATCTGAATGGAGAATTTAACACATTGTTTTAGACACAATGAATCACACAATCAAAAGGTCGTTCAGGCCCTGATGCAATTAACACCTTTCAAAAGCATGTGTGCCCATATTGAATAGGCAACAGCTTGTGATATCTCAAGACATCCACTTTGTAATATTCCAGTCCTGCAATATGAATTATTATTAATGTCTCATCTCATGTAATATATGAATTATGATTCTTTGTCACCCTATGGCCCTAGTGGACATAAGGTGACCCTAGACATAGGAGAATCTCAGTCTGTCACGGTTCATTCCATTACATCTCTCCCCTTTCGGTGGGAGACTGACATAGGTGGGAACCCCAAACGGGTTGACTCCGAAGTCAGTCAGTAGTTCCAGTCCTCTGATGCTGGTATCCATACTGTACCCCAAATAAATTGCTCCAAACTGAGCATTACTCACCCCGCCAACCTCTGCATCTCTCAGAGGACGTCTGCCGCTGGGGAGAGGCCTGGACTCACCCTTCTCCCTGGATTCCTTTCAGCCACTGGAGAGAAGGCAGGGTGGCTGGGCTCAGTCCATCATGCTCTTGGGGGTCTGGGCCAACTGCCCCCCCTTCCTGGGGTATACCAGTGGAGACTGAAGTCCCTTCCACTGGTGCTAGGTGAAAACCCCCCGGTGCTTGCAAAGCAAAGCCGACATCCTCCTGTCCCAGTCCTGTACCATTTTCTGGGGTTGTGCCAGTGGAGACTGAAGTCCCATCCACTACCCCAGGAACCCCCTCTTCTGTTAGTGAGGAGCAGAGGCCTGGGGCACTCTGCTCTGTTGCCAGCTCTTCCGCTGGGTTGCTGTGAGTGGAGACCACAGTCCCATCCACTACCACAGGGATCCCCTCTTCTGTTAGTGAGGAGCAGAGGCCTGGGGCACTGTTATGTATGTATGTATGACAGTGTACCTGGTCGTCAGAGCCTAGTCGCAGGAGGCGGCCTCTCGTACAGCACTGGCTCGGGAGCCGCTGGATTTTGGGAACAGCGGACTCGGGAGCGCAGCGGGGTAAGGGTGCCTGGATGATGGTGCAGGTCAGCACGGCACTGGTCTCTCCGGGATCACTGGAACAAGAGGGGAGCAGGCACTCTGATTTCGGAAGCTAGCGGCTCCGGAGCTGATGCGGATGGTTAGCGACTCTGATGCGTCTTGGCAAGCAACCTTGGTGCAGACGACAGGCGACTCTGGAGCTGGTGCAGAGCGGAGTAAGCAAGTGGACTAGACGGAGGCTGGGTCAGGCAGGCCGGGTCAGACACGTGAGCAGACAGGGGGTTCAGCAGGCAGGCGTAGTCGGTATTCAGGCAGAAGGTCTGGCAGCAGTAGTAGTAAACAGAAGGCAGGGTCAAGGCAAGCCGAGGTCGGGTTCGGAGAGATACGGATAGTCAGACGTAGCCGGGTCGGTATAGGAACTGGTTAATCAGGATACAGGTTGATCAGGTAAATAGGGCAGATAAGACAGCAAGAGGCTGCTGCATCTGTCTGCCTTTTAAAAGCACATTGGTGCCAAACTCGCGCTAACGTGCACACGCGCGCGCACACCAGGGGCGCGCCGGGAGCCGGCGGCAGATCCCTGACATTGCCCCCCCCCCAAGGGGCAGCCTCCGGATGCCAAGCCGAGCCTGTTTCTCAGGGTGGGCAGAAAAAAATGCACAAATTAGTTCTAGGGCATGAACATTGTCCTCGGGTTCCCACGAGTTGTCCTCCGGCCCGTACCCCCTCCACTTGATCAAAAATTGAGTTTGCCCCTGCCGTTTCCTGCAGTCGAGGATGGCCTCTACCACATATTCCTCGCAGCCATCGACCAAAACAGGTTCAGGTGGGCCAGCCCCTCTGTCAGGAAAGGGGTCAGGGGTTGCGGGTTTCAGCAACGATACATGGAATACCGGATGAACCTTAAGAGACTCAGGTAAAGACAGTTCATAAGAAACCTCATTGATTCTTCTTCTCACCGGGAAGGGTCCCATGAACCTAGGTGCCAGCTTCTTGGAAGGACAAGCCAATCTGAGATTATTAGTAGAAAGCCATACCTGGTCTCCCGGTTGCAGGTCCAGCTCACCTCTCCTTTTCTTATCGAAGGCTTTCTTGCTGTCGGATTGAGCTTTCGTTACTGCCTCCTGTAGCACCCGGTTGTTGCGGCTGAGGAAGTCCACCGTGCTCTGCACTGCCGGAACTGGGGATTCTGGAAGAAAATCAGGTAAGAAGGTTAGATTAAAGCCATAATTGGCAAAGAAGGGGGACTGTCCGGTTGCCGAATGGCTGGCATTATTGTAGGCAAATTCTGCCAAAGGTAGCAGGGAGACCCAATCATCCTGGGAAAAGGAAGTAAAACATCTAATATATTGCTCAAGGGTCTGGTTTGTGCGTTCAGTCTGTCCGTTGGTTTGGGGATGGTAAGCCGAGGAAAAAGCAAGTTCAATATTTAGGATCTCACACAAGGCTCTCCAGAAACGTGATGTAAACTGGACCCCCCTATCCGACACGATGTTTAAAGGAACCCCGTGGAGTCTGACAATTTCCCTGATGAAGACACGGGCAGTCTCAGCAGCTGATGGGGTACTTTTCAATGGGAGGAAATGGGCCTTTTTTGATAAGCGGTCTACGACTACGAAAATTGCTGTGCACCCCTCGGAACATGGAAGCTCTACTATAAAGTCCATGGCGATCATCCGCCATGGTCTATCAGGTACAGGCAGAGGTTTTAGTAAGCCCCAGGCTCGTTTCCTTGTCGTCTTGTTTTGATTACAGGTTGGACAGGTATTGACGTAAGATTTACAGAATTCCTCCAAACCTGGCCACCAGAAGGTACGTCGTACCAGTTCAAGGGTTTTACGGACTCCAAAATGCTTTAGGACTTCTACCCGAATGTCTGTCGGAACAAAAATTTGGCTTCCTCTCCAAAAGAGTCCGTCTCTGGGGGTCAAGGTGACACCAGGGGGTCTGGAAGAGTCCGTGGATGCCTCCCTAAGTCGAGGAAGCAGATTGTGTTGCAGAAGTAAAAAGTTCCCGGTCGGGAGAATGGTGTCAAGAACAGGTGAGTCTTTGGGATTGTCGTGCATCCGTGATAATGCATCTAGCTTGGTGTTTTTTAAGCCGGGGCGGTACGTGATGTGAAAGGAAAAGCGTGAAAAGAATAGTGCCCATCGGGCCTGACGGGGTTTCAATCGTTTTGCGGATCTTAAGTATTCTAAGTTCTTGTGGTCCGTATAGATCAAGACCGGATGTGCAGCGCCCTCCAGAAGGTACCTCCATTCCTCCAGTGCGGCCTTGATGGCGAGTAGTTCCCGGTCGCCAACATCATAATTCCTCTCTGCTGAGGAGAGTTTTCGGGAGAAGAAGCCCACGGGATGCATCAGATCTTTGTTCCCCTGGCGTTGGGAGATGATAGCCCCCACTGCTACTTCGGATGCGTCCACTTCAAGGAGGTAGGGTAGTGCCGGATCAGGATGGCTAAGAATCGGGGCAGATGTAAACAGTCTTTTAAGCGTATCGAAGGCCATTTGGGCTTCTGGGTTCCACTGGAAACGTTGGTTCTGCTTGGTCAGTTGTGTGATTGGCGAGATAATTGTGGAAAAATTCCTAATGAATCTTCTGTAGAAATTTGCGAATCCCACAAATCGTTGCACCCCCTTCTTGTCCAGGGGTACTGGCCAGTCTAGTATGGCGGATACCTTGTTGGGATCCATCTTAATTCCTGTAGGGGATATAATCAGGCCAAGGAACTGAATGGTTCGTTGTTCAAATTCACATTTCTCGGCCTTGGCATATAGTCTGTGTAGACGGAGGCGACTCAGGACCCTACGGACGTGTTCCCGGTGTTTATCCAGCGATCCGGAGAAGACCAATATGTCGTCTAGGTAGACGATGACGAAAATGTCAAGAAAGTCTCTAAACACGTCGTTGATAAAGTGTTGGAAGGTCGCGGGTGCATTGCACAGACCGAAGGGCATGACCAGATATTCGTAGTGTCCAAAACGGGTGCGAAAAGCCGTCTTCCATTCGTTCCCGTCCCGAATGCGAATTAAGTTGTAAGCTCCCCTCAGGTCCAGCTTCGTGAAGATGATGGCAGATCTTAGTTTATGAAATAGCTCTGGTATCAATGGCAATGGGTAACGGTTCTTTATTGTAATATTGTTTAATTCCCGATAGTCCACGCATGGGCGGAGAGATTGATCCTTTTTACTGACGAAGAATATTCCTGCGCCTGCTGGGGAGGTAGACGGGCGGATGAACCCTTTACTCAAATTTTCGTCAATATACTCCTTCAGGGCTTCCTGTTCCTTCTCAGACAGCGGAAAAATGCGTCCAAAGGGGATCTCGGCCCCTGGGAGGAGCTCGATTGGACAATCGTATGGACGATGAGGCGGAAGGGAGTCGGCTCCTTTCTTACTGAAAACATCTGCAAATTCATGGTAGGGTTCTGGGATAGACTGGAGCAGATTGGGGTCAGTGTCCATACAGAGTAGAGCAGTGGGCGAGCGAGGAGGAGCCGGTATGCAGTATTGTTGGCAGTAGGAAGAAGCAAATGACACCTCTCCGGATCTCCAGTTAATTAGGGGATCGTGGGCCTGGAGCCAGGGTAGGCCCAAGATCACAGGGAACAGAGGCGAAGAGATGACATCTAGGGTAAGTAGTTCCTTATGCAGGGGAGGAATCGTAGTAAGCAAGGGAAGAGTCTCTTGAGTAACTTGTCCTGAGCTTATGCGGGAGCCATCAGCCAGGAAAACGGTAAGTCCATGAGTCTTTCTACGTAACGGAATGTGGTGGAGGTCAGCGAAGGTAGAGTCAATGAAGCAGCTACAAGCCCCCGAATCAATGATGGCGTTGACTGGCACTGTCTTTTCCTGGAGCTGAAATGAAAGAAGAAGAGCAAGGTGGGAGGCATGAGTAGGCAGGGTTGACAGGTTAACAGGATTCGGAGGAGGGCACTTACGCATCTTGATGGGACAGTTGTTCACGTAGTGACCGACCCCGCCGCAGTAGAGGCACAGATTTAGTTGGCGGCGACGTGCCCGTTCTTCAGGTGGCAGCGTGGGTCGCATGAGGCCGAGTTGCATTGGTTCGGAGGTATCTGGAGGGGCGCTGGGAGAACTCATGCTGGTAGGAGGTAGGTAACGGGAAGCGGGCATCGGTGCCCTAGTGGTCATCCACACAGGCCGGTTTGGCTGAGAAGAGCGTTCGGCCCGACGTTCACGGAGTCTACGGTCAATCTGGATGGCCTTGGTAATTAGATCTTCAAGAGTCTCTGGCACCCCTACCCGGGCAAGTTCATCCTTCAGACTCTCGGAAAGGCCCAAGCGGAATTGGTGTCTGAGGGCCGCGTCATTCCAGAGCGTATCCGCGCTCCAGCGTCTAAAGTCCGAAACATAGTCCTCGACTGCCCTTGGACCTTGCTGGAGCGTGAGGAGAGCAGACTCGGCGGTGGCGGCCCGTTGAGGGTCATCGTAAAGCTGGGCCATGGCTTCAAAGAAGGCTTGCAGGGACTGGGTCTGAACATTGTCCTCTTGCAACAGTCGATGGGCCCAGGTCTGAGGCTCGTTTTGGAGAAGGGAGATCACAAACCCCACCTTGGTGGCTTCCAACGAGAAAGTCCAAGGTTGCAAAGCAAAATACAGCTCGCAGGCGTTGCGGAAGGCCCGAAACTTCGCCCGATCGCCTGAGAACCGTTCTGGTATAGGGACTCTGGGTTCGGGTGGAAGCATCACCACTGAGGGAGCGGAAGCCGTCGAAGAAGATCTAGCAGAGGTTGAGGGCATCGTGGAGCCGGACAGGGTTTGGACTTGTCCCTCTAACCTCATATACCCTTCTTGTAGGTTCTTGACAGCTTGTGTGAGGGCTGCCAGGTGTTTGCAAATCTCATCCACAGCGGGGGCGACTCCTGCAGGATCTGACATGATGGCTGTCTGATACTGTTATGTATGACGGTGTACCTGGTCGTCAGAGCCTAGTCGCAGGAGGCGGCCTCTCGTACAGCACTGGCTCGGGAGCCGCTGGATTTTGGGAACAGCGGACTCGGGAGCACAGCGGGGTAAGGGTGCCTGGATGATGGTGCAGGTCAGCACGGCACTGGTCCCTCCGGGATCACTGGAACAAGAGGGGAGCAGGCACTCTGATGAGGAAGCTAGCGGCTCCGGAGCTGATGCGAATGGTTAGCGACTCTGATGCGTCTTGGCAAGCAACCTTGGTGCAGACGACAGGCGACTCTGGAGCTGGTGCAGAGCGGAGTAAGCAAGTGGACTAGACGGATGCTGGTTCAGGCAGGCCGGGTCAGACACGTGAGCAGACAGGGGGTTCAGCAGGCAGGCGTAGTCGGTATTCAGGCAGAAGGTCTGGCAGCAGTAGTAGTAAACAGAAGGCAGGGTCAAGGCAAGCCGAGGTCGGGTTCGGAGAGATACGGATAGTCAGACGTAGCCGGGTCGGTATAGGAACTGGTTAATCAGGATACAGGTTGATCAGGTAAATAGGGCAGATCAGACAGCAAGAGGATGCTGCATCTGTCTGCCTTTTAAAAGCACATTGGCGCCAAACTCGCGCTAACGTGCACGCACCACCGTCGCACGAGCGCGTGCACGCGCGCGCACACCAGGGGCGCTCCGGGAGCCGGCGGCAGATCCCTGACAGGCACTCTGTTCTGTTGCCAGCTCTTCCGCTGGGTTGCTGTGAGTGGAGATCACAGTCCCATCCACTACCACAGGGTCCCCCTCTTCCATTAGTGGAGAGCAGAGGTCCGTGACCCTCTGTTCTGTTGCCAGCTCTTCCGCTGGGTTGCTGTGAGTGGAGACCACAGTCCCATCCACTACCACAGGGTCCCCCTCTTCTGCTAGTTTGGAGCAGAGGCCTGGGGCACCCTGCTCTGTTGCCAGTGATTCAGCTGGGGGTAAAAGCTTTACCACCTCAGCTTGTTGTTCGAGAGAGGGGCCAACCGCCCCGGCTCTCTGGAACTCCACACCATCCGCTTTGGCTTTAGGGATGGCAATCTCCATATTTTCCACTGCCGATTCATCAGCCAGGAGTTCACAGTTGTCATATGAACTTTCCTCATAGTCCCAGGCAACGGGAGCCCCACCCTGCTGCTGGGCCGAGTCTAGCAGCTGTTTGTAGGCAACCTCCAGCTCCCATTCTTGAATGGCCAGAAATTCCAAATCTTCCTGTGACCAGTGGCCTCCCGAGATATTCAATCTTTCCTCTCTGTGCTCCATTATGTCCTCCAAGCGCCACTCCCGATCATCCCCGAAGTCTGGATCACCGGACATCCTCCAATACAATAATCCCAGGCCATCATAGTCATAGCCTTCTGTAGGGCTGTCATCTGCTGACCACGGGCACTCCTGGGCTACATACCACCGGAGGGCTCTGTAGCTCTCGTCCAGCTGCATCTCTGCCCGGATCAGCCTGCTTAACTCGGCTGTCCACTCCTGCTTCGGTTGTTCCCCCAACAACAGCATTCGTACGTCATACTGCGGCCAGTACCTTGCATAGATGGAGGGCAGGACCTTTCCTTGGTGTTGCTGCTCCAGAGCTAGTGCTTTCTTCCAGAGTTGGCACCGAATCACCCCAGAACATCCCAGCAGGACCTCCTCTGATACGGGTCCTCTGTGCTGTATCCACATCTTATGTAACCTCCTTTGGAATTCATCTTCCATGGAGACTGGTATCTGCACCTCTCCTCTCTCTTTAGTTGGTGCTGCTGTGACTTCAGCTGCTGCAGCACTTCTTCGCTGTAGCAAGGTGGCATTCAGAGCCGCAATAACTCGGTCCCTGATCTCCGGTGGAGGGTTAGGACCATAATGTGCCAGTCTTAGGTTAACAGCCCGATCAAAACTTTCTTCCTCGGGTGTACTGTCTGTTACGGCGGGCCTTTTAGCTCTATCCATTTCGACCAGTTCTGCGATAATGTCCCTTTTCTTACGGTTGCTGGCCGGTCTGCCCCGGCTCTCCAGTAAGTCCATGAGGGAAGAGAGCTTCATCCGTTCATACACCGTCTCCATTGTCATGTGCCCTTGTAGCTGTCCTTCTGATGATGGAATCATCCCACCGCTGCCAACCAAATGTAACGGTCACCACCGTTTAAGACCTTCCATCCAACCACAACAAGCTTATCCGACACAGTGCGACAATACTGCATACACGATCCATTCCATTTCCCATAATAACCCGAGACTCTGCTCTGGTACTGGTTTCAAAGATATGAACAATTTAATGGTATTTTCTCAGCTTCTTATACAGTTTACAAGCATGTGGCAGTAATCACAGGACAATACAATCTCCACCCCCCTTCACACCATGGGGGGGCTTCAATCACATTCTACAAAGCATTCAGGTAAGCTAATTATGTAGACATGTCGGCACCGCATCATCAATAGACTTAACTCAGAGAATGACATTCCTGTAGATAATGACATGCTAATTCAGTACATCTGAATGGAGAATTTAACACATTGTTTTAGACACAATGAATCACACAATCAAAAGGTCGTTCAGGCCCTGATGCAATTAACACCTTTCAAAAGCATGTGTGCCCATATTGAATAGGCAGCAGCTTGTGATATCTCAAGACATCCACTTTGTAATATTCCAGTCCTGCAATATGAATTATTATTAATGTCCCATCTCATGTAATATATGAATTATGATTCTTTGTCACCCTATGGCCCTAGTGGACATAAGGTGACCCTAGACATAGGAGAATCTCAGTCTGTCACGGTTCATTCCGTTACAACATTCATCACACTGTAACAGACAGAAAAGTGAGAATCGTCTTTTACTAACACAAAATCAGCTAAAGCAGCCCCAAGGGTGGCGTCATCCGCATTGAAACTTCCCCTTTATAGTGCCATTGTACGTGTTGTACGTCACCACGCTTTGCTAGAGCATTTTTTTAAAACGATCGTGTGTGGGCAAAGTCGTTTTAATGATGAAGTTGGAAAAAACAATGTTTTTTCTAGATACTGAAAAACATCGTTTTTTTTTTAATGCCGAAAAACAATCGTGTGTATGCGGCATAAGTGTAACAAGCTATTTAAAGGACTGCCATCCTTTGTGTTAAGTAGTTTTCAGGTCTGCCATTTAACGAATAACGATGCCTAATAATTCAAAAGGCAGTAAAGTACTATAGGAATGTTCTCTATCACCTTCTAACAAAGTAACATTGCCAAAAGCCATGTATGCACTATCTGCCTGTGCATTCTCATGCATTCTGATGTTCCTGTGTAAAAAGGCAATAAGCAGAAACTCCAATGTACACTGATAAACTGATGTATGTGAGTCATTCCTTGCAAGGGGGTACCAAGTATGAATTATTGAGGTTAGTAGTGGGTATGTGCAAAGATTGTCCAGCTGCATGGGAAACTGGTCATTACAATAACACAATATATTATTTTACATACATTGAATGTGACTCACAACAATATGTAATATTCACAGATGGCAAAAACCAGCAAACTATAGCTAGAAGAAATAGAGAATAAGATGCTCCAATGCTAATAGTACACTCAGCTATTTCTGTTAGTGTTATGACATCCAGCAGCTGTATGTCATGAGGAGAATTACTATCCAAGCTGGTATCTCTATTACATGGGCTTTAGTCCAAAATCATCCAATACACATAAACAATTAATTACAATGACAATACTTTTTCTTGCATAACTCCCAGCTCATGCTTTAAACAGATGCTTGAAAGCTTATTATGAAGTCTTTATTTTCTGTCACACTTCTTGGCTTATTTTTGGAGATAATGAGAAAGTAAGTTCCTACCTTTTCATAATGAGTTCATTGAAACTGGGAAAAGAAAAAAGCAAGTATTGCACACAAGAATCGTATTTATGTAAGGTGATTAAAGCAAATCAGAAGCGGTGAAATATACTGTAGACTCTGACAAGTTCAAAACTGGCCAATTTATTGTTGCTTGTTTATTTCATTTCTCCAGCTTTCTTTAGTGCTTAGCATTTGTGTTTTTAAGATGACACCAAGAATTGTTATTTGCCATCAAATAGAAATTGTTGACTACGTTTACCACTACTTTAAACCTATGAAATTAGAATAAAGTGTTCCAGGTTAGGTGTCAATGAAAAGGATCTCCTTAGGAAGTATGCAGGTGGAACTGAAAAGGATAGGCCTCTAACACAACTCTAGAGCATAACCATTCTGCCTCTGATTCAAATTCATAATAGTGAAACACGCAGACAAGAGAGAGATACAGTCTACATCCTTCACCGTCCCAATGTCAAGAGACTTTATTGTCAGCACAGCTTTATAGACAGAATGACATTATTCATATGAGCACAACTGATTTGTCAGTCCATATATGGCTTTCTTCTTGTTACATGTTCTTCTTGCCCTCGTGGCTTTCACTCAGGCCGCGTACACACTATCGAACATGTCCACTGAAACTGGTCCGCAGACCAGTTTCAGCGGACATGTTCGATCGTGTGTACCGCCTATCGGACCGTTTTCCAGCGGACAAAAGTTTCAAAACATGCTTAGAAATCTGTCCGCTGGAAACCTGTCCATTGGACATGTTCGATGGTTAGTACACGAAATCATCAGACCAAAATCCCGTGCATGCTCAGAATCAAGTCGACGCATGCTTGGAAGCATTGAACTTAGTTTTTTCATCACGTCGTTGTGTTCTACTTCACCGCGTTCTGGTCCGAGGGGATTTTGGTCCGATGGTGTGTACGCACATCAGACCAACAGACCACTTCAGCCTGGTCCGATGAAAACGGTCCGTCAGACATGTTTCATCGGACATGTCTGATCGTGTGTACGCAGCCTCAGACTCACAGGGGCCATCTTTGCTTCACTCAATGGAGGAGGCCAAAAGGAGTGAGTAACAGCTGTTTAGGATTAATAGTTAAACCATCTGTCTCTTGTCTTCACTCCGGGCTGAGATTTACTGTAACTCTGTCATAACTTTATTCAAGGAAGATAACACTATTGTATATACCCACACATATCTATATCTATATATATATATATATATATATATATATATATATATATATATATATATATATAGATATATATAGATATAGATATTTATATATATATATATATATATATATTTATAAAGAAATAAAACAATATAAGAAAGGAAAGCAATATTTGAGTGGTTTAGGAGAAAAGTAAGATAAACATAAAATAATCATTTTATTAGCTTCATCACAGTCCCCCCTTAAAATGACTATTTTATCAATACTGTCCCTATACTCTCTTTGTCCTCCCTATCAGCATCTTTTTTGTGTTTCGCATAGCGTCCAGACAGGGCTTATCCATAGTCCTTTACCAACGAAACGTCAGGAGGCAGTCAAACACTATTCTTTCCCTCACTTGGGAATGTTGTATGTGTTTTTAACAGGTAAGGACTGTAATGGAGAATACGGTCCCTACAACAAACTATTATCATAACCAATATAAGCAGAAACAAAATTGCTATACCTGAGTACAAATGTGTTATCACCCAAAATACTGTCCCCAGGTAACATTTTACATACACCCCCCTTGTCAGCTAAAATCATGTCTAGGGCCATACGATTTTACAAAGTCATTTGTGAAGTGGCCTCTAGTTATTCAGCTAAACCTCGGAGTGCATCCCTGGTATAGTTAACAAACCTCTGTTTGTTATAGTAAATACAGTATAATTAATCCAATCTACATTCTTATTTGAACCCTCTTTATCCCATTACTAAATTAAATTTTGTAAACGCAACAATCTTACCGGATTACTGTATTTTTCTTCTTACTATACTTTCAATCATAACCATTTTAATTTTGCAAAAGAACATTCATTTATATTGGGCTTTCCTAAATATTTTATTTCTGAAAAAAACATATTCATGTTGATTTACACTATTTTTCAGAACCAATCATACAGTATGGTCGATTGAACCACATATGCTCTTGTCACACTATGACTGTTAAACAAACATGGCAGTCTTAGTTCATCCTTCAGTGTAGACAAACATACAGGAAGTTCCACTGTGCTAATACATGGATCCATTTATAAAAGCACAATATTCCTCCCCAATAAATAAATTCGTCAACCAAAAGCCTGAAAAAGTGACTTTTTTAATTCACAACTGTGGCTCTATCACACTGCATCATTTATTTATAATGTATCTATACACTATTTTAACCGACCTTTCTTTTTAACATCCAGTTGTCACTAGACAAAGCTCAGTAAAAGCTGTGTATATTGACACCTCATGTCCTCCTTAAAATAACAAAATTGTGCAAAAACACACATTTTTTTAAAATACCAATCATCATCCACATACACTTGTACAAAGTAAATGTATGAGAGAGATCTCTATGTTAATCAAAAATACTGAAATTAATAAGGGCTTTCTTTAGATCTTCAAATGATTGTGTACAAGTTATCTTTTATTATTAACCACTTCAGCCCCGGACCATATTGCTGTCCAAAGACCAGAGCACTTTTTGAGATTCGGCGCTGCGTCGCTTTAACTGACAATTGCGCGGTCGTGCGACGTGGCTCCCAAACAAAATTGGCGTCCTTTTTTTCCCACAAATAGAGCTTTCTTTTGGTGGTATTTGATCATCTCTGCGGTTTTTATTTTTTGCGCTATAAACAAAAACAGAGCGACTATTTTGAAAAAAATGCAATATTTTTTACTTTTTTCTATAATAAATATCCCCAAAAATATATAAAAAAAAATATTTTTTCCTCAGTTTAGGCCGATACGTATTCTTCTACATATTTTTCGTAAAAAAAATCGCAATTAGCGTTTATTGATTGGTTTGCGCAAAAGTTATAGCGTTTACAAAATAGGGGGTAGTTTTATGGCATTTTTATTATTATTATTTTTTTTACTAGTAATGGCGGCGATCAGCGTTTTTTTTCGGTACTGCGATATTATGGCGGACACTTCGGACACTTTTGACACATTTTTGGGACCATTGGCATTTTTTTAGCGATCAATGCTATAAAAATGCATTGGATTACTATAAAAATGCCATTGGCAGTGAAGGGGTTAACACTAGGGGGCGGGGAAGGGGTTAAGTGTGTTCCTATTTGTGTTCTAACTGTATGGGGGGGTGGCCTCACTAGGGGGAATCACTGATCTTCTGTTCATACATTGTATGAACAGAAAATCAGCGTTTCCCCCGCTGACAGGAACAAGCGCTGTGTGTTTTCACACACAGCTCCCGTTCCCCGCTCTGTAACGAGCGATCGCGTGTGCCCGGCGGCTATCGCGCCCGCCGGGCACACGCACGGGACTCGGGGGCGAGCGGGGGGCGCGCGCGCGGGCCGCCGGCGGCGCGCACGCGCCCCCTAGTGGCCGCGAAAGGCGCGACGTAGAGCTACGGGCTCTCGCGCAGGAGTGCCGACCTGCCGCCGTATAACTGCGGCGGCTGGTCGGCAAGTGGTTAAAGAAAGATTTGCAGTATAGTAAGCCTTTATAGTTCATTAACATTCACTCAGACAGATATTTCGTCTTTAAAAATTTCAATGATCTCTCAAGAAAAGTTATTTAGGCTCAAAAATGTTTTAAAACCATTACTCTAGTAAGCCACATCTTTTAAATATATGTTTCCTCATTTGTGAACTCCATTTCAGGTCTCTGGTTTCAACACTAACATTCTGCTCTTCAGATTCACTGAAGGAAAAATTACCATAGCAATGGCTGGACTGACCAGGCTGTGTAACCTGATCTCTCTTCTGGGAACACATTCCCTTCATGTAATGATCTCCAAAGAAAAACACATGTGCTACTGCTAGACCCAATCTCCCAACGCTTTATATGCCATACATTGTAAGATTCGTTAACAATCAAATTTTATCGTTTTTCTAATGTTTAACCTTTTGAACCATTTTTTAAACATATTTGGTTTGTACATCTGCCAAAAATCATGTACATTACGTTATAATATGACGTTTCTTGACTTCAGTAGCGACAAAAAATTGTTTAGAGGACAATCTCGTGAAATTCACAGATTAGTTCCAGCCTAATGAACTGTGAATTGGCCATTTTCCTGAGAAACTCCTCCTCCCAACCAAAGTCTCCACTCAGAAACATCAAATTACAAAAACTTTTATCACTTGTTAGTTTTTTTTTTTTTACAATTTTTAGAATTTTTAGATTGAACATAACTTTCATATTTTAATATTTTTCCTGGGTGACCTTAAGTAAATTAGCACAATCTACTACCTTAATTTAACAACCAAACCCTAGTTTAGAATCTTTTGTAAAAATTGCTCAATCCTCAACTTATTATTAATTCCTGCAACCAAATCTGTAGGATTTTCTGTTATGTTGTTTACCATTATCTGAATTTTAAACAGCTCTTTACACAATCTTAATAAATAATTTTCCTTAAAACTGTGTTCTGCCCATGTTTATGCTTTTGAATGACCACATGTAATAACACATTTTCCTGTTTAGGACTAAAATATTTATAAACATTTACATGCAGCATTAAACTTAGTTTCCCCATTAAAGAACTTCTTTACACTCTGACATTAATTCATTAATTAATTACCCTATGAAATATATCATAGTGATTATGGGACTCATGGACTCAAAACCTGCAGCTACTTGGTCTTTTGCTTTAAACTTATCCGGGACCCCCCTTGGGACTCCTATGGCATCTATATATAGCCTATATCCCCAGGCATCACCTGTATTACAACCCACAAATTCCCAGTGGTCACAATATCCCCTATATCACATATGTATATGGTTCCTGAACGTATTACCCTGCCAGTCTAATGGAGGGAAGGAGATTATAGTACAGTAATCAAATATAAGAAAAAATATATAGTTTCATTCTGATGCGGGTGGCACGGTCCATCATATCTAATCTCCAGAGAATGTTTTTGTTTCATTTGTTTAAAAGGGGAGTATTTTACAGATGTTATGGAGGTGAAGTCCACAAGCTTTTAACAGTGATTGGATTTGGGGTTGAAAGGACAGGTCAGAGTCTAGGATTACACCTAGTACCCTAATATGAGGGGAGGGATTGTTATGTTACTGATTTTGATGGAAAAGTCATGGAGGGGGGCACGGGCAGAGGAGAGTATTAATGGCTCGGTTTTAGAGAGATTTAGTTTAAGGAAGTGGTGTGACATCCATGCTGATATGACAGTTAGTAAGTTAGTAATGCGAGAGGAGACTGAAGGAGTGATGTGAGGAGCAGACAGATCGATTTGGGTGTCATTGTCGTATAGATGGTATTGGACACTGTTGGGCGGTTATCAAGTGACTAAGGGAGGAGGTGTAGATAGAGAAGAGAAGGGGTCCAAGAACAGAGCCTTGGGGGACCCCCGCAGAAAGTGGCAATGGAGAGGAGGAGATAGAGTTGTAGGTAACACTGAAGGAGCGCTGTGATAGGTAGGAAGAGAACCAGGATGGAGCAGAATCTTGGAGGCCAAAGGGAACTGAGTTTATTGAGAAGGAGTGTAGTAAATGTGTTGTATACAAATGTAACGATGATAAATATGGGGAATATTTTACTATATTAAAAAAGGCATGGCAAATTGTAAATTATAAATAAAAGGGTGGTGCCTGACTTATAAATATAGTTGATCGACAGTGCCTACAGCTGATTATGGCAATTAATAAATACCTTAATAACAATATGAATTTTTGCTCAGACACTCAATAGTATACCACAACAATTTCCGAGTGCTTTAATCTATGGTGATTTCCAACCAATGTATAAATATAAGCCAATTAAATTAACAATTAAATATAATTTATTACAATACAAGTATAATTATACAATTACATACAAAACTGGAATTACTGGTGATTAATATTTCACACACATAATCAAAGACATCAATACAATAGGAAGGTAATTTCTTTAAAATTTTAAAGACAAAACCCGAAACAGCTACAACCAACTATGAAAGGGTGATCAACCGTGCTTTAAAATATATATAAAAAAACAGAAAGAAGAACCCTGAACACTCTTATGACAATTTCTAAATCTCCGTGGCTGGAGGAGAGAAAAATGTATCTTGAAGAGCAAAGTGGAAAACACTACTTAATATAAAATAAGTCCCGAATTCACTAGATCTGTTAAAGTAGGGTGGACAATAAACAATTTTCCTGGGGCACTAATAATAGCCAATTTAGCTGCAATACATATCTATACTCAATGTACCTGTACACAATTTCAACACATAACATAGACAGACTATGTAGGAAAACTTTAGTAAATAAAGTGCCCTGCACACTGTAATTCAAATATCAAAACACAAGCAATAAAAATTCAATCCCTATCATGTTGGGAGCAAAAGGGTTAGTCGTTATGTTTCGGTTGTATCTCACCACTGCTTTGAGAGGGAAGGTGTGCAAAGTATTAAGAGCATAAATGATTAGTTCCAGCAGCAAAAAACAGTGATACGGGGCGTGGTCAATGGGCAACTGTCTTCTCAATAAACCATGAACTGTATTAGCAAGTGGGTGTGTGGTTCCATCCTGAGAAAAATGTGTGTCTGTTTTATAGGGTGGAGTACCATTGTTTGAATTGATACCTCCCCCCTCATGTTTAATATCTCACGATAGGTTGATTCCAAAACTAGGCAGTAACTTTTCATGTCTCATCTGCCCACTAGTGGTTCATTGCAGTTACATAATTGGAATTCTGATTGTTCAAAAATGGAATCTGGTATTATTATGAACTATATTTTAATATGGTTCATATTATGGTGATCTGGTGATTGGCTGCCTTCATACTCATTAGTGCACGGTCCCCACATTGTGTACTTTGCTAGTTATAATAAATTGAGACCTTTAGTAAATATACTGTTGCTGTCATGTATTCACGGGGACAAAACAAATAAACTCTTTCCCCCCTTCTCCCAATCATAATATTTGTACCAAAGTTATTTAATATATGTGTATAGGAATATCTCATGTCCTTTGTCTGATGGTGTCTTCTGAAAATGTGGTTTAATATGTAAAAAAAACAGTTTATGAATTATTTCTGTTACAGATAATGGGAATCTACCCTTGCAGTCTCATGTCAGTTTCATTGTTATTTTCAGTGGATGACTTATAGCATACATTGATTCTTGTATATAGCAAGCATAATCATTTAATATATATATATTTAGTAGTTTCTGTTTTGAGCTAAAAATGGATTTAATTTGGTGTATAATTAACTGGGTGTCTCCGTCATTATTTTGGGCAAAACCAAAACACTGGATTTCTCTGGGAGATTTAGTTTCATCCTTGGAACAATGAAGGTTTAATTAACTATCTTGAAGATTTATGTTTTTTCGTTTAATCTCTTGTATAGAGCTGTGGTATCTTAACTTGGATCTTCCTTGATCAAATACTTTTATATACTGATCTCAAACATCAGGTGCTCCCAGCATTGTCAACTGGGGTTATTACATAAACCTGAAACCACATTTGCACTGATTACGTTTGGTTAACATAATTGTCCGAAGAACCAGTTTCTTGAGGCCTTTCTTTCTGTCCTTGTCTTACATGGTTCATTAGAAAGGCAAATTAGTTGTTGCAAAATCATAGTTTATTTGTTTTTATATAGAAATATCCTGACAGGAGCGAGTGGTCAACAGTACCAAAGGCCACACAGAGGTCAAGCAGTAGGAGTATGAAGTAGTGTGCATTGGTTTTAGCAGTTAATAAATCGTTAGTGAGTTTTAGTAAGGCAGTTTCTGTGGAGTGCTGTGTGCAAAATCCAGACTGTAAGGGGTCAATAAGGCTGAGGTAAGAGCTAACACAGTTGTAGACTAAGCGTTCTAAAAGTTTACAGGTGAATGGGAGAAATTAGATGGATCTTAAGTTGTTCAGGTTGGTGTGGTCCAGTGAGGGCTTTTTAAGTATAGGAGTGATCTACGCATGTTTTAGAGGGGAAGAGAAGGTGCCACTAGGGAGGTAGAGATTAAAGATGTGTGAGGGAGCAAAGGATAGAGTAAGAGGGTAACCATAGAAGTTACGAGGAAACAAGATTTGTAACCTCTTCAGTAGTAGCCAGTTTTTAAAGAGGAGAGTGTTGACTGTGCTGTTAGGCAAGGTATGTTGTGTGGGAAAGATGTACGCACAGTGGAGGTGTCTTCACATATTGCATCAATCTTGTCTTTGAAGTGATTGTCAATCTCTTGGGCAGTGAGTGAGTTAGTCGGTAGAGGGGGTGGGGGACAAACCATGATTGGTAAGTGGCAATATAATACATTTTTGGGTTTGGGTTTAATACAGCTTTAATAAAACAGTCTAAAGAGAATGGCTACTCTGTGATATATTACAGATGTTTAATTGATCAATGTATAGCAATCAGGATAATTAAAGAGTATTGCTTACGTGTAGCTTTGAGTCACTGTATTTTTGCACATCGTTGCATTCTATGCCTGTAGTTTACATTTAAAAATTTGGAAGAAGATAATTTCTTGACAACATGCCATTATCTAATGACCAGATTGCAAACTATTTAAATAATGTTTTTAGTATAGTGCATGCAAGGATTATGGTTGCTAAGGTATTGCTATGGTAAGGAAACATGAACAAGAGAACACAATAAGTCAAACACAAAAGTGCATGTCATTAGTACACGCTGCAGTAACAAAGCTGTGAGTTAAGATCCTCTTGTGCAATAATAACAGGAAGGTGTAAGAATTACCTGAGATGAGCTTTATACTTATAACCCCCCACCTACTGCACCTCCTCATAAAGAAGCATCATATTTTATCTAGTTATCTATGACACACTTCACAACAAAAACACCTTTTGCCTAGATCCGAGCCCTAGTCTTACCTATGTACAAATATATTTGTTTACACTGGTCAGCTTGATTACTAGGGACAAAAAATTTCAGCAATGACGTATTTTCATAACTTAACTCTTACCTATGTACAAGCATGAAAAAATGTATATTTGTTTACACTGGTCAGCTTGATTACTAGGGACAAACAATTTCAGCAATGACGTATTTTCATGACTTAACTCTTTTCATAGAAAATAGCTTTGATCTTAAATTTTGTGAAGATCCCTTACTTTCTCACACCACAGAAAGAAGAAGCTCAGGGAAAAAAGACTGCATTTTCTGCACAGGGTTTGTGCAATGATATAAATGTAAAAACATATGTGAGAAAATACAGAGAAAAAAACAATTTTTACACGTTATCTGAGGTCACAGACCATGGCTTGCACTGCCCTGGTTCACAGTAAATCTAATGTATGTAACCCAGTATCTGCCTTACTCAATAAAATAGTGTAAAGTGTAATACTTTCTGTTCCCTCTCCTTCACCAAAGATCAACAGTATTATGCTGCCCCTTCCAATTGGCTAATCTTATTATCATACTAACAAAATCAGATGGTATATTTACACAAATCTCACTGAGGCTGGGGGCCCTTTTTTCATCAGTGCAGCTGTCTCTGAGTATCTGCTATAAGTTTAGTTCTAAGAGTGTAGATCTAGAGAGGGTTAACTGCCAATACACTGTACATTACTCCACTAGCAAAACAAAAAAACTCCAACGAAAAAGCAAAAATGTTAGCTGGGTAGAACTGCTATACAGGTGTAGGCAAGTGCTGGACTACAAGAACATGGAGGAAGAGACATTGGAGGAGATTTACTAAAGCTGGTGCTGGTGCTTCTAACTTTAGCTTATTCAATTAAGCTTTGACACTAAAATCTGGAAGCTGATTTCTCATTCTGGTTGCTATGGAGAGCTGTGCCAGATTTTGCACTCTCAGAAAAAGTCAGATGGGGCCTATACACGGTCGGAATTTCCGACCAAAAGCTCACATCAAACTTTTCTTGTCGGAAATTCCAATCGTGTGTACACGGCATAAGTGTGATCTGCTACAGTTCATGCTGATCTTGGTACAAAGTGTTGTCATATATTTGCCTCTGATTACTGATTCAACCATACAGTGATCTGTGCAACTATTATTATGTGCCTTGTTTTATGCTTTAACCATTTTCATTCGGATAGTGTTTCAATTTTTTGAATTTACCTCCACTACTCTGCTTGATTACCCTAGTGCAGTGATGGCGAACCCTGGCACCCCAGATGTTTTGAAATTACATTTCCCATGATGCTGAATTTACACTGCAGAGTGCATTAGCATCATGGGAATTGTAGTTCCAAAACAGCTGGGGTGCCAAGGTTCACCATCACTGCCCAAGTGTGTCAGAGGGGTTGAAGTACTTGTGAGGTTGTGGCAAAGATCAGAGAACTTATCCTATCCAGCGGCTCCTGTGGGGGTAGTGCTACACAGGGTAACATTCAGGAACCTTTTATTATACAAGGAAGCAACATGGTATGTGGGTGGTTTTGTAACATCCCTGGCAGTTGTGCTGCCCTAGGTCATGGTTTTGCTGGTTATGCAGAAATCCTGCTTTCCTAGCATTATATAAGGTGGTAATACCTGGGCTAATCATCATTAATGGTCAAATACTAGACAATTTGCTTTTCTCAATAAGTTGTAACATTTTTAACTCATGCAACTGGAAAACAATATGGATTTTCCAAAATGTCCTTGTGGCCTAGCTCTGCATTAGGCACTTGATAAAATTATGACATACAGTATAAAAGAATAGTGTGCTGGTAAACTTTGCAGTCTCCCATAGTACACAGTTTCTAATGATACTCTAGTTCAAATGGTATTTTCTGATTTGACTCTATACACATTCCTCTACAATGTATTTCCAAGTGTATCGGAAGCAGCAAGGAATCATGCTTGCAACTGTAAGCACTCTCCAAAAGTCACACATGGTTCAGGATACTTGCAATGACTATCCACCTCACTGCTTCCTCTAAGCAGTGCCTGACAGGGGTCATAGAACAATTCTGCACACCAGGGAGGACATATCATGTTCAGCCTTTATTGGAGTAGCTAACCTTACTTGTCAGTCACCAATACCCAGAAAACTTCAAGGGGACCTCGCATGCACCTCTCATCTCACGGTGGTTAAACCACAGCCTTTAGGGATCAGCGCCTGACTTCGCAGACAGTCTCTTTGCACATTGTCTGTGTCATATAAAGCATCATTTCTGTGACTCAGACAAATACAACTTTTTGGAGAAACATTTTATTGTCAAACAGAGATTTTGCAGAGGATCTGTGCAAATAATAGGACAAATTTGACTTTCTCTTAGAGACTTGTTTTCGGTCATTTGTTTCCTATAAAGGATTACTGCATACTGCATAAAATGCTACACTCGTGGAACAAACATTCAGCTGTTGTATAAAAAAACTGTATAAAAAACGCATCCCCACTGCGATGTGAAGAGCAATCCTTATAGTGGTATGCAAATTAGGGACACAGAAAATAAATCTTCTAAAATTAAAATACAGCCTTAAAGCATTATAAATTATAAATGACAATGTAAGTCCAAAAACATAAACGCTGTTTATCAGATGCTCAAAAAATAGTCCACTCGTTGTGACTTCTGTACAAATAGTTCCTTCACCTATAGCAGGGGTCTCCAAACTTTCTAAACAAAAGGCCAGTTTACTTTAGGGGGGCCGGACTATGACCACTGAAAGTAGAAAAGGCCCCAGCGTCTGGGGAAAAAACAATGCCCCATCTTTGGTGTCAATGGGAGGAATTGTGCCCCATCATTGGTGTTAGTGGGAGAATTTTCACTTCTTCTTCTTAAATGCCATTGGAAGGAATTTTGTCCCATGATTGGTGTCATTGGGCCCCTTTGTTGGTGTCATTCTGAGAAATCGTGCCCCATCATTAGGAGAAATTACGCCCCATCACTGATGTCATTGGGAGAAATTGTGTCCCATTGTAGGTGTCATTGTGAGGAATTCTTCCCCGTCATTGTTGTCAGTGGGGGTAAATTATGCCCCATTATTTGTATCAGTGGATGAAATAGTATATCAAGGGCCAAATAAAAGCAAACAAAGGGCCACATTTGCCCCCTGGGCCGTAGTTTGGAGACCATTGACCTATAGCATTGAATGCATAAATAGCAAGAAAAACTCTAGCTGCTGCTTTGTACGCTTGATGAAGTCACGTGGTTATTGACGATATTGACGATATGCATGGGGAGGAGCCAGGTGATGTCACGGATGAGTTACGAGATTTGAGGACTAAACAGTTTTAAACAATACACTATGGCAGTCTATCTGTGGTCTTGAGCTCTATCTAGGGTACACACAGACGTCGAGACATACAGAATAAGGAGAGATGAGACATTGGAGACAGGGAGTGCTGACTATTCCTTGATGATTACATACATCTGATTACTCCCAAATTGGGAAATAAGTACTTTTATGCCTCATACACACAATCAGAAATTTCCGATGAAAAAAGTCAGTTGGAATTTTTTCATCGGATATTCTGACCGTGTGTATGCCCCATCTGACTTTTTCCGTTGGAAATTCCGACGGAATTAGAAAGAGATCAAAATTTCTATCGGAAATTCCATTCGTCTGTATGGAACGCCAAGAAAACGCAGAGAAAAAAACACACATGCTCGGAAACAAGTCGACGCACGCTCGGAAGCGTTGAACTTAATTTTTCTTTGGTCATCGTAGTGTTGTACGTCACCACGTTTTGGACGGTCGGAATTTGGTGAGTCCGTGTGTATGCAAGACAACTTCAGCGGAATTCCGTCTGAAAAACCTGTCTGAGTTTATGCCAACGGAAAAACCGATCGTGTGTACGGGGCATTAGACCTATGCTATAGGTCTAGTGATCTGGTATGGGTCCACTCTTACTTTGTCACTTTTATGGTGAAGCACTGAAGAAGATTCAAACAAGTTTTACAGCACTGGGATTTGGGCTACAAATCTTCCCAATTTTTCTTCCCAATTATGCATTCAATACGTTAGGTGAAGGAACTATTTGCACAGAAGACCCAGTTTTTGAACATCTGATATCATAAACGCTTTTTATGTTTTTGGACTCAAACTGTTATTTATAATTTATTATGCTTTAAGGCTGTAATTTCATTTTAGAAGATTTATTTTCGGTGTTCCCTAATTTGCACACCACTATAAAGATTGCTCTTCACGTCACAGTGGAAATACACCTTTTCTTTGTACAATTATTACAATTACAGCAGCGCATCACAATACACGATTCATTGTGAGGAACACACATTGAGTGAGTGCAGCAGCTGGATTTATTCACATTCGTTAGTAATTATTTGTTTGGATAGCGCACTGGCTTTTAAAATTTTACAAGTATAAAAAAACACACTTAACGCTGCATTTTGCAAACACATTTGCAAAACAGTATGTCCAGCATTTGGGTGTTCATTCACTCCATTGGCTACAATATAATTTTTTTCTGCCCATTGAAATGAACGAATGCTCAAGCTCTAGAATTTAGACTCATTTAGGCATGTCAGGCTATGTATGGGCACATAGACTAACATGGAGAGGTGTTTATAAGCAGAAACAAAAATCAAACACTTTGAAAAAAGGCGTTTTTGTGATGCCCAGTGTGCATACATATTCCATATGTCAGAAATTTCTGTTGTACTGCACAGGAAAAAGGGGTTATAATTCACCTTTTTTTTATAGAAATAAAGAAAGGAAGAACTAACACCCTACAACCTCCCCACCCCTAGGTCCCTGCTGCACTTACCTCTGTTTGTGATAAAGTTTCCACGCTAACCAATGAGAACCACTCTGATCTGTCTCAGCATCCCTAGAGAAGGAAAAGGATGAACAGCCTGGTTTTTAAACCCCAGGACAGTTGCATGGGACTGCATGAGATAAATGCAATGGTGACTGGGGTGGTGGGGAGGATGTAGGGTGTTATTTTACCTATTCATTGTCTGTAGTCTAAGAACTGACATTTCCTGTGAAGAAACTACATATCTTGCAAGCCCTGGATCCCTCAGTCTAATGCTCTGCAGGTGAGAGCTAAATTGTAATTAGATCTGATACAGACACAAACAGACAGAGCACTTAACATCGGGCAGCACAGTGGTGCAGTGAGTAGCACTTTCGCCTAGCAGCAAAAGGGTCGCTGGTTCGAATCCCGACCACAACACCATCTGCTTGGAGTTTGCATGTTCTCCCTGTGCCTGCGTGGGTTTCCTCCGGGTACTCCGGTTTCCTCCCACACTCCAAAGACATGCTGGTAGGTAAATTGGATCTTGTCCAAAAAATTGGCCCAGTATATATGTATAAATGTGTGTATGACTGTGTGTCCCTAGCGTGTCAAGATCCTACGGTGTAAAAATGACCGCACCAGCCAAGCAGACACTGGCTGGAAAAAGCGCCCAGAGGCGATTCAGTTCGCATGCGTTGCGCTATACAAGTCATTCATTCATTCATTAACAGAGTGATCATCAAGCAATTTTTCATGTCATTTACACTCCAACATTTGTGATTAGCTGTGGTGTCTCAGCCAATCAGGAAGGAGAATCTCAGATGGCTGAGACACTCGTGGACATCACTGGACAGAAATGGGGCTCAGGTAAGTATTAGGGGGGCTGCTGCTGCTGATGCATAGAATACATTAAGATAAAAAACCTTCTGCCTTTACAACTCCTTTAATTATTTTTACTGAGCCTGGCAACAAGAACAATATAAGTAATTTGGTCCAGCAAAGAAAAGGCCACTCTACAAAGCCATATGCTTTTTTTTGGTATCTAGTGCAACCATGTAGCTTCACTGCTTTGATTAGATCCCTTTTACACTGAGGGTGTTTTGCAGTCACTATAACGTTAAAAATCCACCCTTAAACAACCTGTTCCTCACACTGCTGAGGGCTTTCACACTGGAGCGGTGTGCTGGCAGGGCGTCAGAAAGTTCTGCCAGCAGCTTCTTTGGAATGCTAATGAAATCAATGGGCAGCGCTACCGCACCGCCGGCAATACGCCACTGTAGTGGCGCATTGTGGGTGGTATTAACACTTTCTCAGCCGATAGTGGGGATTAAAAGCGCCCCGCTAGTGGCCGAAATGCGGCACAAATCCGACGGCAAAATAGCAGCGTTACACCGCTATTTTACCGCTGACGCTATGGGCGGCACCAGTGTGAAAGGGTTCTAAGTAGGCCCCAAAGTGTGAGCATAAAACAATGTACTTATGGACCAGGAGTTGTATGCTTCACTAAACTAAAACTAAAATAGCAAAGATTCTATCCTACAAATGTTAATTTAATACTATTATAATGACTTTGAAATTTAGACTTCAAAGGCTTACAACAATTAAACAATATAGCTTCACACAGTACTCAGTGACCCCAACACAGAGTCTGGCATTCTGAATTTATCTACAGTGCCCTGCAAAAATATTCACCCCCTTGGCATTTTTCATGCTTCGTTGCCTCACAACCTTGAATTAACATGGATTATTTGAGGATTTGCATCATTTAATTTACAAAACATGGCCACAACTTTGAAGATGTTTTTTTATTGTGAAGCAAACAGCAAATACTGTAGGACAAAATAACAGAAAAAAGTTAATGTGCATAACTATTCACCCCCTAAAGTCAATACTTTGTAGAGCCACCTTTTGTGGCTATCACAGCTCCAAGTCGCTTTGGAAAAAGTCTCCATGAAAAAGTCTCTTACCACTCGGATTTTTACCTCCTTACAAAACTGCTCCAGTTCCTTAAAGTTGGATGGTTTGTGCTTGTGAACAGCAATCTTTAAAGCTGGGGTTCACCCTAAAACAATTATATACAATTATATCCAGCATACTTCGGATATGTAAAGTATGCTGGACTTTTTTTCAGGGCACATACCATTTAAAAGTTCTTTTTCACCCGACTTCCGGGTTCTCTCTGCTGCGGGGGAATAGGCATTCCTAGGCAGCGGCGTAGATGATTGATGTGCTGTTATGGCACATCACGCATTCCGAAAATATCCAAGCTGGGACTCGGCTCTATTTGGCGCCTGCGCAGTCAACTCTACACGGCAGGCGCAGTCCAGCTTGGATATTTTCGGAACACGTGTGGCGCCATAACAGCACGTCAATCATCTACACTGCTGGCTAGGAATGCCTATTTCCCGCGGGGAGAGAACCCGGAAGCCGGGTGAAACAGAACTTTTAAACGGTATGTGCGAAAAAGAAAAAAAGTCCAGCATACTTTACATATCCGAAGTATGCTGGATGTAATGGTGAATAGATGTTTTTTAGGGTGAACCTCTGCTTTAAGTCTGACAACAAATTTTCTATTGGATTGAAGTCTGGGCTTTGACTAGGCCATTCCAACACATTTACATGTTTCTCCTTAAAAAAAATAAGTGTTGCTTTAGCAGTGTGTTTGGGGTCATTGTCCTGCTGGAAGGTGAACCTCCATCCTAGCCTCAAATCACACACAGAGTGGTACAGGTTTTGCTCAAGAATATCCCTGAATTTAGCACCATCCATCTGTCCGTCTCTCAACTCTGACCAATTTCCCAGTCCCGACTGCTGAAAAACATCCCCACAGCATGATGCTGCCACCACCATGTTTCACTGGGTGATGTGTTCTTTGGGTGATGTGATGTGTTGGGTTTGCACCAGACATAGCGTTTTCTTTGATGGCCAAAAAGTTAAATTTTAGTCTCATCAGACCAGAGCACCAGAGCATCTTCCTCCATACATTTTTGGAGTTTCCCACTTTCCTTTTCGCAAATTCAAAATGTGCCATTTTGTTTTTTTCTGAAAGTAATGTCTTTCTTCTGGCCACTCTGCCATAAAGCCAACTCTATGGAGCGTACGGCTTATTGTCGTCCTATGTACAGATACTCCAGTATCTGCTGTGGAACTCTGCAGCTTCTCCAGAGTTACCTTAGGTCTCTGTGCTGAGTTCTCTGATTAATGCCCTCCTTGCTCGGTCTGTGAGTTTTGGTGTGCGGCCGTCTCTTGGAAGGTTTGCTGTTGTGTCATGTTCTGGTTATGATAGATTTGATGGTGCTCCTAGGGATCATCAAAGATTTGGATATTTTTTTTAAAACCTAACCCTGACTTGTACTTCTCAACAACATTGTACCTTACTTGTTTGGAGAGTTCCTTGGTCTTCGTGGCAGTGTTTGGTTAGTGGTGCCTCTTGCTTAGGTGTTGCAGCCTCTGGGACCTTTCAAAAGGTGTGTATATGTATGTAACACTTAGATTGCACACATGTGGACATCATTTTACTAATTATGTGACTTCTGAAGGTAATTGGTTGCACCAGAGCTTTTTATGGGCTTCATAACAAAGGGGGTGAATACATACACACATGCCAATTATCATTTTTTTTTATTTCTGAAAAAAAGATTTATGTATATATTTTTCTAATTTTACTTCACCAACTTAGACTATTTTGTTCTGATCCATGAGAAAAGAGTATAAATAGCACTGGCAAAAAATCAATTACTCTTAACAATTCAATGACATGATAACTAGTGCTGTGTCAATCAAGCCTATATGTAAAAAGAAAGGAGAAGGGGGTGGGGGAAGAATTTGCACTTGGTAAATAAATTTATAAGGAGCAATTAAGAAAAAAGTCCATGAAGGACATCCTGCTGCTAAACACTACAACCTAGATACAAAGTGTCAATGAAATGTGCAAAAACAGTGTAGCGCTGGATAAATACTAAAGATATGATATAAAGACTCTATCACATATCATAGTATAGAGTGAACAATTTAGATAAAAATATAAACCGGTGAATGATCAATATGAAAAATCAGCATTAGTTGTATATGCGTCCATACATAGAAAGAGGTATTCTACCCCTCTCATAAGGATTGAGCAAAGTTCAAATGTAAAATGGAAAGTGTCCAGTAGAAAGAATCCAAAGGGTGAAGAAGATATTCAAATCAAAAGTGACCCGACACCAGCAGGATTCAAGGCTTACCAAGAAGCCTGTGCGCTACACCGTTTTTGCACAATCAAGCCTATATGAAACAATCAATAAATTGCTTGGTGCTCATAAAATGCATAACGTAAAGTGCAGCGGTGCTCCAAATTAATGGACCCTCAGCTTTGCATCATGGGGCCAAATGGGCTGTGATCTAATGATCTGGGTGTGAGGAAGGTTTGCTCGGAGTCTTCTCTAGAAGGAAATTTTATATCAGAAAGGCTTCCCCACACTGCATAGATGGGGAAACAGAAAAGAAACTCATAGTGAAATACCGCTTAGATAAAGTGCAGAGCACAAACTAGGCGCCACTTACAGGATAGCTGGCAAAACAGGCATCAGTTTGAAATCATCCGAGTCTGCCGCTGGTCAGAAATCGCTTCAATGGTTTAGCGTGAACCGGAAGTACGCCGATGTGTTTCGCCCCTCTTCCAGGGCGTCGTCAAAGCACGTCATCAAAGGTCCTTTGATGACACCCTGGAGGAGGAGCGAATGTACTTCCGGTTCACGCTTAACCACTACTTTATGTGTTTTCAGCTAGCAATCTGTGCTTAATATTGGGGGAGGGTTTAATAATAACAGACCTTGAATTTTAAAGCAAGATCTGATCTATTTAGACAGTTTATAGTAAAATGATTGCATAAACAGTACAAAAAGTATATGAATGCATGCATAAACATACAGTTTTTAAGTGTATGTTACCCTAAATATTTGTTTTTTATTTGTGTGTTCACATGAGTGTGCTTTATAAATCATAAGCTCCATAATTTTCATGTACTTTTTCCATATGTACCTGGTTGCCAGTCACCTTTCTTCCTTGTTCCAAACTGTCCACACACTGATCTGTGCTTGTGTAGTCAGTTTTATCCTTTGGTTCACCATGCAGAGACTGTGCAGACACTCAGTATGCCTGTATTGGGTAGTTTGTTCAGCCACCATGCTCCCTAAGCAATCACAACCTGTTCCTTCCCCACTCACAGCCTGCATTATGTCTTGGGCTGAACAGACTATGGAATACAGGCACACTGTGTGTCTGCACAGTATCCTGTAACACCCACCCCAACTATCAGGGAGAAGAGGATACATGGTCACATGACAGAACTTTTTAACCTTGTACCTGGTGAAAAAGTAGTAAAGATCATTTCTGAAGCTAAGGAAAAACAATGATGGTGCCTGGAGAGTTATAACTGTATTAGGAGTGTCTATAACATAATATTTTCACAACTCCTTTAAGCTAAGTATACATTAGCTATGGAAGGGTGCTCACTGCATTTGTCCCTGAAAGCGACCCCAGTACAGTATGCACTTTTAAATCCAGTGTCATGTACACTCAACCTTAATGTAGAGCACTTAAAAGACCCGGAGCACTTGAGAAACCACTCCAGTCAGGGATACAGTACATTACTCTATTACGCTTTCAAAGAAAACTATCTAAGATGCTCATTTTCTGGATGATATCCAGGGGGCACTAAGGAAATTAAAGCTTTTAAATTACCTTGATTCAACAGAGTTTGCTTTTACTAGGTTTTTTACATTAACTTAAGATTTTCCTACCACCAATAACGTATTATAACTCAGCTGCAAGATTATACCTAATAAGGCAAATGAAAATGCTACAGGGAAACTGTTTTACCTGTCATAGGACTTGCAATTTTGTGTAGTAACTGTTGTGATCCAGGCACTCCTGCCAGACAGGAGAACTATATTCATGAGCTTCACTGCAATAGTAGAGCAGACTGTTCAAGACCAGCGGTCAACATACAACCCCTTTGCTCTTTTCACTTGTTAGCATATGCATGTAAGAGAGCCTGATTGGCTGTCAATGCTACCCCTTTTCCCATCACTTTGTGATTACTGGAAGCTGATGTCAAAATGTTTAGCAATACACAACTGTAAAATGGTATTTTTTATATTTGCCTGTAGTTCAGCTTGAAAGTGGGTGTCAGTACTATGCTTTTCATCTGTAATAACCTTTATGCCTAGTAAACACAATCATTTTTCCTGTCGGGAAAACTGCTGTGTTTTCCTTTGGCCGGGAAAACCGGACGTGTGTATGCTCCTTAGCAGTTTTCCTGACAAAAAAAATTGAGGTTAAAAAAATTAGAACATTTTTCTCGCCGTGAACCGCAGCATTTTTTTCCTGCAGTTCTCCTATGGGAAACACTGCGAGGGAGCATACACACGGCCGGTTTTCCCGACCAAAGTTTTCCTCGCAGTTTTCCTGTCGGGAAAACTGGCCGTGTGTACAGGGGAAAAGGGACCGAGCAGATTCCCGCTTTTCCCCTCGGTTTTACCGCCGGGAAAACCGATCATGTGTACTAGGCATGACCCTTTGTTGTTTACCTTTTACATTATTAATCTGCAGCCACCATTCTTGATCTACAGTGAGGGAAAAAAGTATTTTATCTCCTGCTGATTTTGTACATTTGCCCATTGACAAAAAAATGATCTATAATTTTAACAGTAGGTTTATTTTAACAGTGAGATACAGAATAACAACAAAAAAATTCAGAAAAAACGCATTTCAAAAAAGTTATAAATTGATTTGCATTTCAATGAGCAAAATAAGTATTTGACACCTTCACAAAATGACTTAGTACTTGGTGGCAAAACCCTTGTTGGCAATCACAGAGGTCAGACGTTTCTTGTAGTTGGTCACCAGGTTTGCACACATCTCAGGAGGGATTTTGTCTCACTCCTCTTAGCAGATCTTCTCCAAGTCATTAAGTTTCAAGGCTGACGTTTGGTAACCTACAGCTCCCACCCCATATTTTCTATGGGATTAGGGTCTGGAGACTGGCTAGGGTATTCCAGGACCTTAATGTGCTTCTTCTTAAGCCACTCCTTTGTTGCCTTGGCTGTGTGTTTTGGGTCATTGTCTTACTGGAATACCCATCCATGACCCATTTTAAATGCCCTGGGTGAGGGAAGAAGGTTCTCACCCAAGATTTGACTGTACATGGCCCCGTCCATCGTGCCTTTGATGCAGTGAAGTTGTCCTGTCCCCTTAGCAGAAAAATACTCCAAAGCATAATGTTTCCACCTCCATATTTTGACTGTGGTTATAGTGTTCTTGGGGTCATGGGCAGCATTCCTCCTCCTCCAAACATGGTGAGTTGATGCCAAAGAGCTTGATTTTGGTCTCATCTGACCACAACACTTTCACCCAGTTCTCCTCTGAATCATTCAGATGTTCATTCAGACAGGCCTGTACATGTGCTTTCTTAAGCAAGGGTACCTCGCGGGCGGTGCAGGATTTCAGTCCTTTGAGGCATATCGTGATACCAATTGTTTTCTTGGTGACTATAGTCTCAGCTAGCTAGATTCTCCGGTGCTGGGCTCAATTCTAACCATTCTCATGATTATTGAAACTCCATGAAGTGAGATCTTGCATGGAGCCCCAGATCAAGGGAGATTGACGGTTATTTTGTGTTTCTTCCATTTACGAATAATCACACAAACTGTTGTCAGCCAACCAAACTGCTTGGTGATGGTCTTTTAGCGTATTCCAGCCTTGTGTAGGTCTACAAACTTGTCCCTGACATCCTTGGAGAGCTCTTTGGTCTTGCCATGGTGGAGAGATTTGAATCTGATTGATTGCTTCTATAGACAGGTGTCTTTTTTACAGGTAACAAACTCAGCTCACTACCTGTGTAGAAGACACCTGGGAGACAGAAATCTTGTTGATTAATAGGGGATCAAATAATGTCTCTCACTGTTAAATTAAGCCTAATAATAAAATTATAGACTGATCATTTTTGTCAGTGGGCAAACGTACAAAATCAGCAGGGGATCAAATACTTTTTTCCCTCGCTGTGTCAGTCACTATGTTGTAGCCCGAACCAGGGTAACTGTTCCTATTAGGGTTGTCCCGATACCGATACTAGTACAGAGCATTTGCGCGAGTACTTGTACTCGCGCAAATCCTCCCGATACCTGATCCGATACCTGGGAGAGAGAGAGAGGCAGCGTGTAATGTATAATGCTCAGGCGGCAGCCATCCAGTGTATTAAACCCGTGCCTCCTCCTCCTCGTCCATGATAGGGGAACACTCCCAGCAAGTGAGTCAGTGTTCTGCCTATCACAGACACCCTCTCATCCTCATCCCATGGACGAGAATGAGAGGATGTCAGTGATAGGCGGAACACTAACTCACTGCTAGGAAACTGAGTTCACCTATCACGGACGAGGAGGAGGTGCGGCCTTTGTACACTGGATAACTGCCGTCTGAGGATTATACACAAAGATCTGGAGAGTCGTTCCTGTTTATGAAATATTAAAGTTCTCAGGATGGTTATTTGGTGCGTTTTGCCGCTGAGCTGAGTCAGCGCTGGGATTTGGAGAAAAATTTGGTTGTTCCGGATCTGCAGTCATTGCTGGTAGAGAGAGAGACTGTCAGCCCAGGGTGAGTGTGGGGCAGAGGTCACGCCGATACCTCCTGCCAGTCTTTGCTACCTTTCTTAAAGGGAATGTGAACCTCAACTGGATGACGTTTAGTTTGCTACCATTTTCCCCTTTTTTGTGTGATCTCAGTACTGCCCATCTCCTGCAGCTTCTTTGCAGCATTACACACTGCCTCTCTCTCTCCCCCAGGTATCGGATTGGGTAGGTCGTCGTCCTCCAAAATGGTATTAACACACAGTAAAAAATAATAATGGAATAGTGACATATACAGTAACCACAGAGATTCATGTTCCCAAAAAGGGCCACAAAGGACATCAACCACATTAAATAAAATAAAACACCACCATCATATTCACCTTGTGCCCATCAGTGGTCAGCATACACTTCCATGTTGCAGACAACAATACAGGCCATTAAAACCTGCAGACTGGCTGTTATCTTTTATCAAAGGACTTATAAACTGAGGCCGCGTACACACGGCAGAGAACCTCGACGGGCAGAACACATCGTTCCGCCCGTCGAGGTTCTCTGCCGGCCGTCGAAATCGGCGACCCGCCCGTCGGGAATGGCAACCAGCCATTCATCCAAGCGGGCCGTCGAGAAAATAGAGAGCGTGCTCTCTATTTCTGCTCGACGGGCTTCCCGACGGGAAGCTCGCCGAGAGCGTACACACGGCCGAGGTCCTCGCTGGAATGCAGCTTCCAGCGAGGTTCTCGCTGGTTTCCAGCGAGAACCTCGGTCGTGTGTACGCCGCCTGAGACAACAGGTTTCAAAGCGTCACTGTCACATGACATTAAAAAAAGTATCGGTAATCGGTATCGGCGAGTACTTGAAAAAAAGTATCGGTACTTGTACTCGGTCTTAAAAAAGTGGTATCGGGACAACCCTGGTTCCCATTGGCTGCATTGCTGGAACTACAATAAAATGGCAAAGATCCATCCATTTCTAAGACCTCCTGGACTTGAAGGCACTGCAAAGACATTGGAAGAGGAACCCAAAGGTTATAACAGCCTCTTTCTGCTATTCACCTATCTGTAGATTTTTCATCATATTATCAACTAAAGCTTCTGTAGTATTCCTCTTAGGCTACATCTTTTCAAACTGGAAACAGGACAGCAGAATTGTATGAGCTGGTTATAAGTACTTCCACAATTCATTTTAAAAATCTCAGGTTTTCTTTGCATGACCCAGAGGTTTCTCTGCTTTCTACTATATCAGTATTCCGCTGTCTTTGTTTCCTCTTTAATATATCAGTTTGAGATTTATAGACATATTTTACTTGCAGCAAATGTGTCACCACCCCTTTACTAATCAACACTTTATGTATTTATCTATCGCAGTTTATGGCAAAATCAAGGGAATATATTTATCAGCTGTTCCATGTACCATCACACAGATACCAGAAACTCTATAAATATTAACTGCCGATGACAGACAGAGATTGATTTTTAACAGCCTATAATATAATAAATGTTGGGATCAGAGGTAGAATACAGCAGATGAAATAGCTTGGCCTGGACTCAGAGGAGCAGTAAGTACTTATCCTAGATATTGATATTTCTAACAGGTGAATGCCCTTACTTGTCAAGACTATCTTGTGACAAAGAGTCAGGTGAAAATCTCAGGGAAATGGCAAGGAATATATGTACAATAACTCAGACTGGGTCATAATCAGCTATAAAAACATTTTTAGGTTACCAGCGTACACTTCGTTCACCTTCTCTGAGTTTCCTAAAGCAGAACAGATAATGAGGAAAATGTCACATATTTAGAGAATGCCCCGCCATGAGGATGATACAGTATATCTGTAGCACTAGCCCCGTAGGAGTCTTTAGACTCGACCTTCTCAAGAACCTCAGCCCCTCTGACACACCAGGCTGAGTGTACAAATGTAAAATATATCAGGAATTCACTGAAAATAACACTTAGTATGTAATAGTAATGTAATATTAAAGAAAACAAGCACCAAACCAGGTAGTAAAGACAAACTTAATATATTGTCATCCAATATGGTTGGTAAATAGGTGAGCATATAAAGTAATTAACAATGGTAATAACACAATGTAACATACAAACTAGTTAACAGTAGGGACTAGGCATAATATAACAGGTATGGACTTCAGAGAGAGAGATATCATTTGCCCCTGTACAAATCATTACTAAGACCTCATCTGGAATATGCAGTTCAGTTTTGGGCACTAGTTCTCAAAAAGGATATCGGCAGGGCCGTCTCTACCATAGGGCAAACAGGGGCAGCTGCCCAGGGCCCTGTCACTGTTGGGGGCCCAAAGCAACCCCCTTTGAAAAAAAAAAAATGTTTTTTTTTTTTTTTTTTAGGGGTCCAAAGGTCCCCAGGGCCCAAGATGGCAAGCCCCTTTTTTTTTATTTATTTTTAAATACAAAAATATATTTATTTTATATATTTTTATTAAAGGGCCAATTTTTTTTAATATATTTTTATTTTTTATTAAAGGGACAATTTTTTTTAGGGGTCCCCAGGGCCCCAGATGACAACCCCCTTTTTTTATTTATTTTTAAATAAAAAAATATATTTATTTTATATATTTTTATTTTATTTTTTATTAAAGGGACACTTTTTTTTAGAGGTCTGGAGGTCCCCAGGGGCCCGTAGTTCCCCAGGGCCCCAGATGACAGCCCCCCTTTTTTTATAAAAAAAATTGTTTTATAAAAAAAAAACGAATAATGTTATTATTATTAAAGGACCCAGAGTTCCCCAGGGCCCTGGATGGCAACCCCCCTTTTTTTTATAATTTTTTTTTATATTTTTTTTATTTTTTTTATTTTTATTTAATAAATATATATATATATATATATATATAATTAAAGGGCTCAGAGGTCCCCTGGATGGCAACCCCACTTTTTTTTTATAAATGTTTATTTTTAATATATTTTTTTTATTTAATTTTTTATTAAAGGGTCCAGAGGTCCCGGATGGCAACCCCCCTTTTTTTTGTAATTTATTTTTATAAAAAAAAAATATTAAAGGGCCCAGATGGCTACACCCCTTTTTTATATATATTTTTCTTTATTAAATCTTTTTTTTTGTAAAGGGCCTCCCGCTTCTAAATTTAAGGGGGCAGCACCCCCCCGTTCTCTGCTCCAGGGGGCCCATGCCTGAAGCTGTGTAAGGGGCCCCATGATTCCTGATGGTGGCCCTGCCGCCCGTTAAGCCCCTGTGCTGCCCACAAATCAGGCTGAAAATCATCAGCGGCACGCAGCCAGGTGACAGTACTGCTTCCCTTCCCAGTGTTTTAAAATGTACAGCACCCCTGGCTTCCCTTTAGACGTGCACTTCTCCCTTCCTGCCACTGGGTGCTGCTTGTATATAAAAGTGAATTAGAATGTGATTTTATAACATCTCCAGTTTGCTCTTCCCGAGGCTGACTTCTTAATGTCCTGCTCCTCAAGGTATGTCACTGTTTGCTATATTGTAAATAGAAGTTTTCTGTAGAGTGTGCCCAAAGTCTTTATAATATTTGATGATTCACTGCAGGTCTGGTCAGTGTTTTAAAAAGTTCCTGTATTTTACACATGGCATTGCATTGGGGTCACAGCACCGTCTGTCCATTCTGCTTTAGCACCATGGGACCCCATGCCATGCCATGTGTAAAATAGAGGAACTCTTTAAGTCACAGAGCAGCCCTGCAGTCCAGGCTGAGTGAGGCCTCAGAGCACATGGCATTACTGTCTGTATTTAACTGCTTGATGGGCTTATTTTGGGCCTGACTGGTTCACATGTAAGTGTTTTGGCGGCCCACATTTGAATGGGACGCCATGCCGGCATTTCCTTCAAAGAAAAGCGCATGCCTCATGTAATAGGCTGCACACACGGCACACCTATGCCCATCAAGCACTGAAATACAGCACTGTCTGTCCATTCTGCTGTGACTTATCTGCAGTTCCCGCACTGTCAAACTTGCTGCATTTTTAGACGTTTAGGTCACGCTTTTAAAAACACAGTGCGTTTGTGTGTGCAAGAACTGCAGGTAAGTAGCATGGTGCAAAAGTAGAATGGATTTCAAGGTAGCTGATTTTTAAAATGCTGAATGCACCTTTTTTCTGCAGGAAACAAAGGCATGGCAGCCCATTCAAATCAATGGGCTGCTGTGCCTGCACAAATGAGGGCCGCCAAAACAGATACATGTGAACCAGCCAGGCCCAAAATAAGCTGGAGGGGGGGCCCAAAAAAAATGTTTGCCCAGGGCCCAAACCATATTAAAGACGGCCCTGGATATCGGGGAACTGGAGAAAGTGCAGAGAAGGGCAACCAAACTGATAAGAGGCATGGAGGAGCTCAGCTATGAGGAAAGATTAGAAGAACTAAATGTATTTACTCTTGAGAAGAGGAGAATAAGGGGGGATATGATAAACATGTACACATATATAAGGGGTCTATATAGTGAACTTGGTGTTGAGTTATTCACTTTACAGTCAACACTGAGGACAAGGGGACACTCTTTACGTCTAGAGGAAAAGAGATTTCATCTCCAAATACGGAAAGGTTTCTTCACAGTAAGAGCTGTGAAAATGTGCAACAGACTCCCTCCAGACGTGGTTCTGGCCAGCTCAGTAGATTGCATTAAGAAAGGCCTGGATACTTTCCTAAATGTACATAATATAACTGAGTACTAAGATTTGTAGGTAAAGTTGATCCAGGGTAAATCCGATTGCCTCTCGGGGGATCAGGAAGGAATTTTTTCCCCCTGCTGTAGCAAATTGGATCATACTCTGCTGTTTTTTTTTTTTTTGCCTTCCTCTGGATCAACTGTGGGTATGGAGTTGGGTGTATGGGATTGTACTGTGTTTTTTATTTTGTTTGTTTATTTTTTTGTGGTTGAACTGGATGGACTTGTGTCTTTTTTCAACCTGACTAACTATGTAACTATGTATGTAACATTCGGCATCCAGATCAGCATAAAGAGTAGCAAGGCCACTTTAAGTGCAGCAGTGAACAGTAGTAATGTTTAATCTAGTGAGTGCTGGAACAATAAGCATTTGAAAGCTGGTTCTAATCCAACTGGATATGCACTGTTCACAAAAAAGATGGTAGCATAGGGGGAAAGGGAACAAAGGGGGCTTGTAGAGTAAATATTACAGAGTCACGGCACAGGTGCGAGGTAGATATGGTTCACATGCAGTAAAGGTTCAGTATAATGTGGTATAGGGTCAGTATAGGTGCAGTCTAGGCTTGGAATAAGTGCAGTATAGAGTGCAGTATGGGTGCGGTATGGATTGGGTGCACTTTGCATCTTGCTTTAGGTGGCTTAGTCCCTGCAAGCAGTATCGGCAATAGGCAAATAGCCCTTTAACCAGTCCCTGGGATGCTGCAGTGTTCTCTTGTTGTAAAAGGGGAGGCCTCCTCAGTCTCTCCCCGAAAGCCTCTAGTGATCAGCCTTGGGAAGCAGTGGGTGAGTAGCGTTGCACTTCCCCCGGTTGTCCCCAATCCCAGTCTTGGGCCCAGATTCCCACTGGTATGGTCTCCTGCTGGCATTCAAGCACATATCCAGACAGAGGTGCTCTCTCTAACTTCATGGGTGCCATGAGGAAGAACTTACCAAGGGAGATTAATAAGATTAATTTTTCTACTTCTCCTACTACATAGTGCCTATTAGGATCTGTAATTTAAGGGGTCACCCCATTGTATGGCTGCAGCCTCAAACTACAACTTCCAGGTGTGTCAGTGCTCTGAATAGAAGTCTATGTGCTTGCTTGGCTTTAGCTTTCCCTCTGCTGGCCGGAGGAGAATGGTGAAGCATAACATCAGTATCTCAGTAGAGGGAGACAAGAATAAAAAGCAATGTCTCCTGCTCCATATTGCTGTAGTCCAGCACCTGGCTTCATATCCAATAAGAGACAAAAACTAAACACATTGGGCCAGATTCAGGTAGATGGGCGCTTCTTTACTTTGGAGTAACGTTTCTCATTTACGTTACTCCGCCGTAACTTTAGGAGCAAGTACTGTTATTCACATAGCACTTGCTCCTAAAGTTGTGGCGGCGTAACGAAAATGAGCCGGCGGAATTCAAATTGGGCGGGTAGGGGCGTGTATTATGTTAACTATGCGCGATCCCGCGGCGAACGTACTGCGCATGCGTCGACTGTCAGTGCGCATGCTCCAAATTCTATCAGGGAACGTCAATGATGTCAATCCCCATTCACGGACGGTTTACGCAAACGACGCGAAAATTTGTAAACTCGACGTGATGACGACGGCCATATTAAACATAGGATACTCCACTAGGGGGCTGGTTTTTCTTTACGCCGCGTATCGCTTACGGAAACGTCGGAACGTCACTGCGTCGGGCCCGAATACGATCGTGAATTTCCGATTCCCGCTGATTAACATATTCTCGGCGTTAATCAGCGGGAACCCCCCGAGCGCCATTTTTAAAATTGAAGTTCCAATACGACGGCGAAATACAATTACGCCGCTCGTATAGGAACTCCAACCCGGCGTTTCTTGTTTTCTGGTTACAGAAAACAAAAACGCCGGCTCAAAGTAACAGTTAGGCTGGAGTATCACTGATACTCCAGCCTAACTCTACCTGAATCTGGCCCATTATCTGATTCTTTCTTAAAATGTCTTTCATGGTGTAGTAAGACCTAAGCAAGGAAATTTAATATCTGACCTAACCTGTAACAATAGAAAAGTTCCCTGACATTAACAGTTTTTTGTGTGCGGAAAGATTAACATTTCTATCAGACTGTTGTTTCTTCATCACTTAAAGGGGTTGTAGAAGTTTTTTTTTTTTTATCTTAATGCATTCTATGCAGCCTCCCCAGCACCGCTAATACTAACCTGAGCACCGTCTCTGTTCAGCGATGTCCACGAATCCCTTAGCCATCTGAGATTCTCCCTTCTAAATTGACTGAGAGACAGCAGCGGCACCATTGGCTCCCAGGGCTGACAATCAAAGTCAGTTAGCCAATCAGGAGAGAGAGGGGACAGAGTTGAATAGCAGCTCAATGTCTGAATGGCCACACAGAGCTGCAGCAAGCATAGCATAGCAAGCTGCTTGCTGTGTGAGCACTCAACAAGAGGGAGGGGCCAGAAGAAGTGAGGAGGGGCCCGAGAAGGAGAGGATCTGGGCTGCATTGCGCAAAACCACTGAAACAGAGCAGGTAAATATAATATGTTTGTTATTTAAAAAACAAAACAAAAAGACAAGACTTTACAATCACTTTAAGGAAACGTTCCTTAATTTTATGTCCGTATGACAGAAAGTCAAAACATGGGGGTATTTTAATAACAATTTATTGTTATACACTCTACTATATTCACTCTATAAATGAATGTTGTTTTGTCTGTGCCATCTTTGGAGAAATTTCTCATCACTTTCTGTTCTGACGTCTGCAAAAGTAAGCCAGATAAGGGATCAGCCACGGCTGAGACAGCTCATTTCAGTTGCAGCTGCCAAGTAATCATGCTAATGGCGTGAAAAGGAGAGTAGAGCACCCTTTTTTGGCTGAACAGAAGACTACATGATAATCATAAAAAAAGTCCTTCTGTGTTAAACAAAAAAATCCAATGTTCCTACTCAGTAAGTGCAAAAGAAGGTGTCCGACCACCATAAGGACTGAAGGTTTACCAGAATTTGTGGCTACACAATTAAGTGCAGAAAACACGCTTTGATAATGCCAGCCGTGTAGAGTATGAGGAATCCTCTCCTTTTATCCTTATCTCTAGATAAGCCGGACAACTTCATTTGCACTTACTGAGTGGGAACATTGGACTTTTTTGTTTACCACAGAAATACTTTTATATGTTTATGTATAATCATTACAGTGCTGCATATTTTATGTTTATTGCTTTGGAGGATTGGATATGTTGCCCTTTTTTTTGCTGGCAGCTGTTATTTAATTTTATTTTTCTGTTTAGCGCTCACTTTATTTATTTTTTCAGTATATGATAATCATATTTATCTATTTATTACAGGTACTGTGATAGTGCCGTAAATTTTCTCAGAACTTTACATATACAGTATATTTGACATTTACATCAGTTCCTGCACTTAAGACCCTTAAGCCCCTTTCACACGGGGCGGATCAGTAATGATCCGCCCCGTGAACCTCCTCTTGCTCAGCGGGGATGGCTCCGTTGATCCCCGCTAAGCCGGCGGATGACAGGACAGTCCCCGCACACTGTGCAGGGACCGCCCTGTCTTTTCTCCGCTCTCCCCTATGGGGGGATAGGATGAACACGGACCGTCTGTCCATATTCACCCGATCCGGATCGGAGCGGGTCGGATGTCAGCGGGCCTGTCACCACTGACATCAGTGGCTCCATAGAGGAGCACAGAGTGCCCATTCAGGTCCGCCTAAAAAACTGGCAGGCGGACCTGAACTGCCCATGTGAAAGAGCCCTAACAATCTAAGGTCTCTAACTCTGATTCACACATACTGGAGCCAAGTTTGGCAAGAGCCATTTAACCTACCAGCATGTATTTGGAGTGTGGGAGAAAGCAGAATACCCATATGCAATATTTTATATTTATATATATGTAATTATATGATTATCATGTAGTATCATATGTATTATGCCAGACAGATATCTCAAGTTTATGGTGTTTCCCTTGCCAGTGCTAGCTTCTTATCTGTTCTGCTTGTGGGTATGTTGGTCACCACCCTGTGTGTATTTACCTATAATAGTCTTTACTGACCATTGCCCTTAAGCTTTTGCCTGTTCCTGCATTAAAACAAGGCCCTTCTGCCTTTTTATAAGTATTTTTTATTTCAGCAATCCAACTGGTACATAGCTAAGAGATGTATGTAGAACATGAAAGGAATACAATACTTGCACTGAACAGGATAAGGTGACCTAATATTGCTATGCAAGTTTTTATTCATACAGGAAAACATGATAAACAGGTAGAGTGAAATGAAAGTAAAAAAAAGAAGCTGGTAAACTATACAGCAGCAATGGCCCTGGGAGTAAGTCAGGCCATTCTGTTCTTTTTAACCTGATATGACTGTACTGGATTTTTTCTGATCCTGTTATCTGACGTATACTGGCTTTGCTTCTGATCCAGTCTGTATGCTTCTTGTTTGTCCTGGTTTTGATTCCATCTACTACTGTCTGTCTACTGTGTACGGTATTGTGTCTATTATTGCCTCATGTTTTCAGTAGTCCAGCTAGGCTATCTAATAGATTGTATAATGGGGGTTTTCCTGCTGTGCAAGTCCATCTGTACCCTGAAATTGCTTTGGTAAAGACCAGGTTTTTCCAGTCTCTGCACTTATATGACAACAATTTAACACCAGCTGCTAATGTGGTTTTCTACAGTTTTTCTGACCTTATGCTATTTCTTCTTTATGCACAATGCTCAGACTACCGTTCTGCCCTGGATTTCTACTTTGCTCCTGTCAACAAGTTCCTTCACTCAAAGAATTCCCCAAACTCCTAGATATGGCCAGCAGTTCCCTGTTACCCATGGCAATAACATTGTGAAAAGAAGGGATGTCTCCAGAGTTTAAGTAGTAATGCCATTGCAAACATAATTACTAGCTCCTTACACAAGAAAAACTGAAATAAATAAAGGATAAGAAACACTTTTAATTATTGCAGCTTGTCATGTTGGAAGTTATATTAACCTATCACACATTGAGTGAACCATACAAGATGCTTAAAAGCCTTTACTAGCTAGCAAAGATATCTTGGAATTTGAAGTCACACTTTGGCAAACTCACAACCAGTGTTAATAATAATAATAATAATAAAATAATAAATATAATAATAAAAGAAAAATATATATCACATGTTACAACACCCCTGAATAAAATCTTTTTCCACATATGCTGTAATTTAATGAACACATAGTAATGCCGGTTATAGCCATACTATACATGCACACAAAGAAAATCTTATTGTAAGTTTTTATACCATGAGGTTCAGTCATTACAATACATTCTAGCTACTTAGATAATCCAATGACATTTATGGGAACATCTTTCCACTTATGAGGATGAAGGTTGTTCCTCAACACTCCAAAATCAGCAAAAATACCGTGCTAGACACAATGGGCCAGATTCTCAAAGACATACGATGGCGTATCTCCACGTACGCCATCGTAAGGCCGAATGTGCGCCCTCGTATATGCGCACCTGATTCTTATGCCGCGTACACACGGTCGTTTTTTGCGATGAAAAAAAACGACGTTTTCTGTGAAGTAAAAAACGACGTTTTTGAAGCGTCACTTTTCAAAGACAATTTTGCATACACACCATCGTTTTTTCACAAAAAGCGAGGTTACGTTCACCACTCTTTTCCATTGAAGCTCGCTTCATAACTAGCTTCTGGGCATGTGCGGGTTGAAAAACGTCGTTTTGAACGACGTTTTTGCTACACACGGTGACTTTTTGTGAAACAAAAAACGACGTTTTGAAAAACGACACAAAAAATTCAAGCATGTTGGAATTTTTTTTTGGTCGTTTTTTTAAAGACAAAAAACGATGTTTTGCCCACACACGATCAATTTAAATGACGTTTTAAAAAACGTCGTTTTTTTTCATCGCAAAAAACGACCGTGTGTACGCGGCATTAGAATCAGTTATGCATAAATTCGGCCAAGATACGAGCGGCCAGGGGCGGACTGACCATTGAGGCACTTGGGCACTGCCCGAGGGCCCCATGCCACTAGGGGGCCCCATTCAGGGTTGCCAGGCTCATTAAAACCAGGGACAGTATGTCAAAATCTGTGTTTTTTTTACATCTGTCCCTGATATGTCTGAAACTGACATGCTTTTGATGTGAAAATCCCAAGATTTTTGCTGCCCTGCCTCTGTACTGCCACCTGGCGTGGTGACCATCTGTAAGCCCAGGGGTCCCATAATCTTCTATTGCCCGGGGGCCCCATGAGTTTTCAGTCCGCCCCTGCGAGCGGCGTAAGTCTCCTACGCCATCGTATCGTGGGTGCATATTTACGCTGGCCGCTAGGTGGCGCTTCCGTTGATTTCCACGTTGAATATGCAAATGAGCTAGATACGCCGATTCTCGAACGTACGTGCACCCGTCGCAATTAGTTACGCCGTTTACGTAAGAAATACTCTGGTGTAAAGATAAAGCAGCTCTCTAGGTGGCTCAGCCCATGCAAGGTATGGACGTCGGAACAAGCGTATTTGTTTACGTCGTTTGCGTAAGTTGTACGTGAATAGGGCTGTGAGTAAGTTACGTTCACGTCGTAGGCAGTGTTCGACGTATCTTAGGCATTCTATCCGACGCATGCGCACTGGGATATGTCCACGGACGGTGCATGCGCCGTTCGTTAAAAGCGCCAATTACGTGGGGTCACGATTAATTTACATAAAACACGCCCACCTCTTCCACATTTGAATTAGGCGCGCTTACGCCGGGACATTTACGATACGCCGCCGAAACTTAAGACGCAAGTGCTTTGAAAATACTGCACTTGCGTCCTAAGTTGCGGCGGCGTAGCATAAATACGATACGCTATGCCCGCTCATAGTTACGCCGCGCTACGTGAATCTAGGCCAATATATATAAAAGTGACAGCTGCTGGCACAGAGATTACCTAGATAATACCTCAACAACATACTCTCAAATAAAAGTGCAGCGCTTATCAAAAAAGTGGCGGACAAATTGTAAACATGTATTAAGTCCAAAACATTTTTTAAGGTTAAATCCTTAAACACCTTATACAAGTGACAACATGTAAGTGAGTTCAGTAAATGAATAAACAAAGTCCATAGCAGTGAAAAAAGGATGGTGATATTCCCCAAAAATTCTTCAAGAGAGGTAGAAGGACACTTTCATAGAGAGAGGCGACTCCCTAAATCATTCTGTGGAAAAGACAATCAGTGAGGATGGCTGCATACCAAAAGAAGTTGGACTCCAAATGAATGGAAAGCCAAATAGCGCCTCAGGGAGTGTCTCCCAACACCATCCACATAGATAATGGCAGTCTCAGATCCCGCCTCTCCACATTTCCGCTCACGATATCGGGGGCGTAAAAAATAGTGTGATGTCACCATGCACAGCGGTCGCCAGCCAGGATTACTGTATTGCCGATTTCTTGTTTCTTGCTGCAGCTTCTATATACAGAGACACATGTTTTTAAAGGAGTTGTAAAGTCACCAATGCATTAAGATAAAAAGCCTTCTGTGTGCAGCAGCCCCCCTCAGCCCCCTCCAATACTTACTCGAGCCCCATCTCTGTACAGCGATGTCCACGCGTGTCTTGGCTGTCCGAGACTCTCCCTCCTGATTGGCTGCCGCTTCTGTCAATCAAAGTCAAGGAGCCAATCAAGAGGGAGGGGCCGGGCCACAGGTCTGTGTTTGAATGGACACAGGGAGATGTGACTTAGGTCGGGTGCCCCCATAGCAAGCTGCTTGCTGTGGGGGTACTTAACAGAAGGGAGGGGCCAGCATCACAGAAGAGGGACCCGAGAAGAAGAGGATATGGGCTTCTCTGTGCAAATACACTGCAACAGAGCAGGTAAGTACAACATCACACTCTAATATGCGAGTGCACTTTATGCTTGTTAATAAAACTTTGTTTTTAAGTACTACACTATGAGTATCTATATTTTATACACCCCCTGATATTGTGAGCGAAACCGCGAAGAGGAGGGATCCAAGACTGCCATTATCTATGTGGATGGTGTTGGGAGACACTCACTGAGGTGCTCTTTGGCTTTCCATTCATTTGGAGGCCAACTTATTTTGGTAAGCAGCCACCCTCACTGATTGTCTTTTCCACTGGATGATTTGGGGAGTCGCTTCTCTCTATGAACGTGTTCTTCTACCTGTCTTGGAAATATTTTTGGTGTTTTTCAGGAAAACATTTTTTTTATGTTTATTCATTTACTGAACTCACTTATAAAGCACCGCTATATAAGTACCTGAAATAAAAGTATGTTGCAACTCACATAAGGTGTTTAAGGATTTCACCAAAAAAAAAACTGGGATTTAATACATGTTCACAATTTTTGCTACAATTTTTGATAAGCACTGCAGTTTTATTTGAGAAAAACAACTATTGCCTGTCCCTGAAAAAAATAAGTTTGGGTCAGCTTCTGTGGCTGGAGCTGCATTACTCAGAAATGGATAACTAGCTTCAAGCATCTAAGCTACGTTTTAAAGATCAAGTGATCAATGGGTGTCTGAGTGGGGCAAACCTTATGAACCCATGAGTAGAGAGTTACTTCTTTTTTTAGCTGAACATTTATTTTGCAGGCTGGCTGAAAGCTCACATGAAAGTTGCTTTCACAGAACTAATAAATCCCCCGTTTCTTTACTGTTTTGTAACAGGCTTAGGTGAAGGCAACCTGATAGAAAACAGAAAAGGTTAGTATAGAGAGTCAGATGCTCTACGAAAAAAAAACACAAAGGGAAAGCTTACCTGAATTATTCTTAAAGGGTTGTGGAGAAAAATAAACTCTGCCTTTTTATCCTCGTATCTGTCCAAATATCTAAACTTTGGCATATACTGGGGTACCAACAACCATGAGATTTCCTAAAATGACAAGCCTAACAGTATGGATCAGAATTTTTAGCGTATACCAAATAGTCGACATTATCACTGCATAGAAAAGTTGAGAGACAGCACTACTGTAAAAAGGCCTCGACAATGCAATCATTTTCTATTTTCATTTTCTATTTCGTAGCTATGATCAGGCATATTACCTATACTGCACTTGTTTATCCAAATTACCTTTTCAAGTAAATTTACTTTAAGGATATGTCCTTTAAAATGTCTGAAATTATTGAAGCTCGCAGTCTTTTTTCATAATTCATCACATGTCTTTGTCGTTTTTGCTAACAAAAGCCCTGTATTTTCTTATGCTACAAGCTCTTGACTATGATGATGTATTCAGGTACATGTTTCGTCCTGAAGATTATTGGAGTTATCTCTGAGGAATAATACTGATAGATCATTACTGTCTGGCAGTATAACATCCAAATATAACATCCCCATATTAAGCATATTTTAGCCAATGAACCCAGACTTCTCTGCAAACTAGATCTTTGATTGTAAGGTTCAGAGAATCAAAAATTAATATTTATCTACACACTCCAAGTCTTTTAATTTCCTCCTGCACTGCATTCGGTAGATTATAATTCACACAGAAAGACTCCTTAATTATTCATTTTAAAGGAAACTGCACTAAGTTTAGAAAGAAATTCCGCTTCAAGCTTTCCTCGAAAAGTGCAGTCCCACTGGGATCTAATGGAGCTAATTGAGCTGCATGGTTGCAATACCAGTCATTAAAGGAGCGTGAAGAATAATCAGTAAGTCTAAAACATTTTGATTGATTCACAGGTCTACAAAACCGAAAAAAATACATGAAAGAAAGCACAAAATAAAATGATAAACAAAATAAAGGGAAAAATTTATGATCAGTATGCATATTGGAATTATATGTTAGAAATTAAAGTCCTAGGAGACATGGAGTGATGTGTCTATTTCTATGTACCCTGCAAATCAATGCATAATATTTGAAAGCAACCTACGCTCAGAGAATAAAGAATCATAAAACCAAATGTACATGTCTGCAGTGGAAATATGGCTGGCCACTGTGGATTTGTTGCAGTAAAGACACTGATAATTGATTGGAAGAGTTTTACCTTTCTCTCAAGTTAAATGTGGCTCTCAATTTTAAAACATTCTCATTAATGGAGTTCATATGGTGTTCTGTAACTCATTAACAGCATAGTCCACCTTTTTAGCTATCTTTTATGTTACCCTTTACTTAGTGTGTAACACGAAACACGGTCATATTCCCCCCCCCCCCCCACCCCCAATCCTCGTACCACTCCACTCATACTGGCTGCTATACAAGGACCTGATAATTTAGGAAAGAAGCCTCAAAGCGGTATAACTACAGTTTTGTTGCATATCCAGTACATCTAATTTTGTGGAAATGTGCAGTGTTTAACAACATGTCATTAAAGGGGAGGTTCCCCTAAAAAGAAACTTTTAACATTGCCTGTGTCTTCTTAATAACATTTAGAATCGGCTGGTAGTTTAAAAAAAAAACACCCGTACATACCATTTTCGGCATGTACTCTCACCGCCGCTTCCGGGTCTGGCGGCCGGGGATGGGAGGGCCTGCTTCATTGACAGGCATCCGATCGACGCATACAGCGCGTCACGAGATGCCGAAAGAAGCCGAACGTTGGTGCGCATGCACCGTATAGAGCCGCACCAACGTTCGGCTTCTTTAGGCAATTCGTGACGCGCTGTATGCGTCGATCGGATGCCTGTCCCCGGCTGCCAGACCCGGAAGCGGCGGTGAGAGTACATGCCGAAAATGGTATGTACGGGTGTTTTTTTTTTAAACTACCAGCCGATTCTAAATGTTATTAAGAAGACACAGGCAATGTTAAAAGTTTCTTTTTAGGGGAACCACCCCTTTAAAGTCTTAAACGGGTTCTAAAGACTTGATTTTTTACCTTAAAGGGGTGTTCCAGCCTTGTTTTATGTTTATTAAAAGTCAGCAGCTACAAAAAGTGTAGCTGTTGGCTTTTAATAAACAATCACTTACCTGCTCCTGGGTTTCACTGACGCGCCGGCCGGGGCTCCGCTCCTCTCCCCCCCTCCCTGGCCAGCGTCCTAATCCTAACTGTGGGCACCCGGCCGTGACAGCCTTCGGCTTCACGGCCGGGCACCCACTGTGCATGCGCGAGTGGCACCGCGAATGCACGCGGCCCGCCGCTGATTGGACAGGCAATCACATGGGACCTGTCATGTGTCCCATGCGATCGCCAACAGGAAGGGGCTGCTGTAGGCGATTAAGCTTAATCGCCTAACCAGCCCCTCGGCGGAAGGAGGAAGTGGGACAGGAAGTCCCACTCCTCCTGAAGCCCCCACTCCCCCCCCCAAAAAAAATTACATGCCAAATGTGGCATGTAAGGGGGTGAGGAGTGGGATAAGCGGAAGTTCCATTTTTGGGTGGAACTCCGCTTTAATGCATTCTCTGCATTAAGGTAAAAGAAATGCAGTCCCCCCCCCCCCCCCCAGCCCCACCTTATACTTACCTGAGCCCAATCTTGATCTAGCGGCATTAAGGTAAAAAAAACTTTCTGAATGCAGCCCCCCAGTTCCCCTTTTTCTTACATGAGCCCAATCTCGATCCAGCACAAGAGCAGCAGCTCTCTCCCACCTCATAGGTTTACAGACATTGGCTCCAAATGCAGTCAATCACAGTCAGTGAGGAGGGAGCGGGGCTGAGTCACTCTCTGTGTGTCTATGGACACACAGAAGCAGCTAGGGAGCGAGCCCGCATGAGTTCCCTGAAACGCAAACGGCTTCCGATGGTAGGCACCCAGCTGGGAGGGAGGAGCCAGGAGCACCTGTGGGCGACCCGAGAATAAGAAGAACAGGGCTGCTCTGTGCAAAACCACAGAGCCGGTAAGACATGTTTGTTATTTAAAAAAATGAAGGTACACTATCATTTTAATTGATTTAATACCTTGGTCAAACCAAATCAGTGATGGTAATAAAACAGGAAAATTTCCCTGAACTGCTTAAAAAAAGTTAAAAATCTCACTTGATAGCAAAATATAGTAGTAAAATAAATATGTTTCGCTTGCAAAGACAGGTGAGAAGTTCTTCTTAAAGCGATTGTAAACCGCTGGACTTTTTTTTTCTTATACCCTGCAAGGTAATGTCATAATGTGCTAGTATGCATCGCATATGTTAAACTTACCTTAAAACGGAGCATTCCCGGGCTGAGATGTCAGAACTGAAGGTGCTCCCATCTTCTCTCGTCTTGCTTCCAGGTTCACGGACTACGGCTCTGTGACTGGCTGGAGCCGCGATGACAAGCCACCGTTTTTGGCACAGGGCTCTGAAGGAGCGGCACGGGTGGCCGTTCCTTCAGAGCCCATGCGCCAGTGATGTCACTGGCTGCATGTACAGTAAATATCTCCTAAACGGTGCATGATTAGGAGATATTTACACTATCTAAAGGTGAGCCTTATTATGGGCTTACCTATAGGTAAAATTCAGATATTGAAGTTTACTTCCACTTTAAAAATAAACATCTAGAAAAATAAGAAATGTATGTATTCTCAGGCCCACATTGACACAGCATCCATGTGATTTCCATTCACGCTTTGGTTGAGACCTCAATAAAGTAGTGGCAATTATTTCAATGATGATGTTCCACTTCAGAAATTATATAGGTACCACTTATTATTCTATAGTGAAATCAGTCAGCGCACAGCAACACACATACCCCCTATCAGTAGTGGCGTGTCCATAATGGGAGCAGGGGCGCCGCCCCCCTAATCTCCATGCAAGGCACCAGACGCACAGAGTTCTATTGTTTTTTTTTGTGGAGCACGTGATTAGACCCGGAGGCTCTAATTAGCTTAAAAAAGGGTGGGTTCGGGTCTCAGGGCATTGCGCCCTGAGCCCAACACACTTGTGACAATAACTAAAATACATTCGCTATTTTCTTCCTGCTACTGGGGAGAGAAGTGACCGGATTAGCCAGGAGGAGAAGCCGGGAACACCGCCCGGGACATGGATGGGGTATGTGTGGGGGCTGGTGGGCTTGCGAGGTGGGTGGGTGGGTTTATTTGTTTCCTCCTCCCGCCACTGTCCCTATAGGAGGTCTAGTATGCCCTATGCACTGAATGTGCATATCAAATCTATATTACACATTGATAACATTTTCTTAACAAGTAAATGTGTGTAGAAGAGGTGATCCTAGCATTCGGGTACCAACAGACTCCTAAAATAGCTGTGCAGAGGTCATATGTTTTCTGCTGGCATAAACAGAAGCCCCCTTTATTATTATCTTTAGCATTTTCCATTACTTACTGCTTGGATCTGTGTCAAAAGCTTGAAGTTAATATGGTTAATGTGTGCTAAGTATTCATGCAAGCTAGGATTACATAAAAAGGTGCAAATATCTGCTATCCTGAGTATCCTTCCCACCAAAAAATATTATTGATCATTAAATGTGATGAAAGTATATTTGAACAAGCAAAAAGCAAAAAACAAAATCAAGCTGTAGCTTGTAGGATTCCCCTGTTCATCTGCTGCAAATGGACAAGCTAGTCCTGTGATAAATCCTTGTTGTAATACCACCTAGTATCATTTCATTCAGAGTTCATAATGTTCAATTTGCCCTTAGTTAAACAGGTGGTATTTGCTGTATATCTATGTCCTTTTACAACACAAAATTTGTTTTGGTATAATCTCCTATAACAAGCATTACAAATGTAATTAAAATGACGGTCTTAACACCATATTGAGAGCACTGGAACTGCTAGCATCAAAATGACTCATACATACACAAATGCCTGCTGTAAGGAAATTCTGCCAAGTCTGTTCTCATGGTAATTTAAGCTTGATTTAAAAAAAAAAAAAAAAAAAAAAAAAAACTCCTTTGTGACAGTCATAAATATTCACACCTTGGGTGCAATGCAAAATGTAGAATGGATCCAGAGAAATCCCCCAGTTTCAAATAACCCACAGATACAATGTTTTCCCTAATTAAATATTTTGAAGATTCCCAGAGAATATATTGAGCTATATATTAATTATAATAGTGCCAATCAACATAAATTTGCAACTGTGCCACTAATTTAAATCTATGTAGCTGTGAAATGTTAAGTGTCTAACACCTGAACAGAAATAGCTTTAAGATATTTATTTCATGAAAAATATCTCTGTTTAACATGGCAATTGGAAGCACACCACGTAACACCTTTAAAGTGGTTAATCACACATGAAAGCGAAGTGTACCATTGATGTTCCTATATATACTGACTTGAGGCTTACCGATTAAAGTAATGCTTGAAACTGAATCTGTCCTTGCCACAATCATTCAGAATGACCTCTTCCTTCCTTTAAAAGGGACAATTACCGATCATTAAATCATAAATTGTTTTGCCTTTTGAAGGCACAGGTTAGGCATGGGGCATTAATTTAGGGGGGTTGAAATACATGGCTATAATAATATAGAATTAGTGATCCAGAAGAAGGCCAAAAACCCTTAGGCCGGCCATACACGGTTTGAATCTCAGCCGGTTCAGCTAGAACCGGCTGAGATTTGAACCATTAATGGGCAGGATGAATGTACCAAGTTAATCGATTGCTCAAATTGAGAACAACCAGCCTGCCGGATTCTCTTGCGTTAGTGATCATCACTGTCTTCTCCCAGTGGGGACAGCTTCCCCAGCCGGGGGAAGACAATGGCCCAGAAGTAGGGATTCCTACATCAACACTGTTTGTGTTGATGGGGAATAGAGCAAATTTCTTTCCTGCATGCCTGTGGTTCCAGGAAAAAAATTTGCTCTCTGTATGGCTGGTGTTCCATCAGAATTGGCGACCCATCAGATTAGGTAACCAAAGTGACGTTCCATCAGCTGCGCATGCATTCCACCACTGCCAGGTTTGCTAATCTGACAGAACACCAGGGCCGGCGCTAGTGCAAGGCAACATGTGCACTTGCCTTACGGCGCCAGCGCCGCCCAGGGCGGAAAATTGACCATGACAGTCGCCCTCCAGCAGGGGACCCGGACAGCAGGGGGATCGGAAGCAGCGGGCAGGGGAAGCAATTACAGAGCAATTAAAAGTGGGAGAGAGAGGTGACAGGCAGCTGCTGGTGCGGACGTTTTTAATAAAATAAATGTTTAAATACAACCCACTCACTCTTGTCAGAGCTGAAGGCATGTCAGTCTGTGAAGTCGGCTGTCTCATTCTCCCCTCCGATCCACGCTGCTGTTATCACTAAATCACTGGAAGAAGCCAAGGATACAGAGCCATGGGGAAACTGCAGTGTGCTGTCAGCCTGGGATTGCTGTGACCAATCAGAGTGTTCCGGAGGCTTAACCACGCCTCCATCATCAGAGGCTGACAGTTCACATGAGTTTCCCGCGGCTCTGTTTCCTCCAGTGATTCAGTGATAACAGCAGCGTGGATCAGAGGGGAGAATGGGACAGCCGAATGAGTGGATTGTATTTAAACATTTATTTTATTAAAAACTTCCGTACCAGCAGCTGCCTGTCACCTCTCTCTCTCCCTTATGTTTGGACTCTGTATTCCCCCTCCTCTATTTTCTCCCCCCTCCTCTGTATTTTCTTCCCCCCTTCTCTGTATTTCCACCCCTCTCTTCTGTAATTGTCCCCCCTCTTCTGTATTCCCCCCTCCTCTGTATTTTCACCCCTCTCTTCTGTAATTGTCCCCCTCTTCTGTATTCCCCCCTCCTCTGTATTTTCACCCCCCTCTTCTGTAATTGTCCCCCTCCTCTGTATTCCCCCCCTCCTCTGTATTTTCACCCCTCTCTTCTGTAATTGTCCCCCCTCCTCTGTATTTTCACCCCCCCTCCTCTGTGATTGTCCCCCTCCTCTGTATTTTCACCCCCCTCTTCTGTAATTGTCCCCCCTCCTCTGTATTTTCACCCCTCTCTTATGTAATTGTCACCCCTCTTCTGTATTCCCCCCGCCTCTGTATTTTCACCCCACCTCTTCTGTAATTGCCCCCCTCCTCTGTATTTTCACTCCCCTCCTCTGTATTCCCCCATCCTCTGTATTTGCACCCCCCTCCTCTGTAATTACCCCCTTTGTATTTTCACCTCCCTCCTTTAATTGCCCCCTTATTATCTGTATTTGCACCCCCTCCTCTGTATTTTCACCCCATCTCTGTAATTACCTCCCCTCCTCTGTAATTGCCCCCCAATCTCTGTAATTGTCCCCCCTCCTCTTTAATTGCCCCCCACTCCAAACCCCCTGCTGTCCGGGCCCCCCTGTGTGCTGGTGCCCCGTGATCCCCCCTGTCGGCTGCCATGGAGGGAAGGGTCTGTACTAAGGGGGATGTCTATACTGAGGTGGGTGTCTATACTGATGGGAGTGTCTATATTGATGGGGGTGTGTCTGCACTGTGGGGGTCTGCACTAAGGGGGATTCTATACTAGTGGGGGATCTGCACTAATTGGGGAAAATCTATACTGATGGGGTCTGCACTAAAGGGGGATATCTATACTAATGGGGGACTCTACACTGAGGGGGTCTATACTAACGGAGGGCGGTCTGTACTTAGTGTGGGGTCTATACTGACGAAGGGTGGTCTGTACTAAGGAAGGGGGGTCTGTTCTTAGTAAGGGGGATCCATACTGCGGGAGGGGAGTCTGATATATATACATATATAATGTATGGTGTATGTGCGTGTGCGTGCCAGGGGGGGGGCAAAATGCACCTTTGCCTGAGTTGGCAAAAATTCTTGCACCGGCCCTGCAGAACACCCAGGGCCGATCCGAGACGGGGTGCACGGGGTGCAGTGCACCCAGGCGCCAAAGTGTCTGGAGTCAGCATTTTCCCGCAGCAGCTGCCCCTGATGGTAAATACTAGTGCTGCTAAGCGCCGATGTGTCCTCCTAGGCGAGTGCATGCCGCCCACTGAGCCGCCCGAAAGCCCGCAGCACAGCAGTGTGTACATCTCCCGCCCGGCGCCCGCTGTATCCACACATCGAGGGAAGAAGAGGTATGTTAGGTCTGCCCCATGTCCCCCCAGCCCCACCTCTCTCTCTCTGTACTGTTGAGCACTGGTGTCCTCCTAGACGAGTGCATGCCGCCCACTGACCCGCCCGCAATCACACAGCACAGCAGTGTGTACATCTCCCACCCGGCGCCCTGTATCCGTACAAAGAGGGAAGAAGAGGTACGTTAGGTCCGCCCCATGTCCCCCCTGTGCCCGCCCACAACCCCTTGTGCAGCCAATCTGTGTCTGGAAAGGGGTGTGGGCGGGAGATTTCAAAGCAGCCAGAGTCAGACCAGTCACACTGATGTGATGTCGCTGGACACCGTCTGCTCCTGCCTCTTCTCTGCTCCAGCATTAGCAGTCAGTGAGGCCTGGAGGATGAGTGGGAGGCACAAGCTGCCAGGGAGCTGCTGGAAGAAGCAGCAGAGCACCTCCCAGATCAAGGAGGTACATACATGGACACAGACCTATCTTCAGATGCAGACAGGGCTAGGGATCTCTCTGTCAGTCCAGTCCCCCCTCTCTCTCTGAGCCCTCCTCTCTCTCTCTCTAAAGCCCTCCTCTCTCTCTCTCTCTCTGAGCCGTCCTCTCTCTCTCTGAGCCATCCTCTCTCTCTCTCTCTCTCTCTCTGAGCCGTCCTTTCTCTCTCTTTCTCTCAGCCATTCTCTCTCTCCCTCCCTATCTCTCTCCCTCCCTCTCTCTCTCTGAGCCGCCCTCTCTCTCTCTCTCTGAGCCATCCTCTCTCTTTCTCTCTGAGCCTCTCTCTCTCTGAGCCGTCCTCTCTCTCTCTCTCTCTCTCAGCCGTCCTCTCTCTCTCTCTGTCTCTCTCTAAACCGTCCTCTCTCTGAGCTGTCCTCTCTCTCTCTCCGAGCCATCCTCTCTCTATTAGCCCTCTCTCTGTCCACCACCCTTTCTCTCAGATCCACCTTCTGACCTCTACCCTTTCTCCCAGCCCCACATCTATCTCAGCCCCCCTCTCTCTCAGCCCCCCTCTCTCTCAGCCCAAGCTCTCTCACCCAGCCCCCCTCTCTGTCCACTATTCTCTCTCTGAGCCCCTCTCTGTCCACTACCCTCTTTCAGCCCCCCTCTCTGTCCACTACCCTCTCTGAGCCCCGCTCTGTCTCTCAGGCCCCTCTCTGTCCTCTACCCTCTCTCTCAGCCCCACCTCTCTCTGTCTTAGCCCTCTCTCTTTCCACTACCCTCTCTCTCAGCCCCACCTCTCACTCTCAGCCCCCTCTCTGTCCACCACCCTCTCTCTCAGCCCCACATCTCTCTCAGATCCACCTTCTGACCGCTACCCTTTCTCCCAGCCCCACATCTATCTCAGCCCCCCTCTCTCTCAGCCCAAGCTCTCTCACCCAGCCCCCCTCTCTGTCCACTATTCTCTCTCTGAGCCCCTCTCTGTCCACTACCCTCTTTCAGCCCCCCTCTCTGTCCACTACCCTCTCTGAGCCCCGCTCTGTCTCTCAGCCCCCTCTCTGTCCTCTACCCTCTCTCTCAGCCCCACCTCTCTCTGTCTTAGCCCCCTCTCTGTCCACTACCCTCTCTCTCAGCCCCACCTCTCACTCTCAGCCCCCTCTCTGTCCATCACCCTCTCTCTCAGCCCCACATCTCTCTCAGCCCCCTCTCTCTCAGTTCCACCTTCTGACCACTACCCTTTCTCTCAGCCCCCCTCTCTCTCAGCCCAACCCCTCTCCGTCCACTACCTTCTCTCTCAGCCCCTCTCTCTCGCTCAGCCTCTCTCTCTCTCTCTCTCATCTCTCTCTCCCTCTATCTCCCTCTCCCTCTCTCTCTCCCCCTCCCCCTCTCCCCCTCTTTCTCTCTCTCCCTCCCTCATCCCTCTCTCTCTCTCCCTCCCTCATCTCTCTCTCCCTCATCTCTCTCTCCCTCATCTCTCTCTCTTGCTTTTTTGATTATTACTGTGATCTATTTTGTTTATTTTTCACAGCTCAGTTCAGCCTCATCTCTCTCTCTCTCTGCATCATCTCTCTTTCTCAGCCCCACCTCTCTCTCTCTCTCTCTCTCTCAGCCCCACCTTTCTCTCAGCCTGACCTCTCTCACTTAACCCCCTTAGGGGAGCATCTATGTGTTCAATCATTGCCATAGAAACATTTGTAAAGGGGGAGGAGTTAGTAAGGTGACCACGCCCTTGCAGGGGCGCCAGAAATATTTCTGCACCCAGGCGCATGTGACCCTAGGATCGGCCCTGAGAACACCTGCAGTCAGAAGAAGGCGGCAGCGGACATCTTACTACACCCAGCTGCATCTTGAATTTCAGAGTAATTTTATCAATAAAGTCAGCGTACAGTATATAAATAAATATGTGCGCATATTTTATCCGGCGTAGCGCAGCGCATATACGTTACGTTGACGCAAACTAGCGAGTCAAGTCCAGTATTCACCAAGCGCATGTACGTTACTTTGCGGCGGAGTAACGAAAAAGCGCTGGTGCAACCCTGGGTGTGATCATATGTAAATGATGGGCGGAGCCCAGCGCAGTGACTTACGTTCATCGCATCATCCACGGAGCATGCGCAGTGAGGGAGCGCTCCCCTCGCTCCCCTGTACGCATGCTCACAACTTCCGTCAGCACCACTTCATGGGAAACGGCAGCGCAATGTGTTCCTTTGCGCGTATAAAAGCGGCCGCAGATGCGCCTTTCCGGCGCAAAAGTATATCCGGTTCCCCCCACTCCAGGGAAGTTACTTTTGCTGTGTGATGGCTGCTCCCGTTCCCCGCAAAGAGAGGAGAAACCTCAATTTTAATGCCCAGGAGCTGGCAGTAGTGATCTCCGCTATGGAGACCTACAACGACTTCCTCCACGGCAGGAAACATCAGAAGACCAGCCGGGATAGGAAGCAGGGCATCCTGGAGAGCATTGCTGGCAGGGTCAATGCTTTGGGCTACTCCACCCGGACTGCTGCCGATATCGTCAAGAAAATAAACGATTTGAGGCGCAAAGTCCGGGGCAAGGTGGCCACCATCAGGAGGCATGAGAGGGGCACGGGTGGTGGACCCCCATGTGCGGTCAGCCTGACCACGGAGGAGGAGGTGGCCGCCCGCTGCTTGGAGAGGGAGCAGTTGGAGGGGGTACTGGGATATGATTCCGTGGAGGAAGGCTCCAGGACAGGTAAGTGTTTTTTATCCCCTATTTGGTGTGTTGCATGTGGGGGGGGGTACATGTGCCAAGTGTGTGGAACCACCCAACATGTGTCTGCTTTGTGTCATCCACAGATGACGGAGCTGGGCCATCTGTCGGCGGCCAGTCCACCCCATCCCCCCAACGGCATCCTGTGCCCGACCCCCTGGGTGGTGAAGACAACGAGATAGAGGGGAGTGCCCACACCTCACCTGCTGAGGTGGTTGAAGAGGAGCCTGTTATTCCCGAACAGGACTTTGTATTATTTTTGGAGGAGTCCTCCCCTTCTGCAGGGCCCTCTCTAATCCCCTCCCGCATCATAGGAAGCCCCTCAAGGGCGACTCCATCCCCCCGGGGTCTACCATCTCCTGACCCCAGGAAGGCGACCCGGAAGACCAGGGGGGTGTCTGACGTGGTCCATGACCAAATGGCGAGGGACCAGGCCAGGCAGACCCAGCAGATGGGGGAGATTGCTGGGCATCTGGACCGTGTGGCTGGCAGCCTGGCCTCCGTGGGACAAATGTCAGAGGCAGTGCAGGACGTCAGCTGCAACTGCGCTGCAGTGGTGACCAGCCTGGGGGAGGTGCAGGCTGATCTTAGGCACCTCACTGCAGCCGTCCAGGCCAACACTGCTGCCATCCGGGACCAGGGGAGGCAGAGGCAGCGTGACCAGCGGCATAATGTCAACCGCCAGCTGAGGATGCAGGCCCAGACCAACCACTATCTCAGCCGGATTGCCGTGGCCTTGGAGGGCATGCAGCCAACACCTCCAGATGCCCCCCCACCCCCACCCACTCCCTCCAGGCAGCTGAGGAGCCAGAGAGGGCCCACAAGAAAGAGCGTTTTTATTTTGATTTTGTTTTTTGCTCAGGTTATGAGCTTTTTATTTTGATTTTGCTTTTTGCTCAGGTTATGAACTTTTTATTTTGAGTTTAACTGCACACGGTCAGGAGTGCAAGGGACAGTGTGAATGGTGTGTGAATGTGAGGGTGTAGCACTCCTGCCAGTAAGGGGTGTCACCCTCGGCCGTTGGGGAGAAGTTATCTCCACTGCTGTGTGAATGACGTGTGAATGGTGTATGAATGGACAGCGACATCATTGGGGCCTTGACGCCGGCGTTGCTGCTCCCAAGTCCTGCATGTTGGACTTGGGCTAATCCAATGTGAGGTGGTGTGTGTGATCTAGGGACATCAGTGGTGTGCATGCGTGCATTGTCCGTGTGATCAATGTTTTTGTTTAGTGTCCAAAGATGCCTACGGCAAGGACCCTCCTGACTGCTCTTCCATCAGCTGAATGGGTCTCCTCTGGCAGGGGGGGGGCTGTCTGGTTGGGGGGTCAGGTCATCACGTATGTCAATCTGCAGGCCCTTTCTCATGGCAAAGTTGTGCAGAATGCAACATGCACCGATGATCTGACACACAAAGGTAGGGGAATACAATAGGGCCCCCCCAGACTTATCCAGGCAGCGGAAATGGGACTTCAGGAGCCCAAATGTTTGCTCCACCACTGCACAAGTTTTGATATGTGCCGCATTGTATCTTCTCTCTCCTCTGGTTTGGGGGTTCCGGAAAGGAGTCATGAGATGGGGTCCCAGTGCATATGCAGAGTCACCTGTAAGGGAAAAGACAGGAGGATGTTAGTCATGCATGTGCCCCTCGTGATGTCAGCATCATGGGTTCGGACAGTCATGCCTGCCACCCATGTCACTCACCAACCAGCCAGCTGTCCCCATACATGTTCTGTTCGAATTCCATTGGGATGGGGCTCTGATTGTAGATGTAGCTGTCATGGCTGGATCCGGGGTGTTTGGCACGGACGTGCCATATGAGGCATTGGGCATCGGCTATCACTTGTACGTTGATGGAATGTCAATGCTTCCGATTGCGGTATATGTGCTCTGTGGCACTGGGGGGCTGGAGTGCCACATGAGTGCAATCAATGGCCCCCACGGTGCGTGGGAATCTGGCAATGCTGTAGAAATCCTGCATTGCCTTCAGCCGCAGCTCCTCAGTGGTGGGTCTGATGAAGTGGTGGGACATGCGTCTGAGGATTGCAGGGATAACCTGGTGCACACATCTGCTCATGGTGGACTGTGACATCCCAGCCACCACTCCATTTGTACGCTGGGATGATCCACTTGCAAGGAAATGAAGTGTTGCCAGTACCTTCACCAGTGGCTGCACTGCTTGTGAGCGGTGTGTTGGGCTGGTGATGTCATCCTGCAGGGTTGTGATTAGTTCAAGGATTGCATCAGGGCTGAATCTGAAGAGGTGATACACCTCCTCATCCCCCATGCCAAAGAGGCTCATGCGCGTGCGGTATATCCTCTCACGTGCCCGCCTCCTCCGTTCCGGGGGATCCATTAGTAGTGCTAGGACCACGGCTGCCCCTGGCATGTTGGCACACAGAGGTGTTGTCCTTGCAAGTGTGTTTGTTCAGCTTGCTATTTTCGTCGGTAACGCTGCTGCTGTAGCTGCTCTCCTGCTGACCTGTGGCCGTCAGGAGTAAAGATAAAGCAGCTATTTGTAGGAATAACTTTGCGACAGACGGACGACATACGCGCGGCGCATGTAGCCAGCGTCTGTTGCTAATCCGTTCGCGAATCGGGAAATCTCCCTCATTTGCATATTTAAATGGGAAATCAATGGGCGCGACGGATGCGACAAGCGAAAATATGCGCTTACGATACTCTGGCGAGGGAAAGTTAAGCCGATCGGAGAAAGCCCGTTTTCTGTCGCATCTAGTTTGGTGGGTACGGCCGCATAGATACTACGGCGCATCTTGACAGTTACGCGGCGCATATCGATATACTCCAGCGCAAGTCTTACTGAATCTGGCCCATAGTATATTAAAATCTGTGATACTGTTTTGATGTTACATTTTGAGAGAAGCTGGATGCCAACAGTAGGAATGTGGTGAACACCATGATGGTGTACACCCCGCACTGCTCAGCGCTAAACCTTTAGCCTTTCAAGATTAAATATCCAAACAGCATTAAAGATGTCAATATACTATATATTTTTTTCCTGGCCCATCTCACTTCAGCACACAGTAGGTAAACACCTCCTCTGCAGCCCCACATGACCACCTGTATCTAGCTGAATAAAAGACAGCCCCTCCCCCAACTAGGATGTTCTTCTTTTTTTGGTCCGCTCCAGGCCACTTGTTGATTGCAGTTGGTAAGTAATTTTTTTTGCTGCACCCCCCCCTGCCGAACCAACCCTTCCATGTTCACCCTTTTATGGAGTTGGAAGACCCTGAATGCTGAAGGTAAATCCTTCTAAAAACTGGGTGCCTTTTTGTGCCAAAGCCGAGGGCAAAATTGTGCTTTAACAGCATTGCTATTGCACAGGTGTTGTATTATAAGAGCTCTGCAATGTCATCATTGCCTCTCCCTTGGGTTTTATTTTTCCTTTTCTTATATGCAGTGCACCGCACTGCTCTCCTGGCTTTATTGTATTGTTAGTGTGAGAGCAGCTGTGAATGTGTCACAGGGTTAGCAAAGGTAGGAGGGGGCGACTTAGGAGCTGCCATCTTTCACTCAAGCCTACTGAACTTCCGAAGGTGCAGAAGGCCAAACCTTATAGGACAGGCTGCAGATTTAACAGATCACAGTGGAGGTGTCTCAAAGTTAACTTTGACTTGAAAGTCCAGAGCAAGCTGCTAAGATGGCTGGAAAGTCTTTTTGAGGGTATGTCCAACAAGTTGGGACCAGGGGGTCTGAGTGAAATTGATATTTGCAGCCTCCTTCTGGAGGGTTTGGACGACAATCATCAAACACCAGTGGGTCCAGAAAACAGGTGGGAGTACAATGGAGAATTCCAAAGTTGACCACTGAATTCATTTAATTTATGTTCAACAGATTTTAGAAGAAAAATTGTTTGCAAGATTTTTATACTGCTACAAGGCCATCATACCAGGAGGAAACATAGAATCATCTGGGGGCCTTTCTCCCCAGTTTTTCTAGTACTTAAGGCAGGAGCCGAATGTGTTCATACACACCAAGAGGTTTAAGATGGAGTCCATGCAGACAGTCACAGGGACAGTTCAGCAGGATGACCAGTTGGTATCAATCGACCAGCCGACTCAAACTGATGTACTGATCAATGTGTGTTGAAATAAATCCGCACAAGTATTTTTAACTACTTAACCCCCGGACCATATTGCTAGTCAAAGACCAGAGCACTTTTTGTGATTCGGCACTGCGTTGTTTTAATTGACAATTGCGCGGTCGTGCGATGTGGCTCCCAAACAAAATTGGCGTCCTTTTTTTCCCACAAATAGAGCTTTCTTTTGGTGGTATTTGATCATCTCTGCGGGTTTTATTTTTTTGCGCTATAAACAAAAATAGAGCGACTATTTTGAAAAAAATGCAATATTTTTTACATTTTGCTATAATAAATATCCCCAAAAAATATATAAAAAAAATTTTTTTTCCTTAGTTTAGGCCGATACGTATTCTTCTACATATCTTTTGTAAAAAAAAATCGCAATTAGCGTTTATTGATTGATTTGCGCAAGATTTATAGCATTTACAAAAAAGGGGGTCGTTTTATGGCATTTTTATTAATATTTTTTTTTTTTACTAGTAATGGCGGCGATCAGCGTTTTTTTTCAGTACCGAGACATTATGGCGGACACATCGGACAATTTTGACAAATGTTTGGGACCATTGGCATTTTTATAGCGATAAATGCTATAAAAACGCATTGGATTACTATAAAAATGCCATTGGCAGTGAAGGGATTAACACTAGGGGGCAGGGAAGGGGGTAAGTGTAAGTCCTGGGTGTGTTCTAACTGTATGGGGGGGTTGACTCACTAGGGGAAATCACTGATCTTCTGTTCATACATTGTATGAACAGAAGATCAGCGTTTCCCCCGCTGACAGGACCGAGAGCTTTGTGTTTACACACAAAGCTCCCGGTCCCCGCTCTGTAACGAACGAGCGCGCGTGCCTGGCGGCGATCGCGCCTGCCGGGCACGCGCGCGGGACTCGGGGACGAGCGAGGGCGCGCGCGGGCCGCCGGCGGCCCGCACGCGCCCCCTAGCAGCCGCTAAAGGGAGGACGTAGAGCTACGTGCTCTCGCCCAGCAGTGCCACCGTCCCGCCGTATAACGACGGTGGGCGGTCAGCATCTGGTTAAAAACACCAGTGACAGCAAAAGTATTTGGTATTGCCTAGGTATGGTTGAAGGTGATCAGTGGGCAGCTGCCTCTACTAATTGCTTCCACCTAAGTGGAGCAAGAAAGTGTTGAGAAGAAACCAGCGCCAACTCTACTTTCTTTTTCTTCTCATGTACTGATCAATGCCAAGGCGTGTGAGATTTGCAGTGGCCATATGTCACTGCCAGTTCAGGTTTCTGCCTTTTACAGAATTGGCACAGCCCCACAATTTTTTTTGCTAGGTGGCACATGATGGCATTTTCAAGTTGCCTTCTTTAACCTATGAGCTGGGCTGTCTATGCTGATGGGTGCAAAAACCAATGACCAGATGCTTCTTCCAGATGATAATCTATATATGACCTTGAGGGAAATCCTTCCTCTGTGGGACTTGGGCTTGGATGTGAGAGCACCCGTTGCTCCAAAAGGTTTAATTTCCATTTCCAAGTACCTCACAGTAAAACTGACAATAACTACTTTAGATAGAAGGATGTTGAAGATTGCAACACTTTCCTTTGGTGTATTTTTTTATTTTTGTTCTTTTTCTACCAGAGATAGGGATACCGCCTTCTCCAAAGTTCTAATTTAAAGTGGCATTCAGTTTCCAGAAAAACTGGGAAGTAGTCCCTCTGAGTTTCACATGAGAGTCACTGAGTGCAGAGCAGGAAGACTTCAGTTTTCCTACACATGGTCGAGTTATTAACAATGTACTTGGTCAAAAGAGGAGAGTGTACAATCTTATCATTTAGCCATCAGGTCCACAAGAGTCATCCACTGTTGGGTTACCAGGGTGATTGGATTGGCATGCAGGAAGCACGCTTTTCTGCTCTATTTCAAGCCTTATTGACTAGAGGGGTGGCAGCCTTTTGGGGCAGTTATGCTAGGATTGCTTGGAAGATAAAGGTAAGGGCTAGCTTGAAGGTCTGGTGCAGCCTTCATTCAACCTTACAAACCAAATATGCGACCAGCAAGTTTGGGACAAGAGAGATCATTTTTTTCTGGTTTTAGCAGCTTTTCTTTGATTGTCAGTGTCTTTTCTTATTTGTTCTCTCCCGCCCTATATTAGCTTTGGTATATCCCATTGTGTGCTGGCGTGAGGTGGGCCAGGAAAACGGAAAATTGTTATAAAATACTAACTGTAAGTTATCCTAGTTGGGGGAGGGGCTATAATTTTTTCAGCTAGATACAGATGGTCATGTGGAGCTCTGGGGGATGGGCCAGGAAAGGAAAATTACAGTAAGTATTTGATAATAATTTCCGTTATATTCGCTCACTTTATTGATAAAATTACTGTGAGATTCAAGACGTAGCTGGGTGTACTAAGATGTTCACTGCCTTCTTCTGACTGCAGGTGTTGTAATGTCCATTCTGTTACCTAATCTGACGTATCAGTAATTCTGACTGAACACCGCCTTGTTAAGCATGGTCTAATTTGATGCAATAAGGAAAAACATTGGCCCAGATTCAGAGAGCTGTAACTCCTGTCTAACTGGTGTTAGACAGGAGTAATTTCAAATTACGCGCGTTTTCTAGCTAGTCGAAAACCTCAAACCATGAATAGACGGCTGCGGGCTTCAGTTCGACTGGATTATGTGTTTGTACGCCTTCGGATCTACGCTGCAATAAAATTGCGGCCACTGGGTGGACTTCCCGTCGTTTTCGGCGTCGGGGTATGCAAATGAGCTTTTGCCGGCGATCCCCGAAATTACGATCTTCAATCGCAATCTCTTACAGCACCTTTAGTCATCTTTTATTTGCGTAACACTATACCAGCTTTTTGCTGCTCTAATATTAGACAGCCCATGTTAAGTATGGCCGTCGTTCCCGCGTCGAATTTCTACGTTTTCCGACGTCTTTTAATATTTTTAATGTAAGTCGTCCGGGAATAGGAATGTTCGTAAACGCCGCTACTCAAACAACGAATGACGTAACGATGTGATTTCGCGCAATGCACGGCGGGAAATTTCTGAACGGAGCATGCGCAGTTCGATCGTCACGGGGACGCACTTAATTTAAATGCTTCACGCCCCCAAACGCGTATTTCGATTACGCGGCGAGAAATAGACTACGCCACCGTAGCGTACGGGCAAAAATCTACCAGGATTCGGTGTAGAGCCTGGTAAAATATGGCAGCGTAGAGTATTTCGATTACGCAGCGGAATATTAAGTGTATGTGAATCTACCCCATTATTTCCTGATCCCCCTAGGGCAATCAGATATTCTATGGATCAACAATCTAAAATGGTATAGCCTATAAATAGAAATACACCCCCCCCCCCCCCTGTTTAGATTGTAAGCTCCATCAGCAGGATCCTTCTATTTCTACTGTATTGTAATTGTATTGTTCCCCTTCTACATTGTAAAGCATTTTGTAAACTGTTGAAACTATAAATCCTGTATAATAATATTATTATTATATTTCATGCATTTTGAAAAGCAATTACCGTATTTATCGGCGTATACCGCACACTTTTTTCCCCTTAAAATCAGGGGAAAATCGTGGGTGCGCGATATACGCTGATCCCCGCTTCCCGCGCTGTTGAAGCCGCCGCCGACATATACCGAGCGCAGTACACTCGGTACACTCGACCAGGCTCGGCTCCCCTTGTGGTCACGCCCTGTGCCGCCTTCTAGCCTTTATGCAAGAGAAGCCGAGTGTGCCCGAGCGTGCCCGAGTGTACTGCGCTCGGTATATGTCGGCGGCGGCGTTCAAACACAGCGCGGGAAGCGGGGATCGCAGTGCAGGAGAAGTGGGGAGGACACTACGAAGGCCACAGATGGACGCCGGACCGGACAAGGCCACCGATGGATGCCGGGCAACTGTAAGTAAGTAACTGTAAACTGCCAGTATTTCTTTTTTTTCCCTTAGGATTCCCTGCTATAGGGCGATAAATACGGTAGTCCTTTTTAAAAAGAAATAAATAAATCAAAAGGTTTAGCTAAAACTAGTTCTTGTGAATTTTTTTCTGTCATTTTACAGCTTTTCCTGTAAAGAAGTATTTTGTTATGTAGAGGTTAAACCTTTTTTCCTCCAGGCACAGCTTTCCTCCTTCTCATGATCCTAAAGAGAAAATTGTAATTAGATGGGAGGGGGGGGGGGGGTAAGGCAGGTTTTATTCTAAATCCAATTTACTGCAATACATTTCATCTGTGATAGAAGAGTTAAATACAGAAATTTGGGTAATAGTTTTGTAAAATTACCTTTAAGAAATATGTGACCCCCATGTTTTCCAGTGCAGTTTAGAAAATGAAGGGGAGAATCAACTTGTTGTTCTGAGTAACAAAGAACAGTCAATAAAAAAAATAACATGCGCACAAATGTGTTTCCAAATTGCTCTTTAATGAGTGAAACAATAAATCTCCTGTCAAGTCAGTATATTTTTTTTCTGACATGTAATCATGCAAATCAGCTACTCCAAAACACAATGGCGTGTTAGCGTTTACCTCTCAAAGAAGATGATTTCCATACATTACCCATGGAAAAATGTCTGAAAGCCTCCAATTCTATGGCAGCTCACATGATGGAGAACCCCAATAGACTGGTATAGATCGTTACTTCAATATTGTAGCAACAAGAACCTGTTTGATATTCTAACAGCTAATTCTGTTAGATTGCTGACTGACAGCAGTGCTACTATCCCCCATATGGGCTCCCCAAAATCGGCATAAAGGAATAATGCCCCTTCCACACTGGCCGGATCCGCTTGCAGCGGTCCGCCAGCTCAGTGGGAGATATCTCCGTTGATCTCCGCTGAACCGGCGGGTGACAGGTCCCTCTCTGCTCACTGAGCAGGGAGGGGCTTGTCAAGCACCGCTGTCTCCTATAGAGAGATCAGAAAAAAACGGACAGCGTGTCCATTTTCATCAGATCTCCCCCGATCTGATCCACCATGGACGGGTGGCGACGTATCGCCATCCATCTGATTTTAGCGGCTCGGATGTCAGCAGACATGTCACCGCTGACATCCAACGCTCCATAGAGAAGCATGGAGTGGCCGTTCAGGTCCGCCAAAAAAAATGACAGGCGGACCTGAATGGTTTGGCAGTGTGAAAGGGGCCTTTCCAAAGGTTTATGGAGAGAAGTTGGCTAAAGTTCAATGGTCACTACAAACCTTTCAGTTTTATCCCTGTTGAGCAACAAGCATGTACTATTATGTTTGTGGGCACCAAAAACAGAAACAATTTGACTTTCAATGAATCAAGGGCTCCTATTTTTTCCTAAAGTGTTACTAAACCCAGGGTCCTGCATTCACTATATATATGGAAATGCAATTATTTTAGATACATATAAACTTCTAAATACTTTTTCTCATCAGCAGTATATAGCAGTCTTGTGTCATCCATTAGTGTCTGGTTAAAGCTTGTAGGAGGTATTTTCATTCTATAAGGCTTCAGGTCCCCTAATCCTCTGTCTGGACAGTGTTGATTGGCCCTGTGCTGATCACATGCATCCTCCCAAGAAGAAAAAAAATTCTCTAGCAATACTCATCAAACTGAGCATGTGCAAAGTGCCCCCAAGGCTCTGTTTTATCAGCAGATGGATTGGGGACAGTAAAAAAAGGGGAGGATCAGAGAAGACAAGATTTAACAGCTTTTTTTACACAATGCAAAGGGTTAACCCCCTAGGTTCAACAGTGAGTATAACCAGCATGCTTTTCTGATTTAACTGTTGTGGGTTTAGTAACAATTTAACATAAGGGAAATACACTACAATTCAAATCATATGGCCCCTACAATTAAATACAAAGATAATAAAGAGCATTACCATATAAAAGCACAATGCAGATGATAAACTCTGACACTCCTCATTTCACATTGGAAATTCATCTTGGTAATACACAATTTCCTTTTATAACAAGCACATTTCTTGTGCAACTTGAGCATCATGACCAAATGTATGTTACTGTCACTGACAGTTCCAAACTGAGTCATTGAACAATTTGTCATTAAGCCATGTGACACAGGTCTCCACATGGAGCTATATATTTTACAGGATATGTTACATATACTCAAGTGACATAAAAATATCTGCAATGCATAACATGCTCCAAACCATGTGTAAAATCAAATCTGCATTATACCAGTGTGTATTACATTATGTCAGATATGCCACTATTGTTGATAGCCATTTATAGAAACAAACCCTGCATTGTCACAGTTGATATAACGGATGTGAGCTGAAGGGACAGTGCTGAAATAAAGGACCCTATTGGTAGCTTATGCAGATTTGCCTGTATAATTGTTATTTTAAGCGTAAATAATTGAATACTGCACTACTACTTGGAAACTAATAACTGTGTACTGACAGTGTGTGTAGGGAAGGGGGTGGGGTATTCACAATAAATTTGTATAAAGTCTGAGTTATATACACTATATTACCAAAAATATTGGGATGCTTGCCATTACACGCACATGGGGCCAGATTCCCATAAGAGATACGACGTATCTCTGTTTTTGGCCCCGGGTATCTATGCGTATGATTCCTAGAATCATTTACGCATAGATACGGCGTAGATCTGACAGGTGTAAGACACTTACACCGTCGGATCTTAGATGTAATTCTACGCTGGCCGCTAGGTGGCGTTTACGTTGATTTCTCATTTGACTATGCAAATGAGCCTAATACGCCGATTCCCGAACGTTTTTGCGCCGCCTCATCGTCGTTTACGTCATTTCTGTAAGCGTAAAGTTACCCCTGCTATATGAGGGGTAACCTTACGTCAGTCCGCCGTATGCCATGTTAAGTATGGCGTCGGGACAGCGTCGTCTTTTTCCGTCATTTTACTAAGTCGTTCGCGAATAGGGCTTTATGTCAATGACGCTCACGTCGGCTTCATTGACGTTTTCCGTTGTGAGTTGGATCATGCGCACTGGGCTATTTTTACGGCCGGCCCAATGCGCAGTTCGATCGGCGCGGGGGCGCGCTTAATTTAAATACAAGCCCCCCCTTTGAATTACGCGGCTATTCGCCGGGCCATTTACACTACGCTGCAAATTACGAAGTGCTTGGAGAATACGGCACTTGCTCCAGTAAGTTGCGGCGGCGTAGTGTAAATGGCTTACAAATTATAACATTTCTAGCGCCCTGGTATAGGGTGCCGGCTGACTTAGCACATATTTATCCCTCCGTGTCGGATCAATGCTGGTGAGCATGCGGCCATAGAGGCAAGCTTCTGCATATATTTTGGGACTGCCCTCGAATTCAGCCCTTTTGGGAAGACATTAAACTCCACATAAAAGAGATTTTAGACTTAGACATCCCTCTTACCCCGGTGCACTTCCTCCTTCACGTACCTCAAATCCCAATTGGTAGTTACAAGAAAAGTGCATTACCACATCTTCTTAACGCAGCCAGACGCATAATCCCCATCTACTGGAAACGCCCACAAATTCCAACAAGGGAGGAATGGGTGGCTAAGGTAAACAATATTAGAGAGGCTGAAAATTGGATAGCGACTTATAAGGATACCTTGGACCGCTTCAATGTAGTGTGGGCACCCTGTGTGGCGCATATAACTGACCCTGGGGAGGTATCCACAAGCTTAGACCTGGCTATATTAGAATTAGCTGAACCATCCCTTAGATCCTGAGTGGAGGGGATGCCCTGATGCCCCGAGACAGAGGTGGCTCGACTTGCAAGACTCTACCTAATTAACAGGTATGCTCCGATCCCCTCCCCCCCTCTTTCCCTCTCATTCTTCTATCACTACTCTCTTATTATTCTTTCTCCTATCCTTTTCTCTCTACAAGTTCTTTTTATATGTGTGTAGCCTTGTGGCGTAATGGTTTAGGATACTGTTATTATTCTTAATTTGCTCTAACTGGACCTATAGTTGTAGTATTTAGCGAATGTGAGGAGAGCCCGCATAGATGTGCGGGCATCCTTGCCCCCTCCCGGTGCGGAATGTGCACGTGAAGTGTCGTGCGCTGCACGGGGTGCAGGTGGAGGTTTGATGGAGGCTAGTTTGGCCCCCCTTCACTGGCGCCGGTGCCGGCGGGCGACATTATGGAGGGACTATACTGTCAAGATTGGTTGTTTTCGATCCAAAGGGGCACTAATATGCTTACCATCAAATACTGTAAAGTTTAAACAGTACAATTGTATTTTCATTTTTTTTTTGTCTCGTACTTGTCTTTCAAATAAATATAGATTTTGCAAAAAAAAAAAAAAAGATGAAACTATTATATGAGATAGACTCATTACATGCAAACCAAGATAGTTCAAGCTGTGATTTGTCATAATTGTGATAATTATGGCTTACAGCTCATGAAAACCCCAAATCCACAATCTCAGAAAATTCGAATATTGTGAAAAGGTGCAATATTCTAGGCTTAAAGTGTTCCACTCTAATCAGCTAATTAAGCCATAACACTTTCACCGTGTTCATGAGCCTTTACATGGTCCCTCAGTCTGGTTCAATAGGAATCACAATCATGGGAAAGACTGCTGACCTGACAGCTGTGCAGAAAACCATCACTGACACCCTCCATAAGGAGGGAAAGCCTCAAAGGGTAATTGCAAAAGAAGCTGGATGTTCCAAAAGTGCTGTATCAAAGCACATTAATAGAAAGGTATGTGGAAGGGAAAAGTGTGGAAGAAAAAGGTGCACAAGCAGCAGGGATGACTGAAGCCTGGAGAGGATTGTCAGGAAAAGGCCATTTAAAAATGTTGGGGACTTTCACAAGGAGTGGACTGAGGCTGGAGTCAGTGCATCAAGAGCCACCACACACAGACAGATCCTGGACATGGGCTTCAAATGTCGTATTTCTCTTGTCAAGCCACTCCTGAACAACAAACAACATCTGAAGCGTCTTACCTGGGCTAAAGAAAAACACACCTGGTCTGTTGCTCAGGGGTCCAAAGTCCTCTTTTCTGATGAGAGCAAATTTTGCATCTCATTTGGAAACCAAGGCCCCAGGGCATATAGTAAGAATGGAGAAACATACACTGCAAAATGCTTGAAGACCAGTGTGAAGTTTCCACAGTCGGTGTTGATTTGGGGAGCCATGTCATCTGCTGGTGTTGGTCAACTGTGCTTCATTAAGTCCAGGGTCAACGCAGCCATCTACCAGGAGATTTTGGAGCACTTCATGCTTCCTTCCGCAGACAAGCTTTATGGGGATGCTGACTTCATTTTCCAGCAGCACTTGGCACCTTCCCACACTGCCAAAAGCACCTGGTTCAATGACCGTATGATTACTGTGCTTGATTGGCCAGCAAACTCACCTGACCTGAACTCCATAGAGAATCTATGGGGCATTTCCAAGAGAAAGATGAGAGACATGAGACCGAACAATGCAGAAGAGCTGAAGGCCGCTATTGAAGCATCCTGGTCTTCCACAACTCTTCAGCAGTGCCACAGGCTGATGGTTTTCATGCCACGCCACATTGAGGCAGTAATTGCTGCAAAAGGGGCCCAAACCAAGTACTGAGTATCGGACTTTTCAGAGGTCCGATATTGTTCTATGTACAATCCTTGTTTTATTGATTGCATGTAATATTCAAATTTTCTGAGATTGTGGATTTGAGGTTTTCATGAGCTGTAAGCCATAATCATCACAATTATGACAAATCACGGCTTGAACTATATTGCTTTGCATGTAATGAGCCTATCTCATATAATAGTTTCACCTTTTAAGTTGCATTAGTGAAATAAATGAACTTTTGCACGATATTCAAATTTTTGGAGTTTCACCTGTATACTGTAGGTATATTTTTTTGTAAATGAGCCAATAGCCTTTTGGAATGTAACTTTTGATGATGTGGTCCTTCTAACTAAGTTATTCTTTGTAACTATGATATGTACATGTGCTGGTTTACAAATGTTTTATTCTGTATTGAAAACGTTAATAAAATTCATTGTACACGAAAAAGCTACTAGTGTTGTTAAATTTAATTTTTCCAACATGCTACTACTACAACTGTTCAACTTAATCTTCCAAGGTAATACATAGCACACACTTGAAAATCTCACAATGTTACAGTAGCACAAATATCAGTGACTGGAGGTGTACAGCCCTGAAGGAATACATAAGAGTGCAGTTATACTTGAATACCTTGTCATGATCACACATGGCCTGCAACAATAAGAACACTGAAGCATTCTGCTGAATAGCACTTGAAGAGAGAGTATCCACCAAGGGCTATGTATAACGTGGTTCCTTCTATGTGGTGTGCATGCATAAAAGGTGCATTTGAAATTACAAGAATGGAATGAAAGACCAAGACAAAAAGACAACTATTGAAATAAATCAAAGCTTAAAGGTATAGATTTATCAATGTCCCCCCCCCCCCCCCCCAGGTTATATGCATAAAGTAGATCAGTTTGATATAATCCTAAGTGTTTAAAGTTTCTATGTATAGCCACATGTACATGGAATCAGCCATGAGTGTGTAGCAGTTAAATGAACAGACCACTATCAATGTTATTAATGTCAAACATTAAATTTTACCTATAGGTAAGCCTGTATTAAGGCTTACCTACAAGCTGATATTAAAACCTAAATGTATCTAGCTAAAAAAAAAAAAAAGAGAAAAATCAGCATGAGGGACATAACTTACAGTCAAAAGACTGTGCTGATTCCTGATTCCTGTGCTGATTCCTCTTCTGTCCATGGAAATTCTCCTCCGCTCTGCCCTCAACCCCCTACTCACCTGCAGCCATAATCTTCAGGTGCAACTGAGGCCGCGTACACACGAGGGGATATGTCCGCTGAAAACGGTCCGATGGACCGTTTCAGCAGACATCTCCGCTCGTGTGTATGGGCTAGCGGACAGATTTCTCCACCCGACAGATTTCAAAGCATGCTTTGAAATCTATCCGGTGGGAATCTGTCCGCCCGACATGTCTGCTGGTTAGTACACTTACCAGCAGACATGTCGGCCCCCACCGCCGCCGCGCCGCTGCCGAATGGATTCGGCGCATGCGCGGAAGTGTTTTACTTCCTGGTGCGGTGACGTGGCGATGACGCGGCGGCGTCAACGTCACCGCCGCGTCACCACTACGTCACCGCGCCGTCCGGCGGCGGGGAATTTGATCCGATGGTGTGTACACGCCATCGGATCAAACTCCCGATCGGACATATCCGATGGAAATGGTCCGCGGACCGTTTTCATCGGATATATCCGATCGTGTGTACGCCGCCTAAGGGGCTGTAATAGGCTCCCATTAAGAGAGCCTGACTATGCCCAATCTTTCCGCTCAGCTGCTCCATTGATAGAAGATGTACAACTTCTATAAATGAAAAGGATCTCTGAATAGAGAACGGGCAGATGACTGATAGCCGCTATCGGTCCCGATACCGATACTAGTATCGGTATCGGGACAACCCTAATTAGGATAATAACAAAAAATGTAGCTCTCAATGATCAAAGCCTAGAGAGTATGCTAAGTAAACAGTATTTTAGAAATCATCATGTAAAAAATACCATGCAATACCTAAAATTGACCTAGGTTCGTTTATAAAGTCCAAAAGCCCTCGCAAAGAACGAAAAAAAAGGGATTTTTAATAACAGCTTACCTGTAAAATCCTTTTCTTGGAGTACATCACGGGACACAGAGCGCATAGTCATTACATATGGGTTATATGGGTACCTTCAGGTGTGGACACTGGTGTAATCAACTTCACAGGAAGTTCCTCCCTATATAACCCCCTCCCACTGAGAGTGCTTTAGTTTTGTAGCAAGCAATTTCTCTGAGGTTACACAATGTTCCCCAAAAAGAGGGGTGGGAGCTCTGTGTCCCGTGATGTACTCCAAGAAAAGGATTTTACAGGTAAGCTGTTATTAAAAATCCCTTTTTCTTGATCGTACATCACGGGACACAGAGCGCATAGTCATTACATATGGGATGTCCCAAAGCAATGCTCCATGAAGGGAGGGAGACCGTAAGGCCAAAATAGCCAAACAGAAAATATATCAGGAGGTAAAATAGCTCCACCAACAGAAAAAAGGGGCGTGAACCGGGCCAGAGGATTCTATACTGCTGCCCGTAGGACCGCCTGCCCAAATGCTGCGTCCGCAGCCTTTGTGACGTCCAACTTATAAAATTTAGTAAACGTATGTACGGAAGACCAGGTTGCCGCTTTGCAAACCTGTGCCATAGAGATCTGATGGTGTGCCGCCCAAGAGGCACTCATGGCCCTCGTAGAATGGGCCTTAACTGATAAGGGCGGTGGAACGCGCTTCAGACCATAGGCCTGAAAAATCAGCTGCTTAATCCACCTAGCCAAGGAAGACTTGGCAGCCGGCTGACCCTTCTTGGGGCCATCCGGAAGAACGAAAAGCACATCTGTTTTCCGAATCTTTTCTGTAGCCTTGAGATAAACCCTCATGGCTCGGACCACATCCAAAGTATGAAGCAATCTTTCCTCTCTGGACTGGGGAGTAGGAAAGAAGGATGGTAGGACTAGGTCCTGATTCAAGTGAAAACTGGATATGACCTTAGGAAGGAAAGAAGGCTGAGGCCGCAGAACCACTCTGTCCTTATGCAGAATCAGGTACGGTTCCCTGCAAGACAAGGCTGCCAGCTCGGAGACCCTTCTGGCCGAAGCCATAGCCACCAAGAAAACCAACTTTCGGGTAAGCAGCACAAGAGGGATTTCTGTCAGAGGTTCAAACGGCTGCTTTTGTAAAGCTGACAAGACCAGATTTAAATTCCAGGGGCAGAGGGGAGCTCTAATAGGGGGATTTACATGCAAGACCCCCTGCAAAAAGGTTTTCACAAGCGAATGTGTGGCCAAAGGCCTTTGAAACCATATCGATAAGGCAAACACCTGCCCCTTTAGAGTACTAAGAGCTAACCCCTTGTCAACGCCAACCTGGAGGAATCGCAAGATCCTGTCAATAAAAAACTTGCGAGGATGCCCTCCTTGAGACTCGCACCACTCCACATAGGTTCTCCAGACTCTGTAATAGATATTTCTAGAGACTGGCTTTCTAGCTTGAATTAACGTAGATATGACTTGGGCAGAGAGGCCTCTGCCCTTAAGAATTAGAGATTCAGCCGCCAAGCCATCAAATTTAGCTGCTGTGAAGCAGGGTGGTAGATCGGGCCCTGAGACAGCAGATCTGGGCGCAGGGGGAGTGGCCACGGTGCCCTTACTGACATCCTCACGATGAGTGCGTACCAAGCCCTTCTGGGCCAGGCTGGGGCCACCAGGATCACCGGCCTGCGCTCCACCCTGATCCTTCGTAGAAGGCGGGGAATCATCTGTAGTGGAGGGAACGCATACAGGAGAGAAAACTGGTGCCAGGGGCAAACCAACGCATCGGTCCCGTAGGCCGAGGGGTCCCTGGCTCGGGATACGAATTTGTCCAATTTCTTGTTGAATCTTGTTGCCATGATGTCCACATCGGGAACTCCGAATCTTTGGCAAATCTCTTGGAATACCTGGGGGTGAAGAGACCACTCTCCCGGGAGTAACTGTTGACGACTCAAAAAATCTGCTTGAGAATTGTCTATCCCTGGGATGAACACTGCTGAGATGCAGGGTACATGGGCTTCGGCCCATGAAAAAATCAGGTTTACTTCCCTTTGAGCCGCCAGGCTCCTTGTGCCCCCCTGGTGGTTTATGTATGCCACCGCCGTGGCATTGTCGGACTGTATCCTTACTGGCAGACCCTGCAGGGGAAGAGTCCAGGCGACCAGGGCCAACCGAGCAGCTCTGATCTCTAGGACATTGATGGGAAGCATACTTTCTGCCTCTGACCACTGTCCCTGCTGGGTCCGTTTTCCTAAGATTGCCCCCCCAGCCTGTTAGGCTGGCATCTGTGGTTACTATTTTCCACGAGATGGGGCAAAAGGTTTTCCCTTTTGATAATTTTTGAGGGATCAGCCACCAGTACAGGCTGTGCCTGACTCCTGGGGAAAGAACTAATGGACGGTCTAATGCCTGTATGGACTTGTTCCAAGCAGAGAGAATAGCTGCCTGAAGAACTCTGGTATGGATCTGGGCATAGGGCGCTGCTTCGAAGGCGGCCACCATCTTTCCCAGCAGTCGCATGCATAGGCGAATAGTCGGCTTCTTTTTGCCTAAGACTATTTGAATCGTTTGAATTAACGACCTGATCTTCTTTTGAGGTAAAAATACCCTCTGGCATTCTGTATCTAACCGAAAGCCTAGATATTCCAACTGTCTTGTGGGTTGTAACCTTGATTTTTCTTGGTTCACAATCCACCCGAACTCTTCTAGATGCCGCACTGTGCGGACTACTGCATGATTGAGGTTGGAAGCTGAACTGTCGATAACCAGGAGATCGTCCAGGTATGCTAGGACCAAGATGCCTTCTGTCCTTAGGACGGCTAGCACCGGGGCTAACACCTTTGTGAATACCCGTGGAGCTGTTGCCAACCCGAAAGGGAGGGCTACGAACTGGTAATGACTTTGATTTATCGTAAAACGAAGAAACTTGTGATGTGCTGGGTAAATCGGCACATGCAGATATGCATCCTTTATGTCTATAGATGCTAGGAAGTCGCCCTGATGCAGGCTGGCTGTCACTGAACGTATGGAGTCCATACGAAAGGTCTGAATCCTTAGAAAGCGATTTAGGCGTTTGAGGTCTAATATAGGCCTGACGTCGCCATTGGGTTTTGGTATAACAAAAAGGTTGGAGTAGAATCCCAGACCCCATTCTTGGGTTGGTACTTCTACAATTACTCCTTGGAGCAAGAGGCGATCCAACGCCCTTACGAGAGAGGCCCTCTTTAACGGGTCGCTTGGAAGACTTGACCCCTGAAAATGAGGAGGGGGGATTTCTCGAAACTCTAGTTTGTAGCCTGAGGCTACTACGGACCGAACCCAAGCGTCGGGAATTCTGGCCTTCCAGACTTCGGAGAAAAACTGAAGCCTCCCCCCCACCCAAGAGAGTGGGGGCGCCCCTTCATGAATCTGACTTGATGACTGGTTTAGCCGGCTTGCGAGACCAGGGCCTCTTGTTTGCCGCGGCTTGTCCCTCTGGGCGACTATTAACTGCTGAACGCCCGGGAGGCCGTCGATACTGACGAGAAGTCGAAGGGGCCGAGCCTACAATGGCCTGTCGTTTAAACGTGGGCCCACGCGGTCTTTTCTTGACCGGTAAGGAAGTACTTTTTCCACTTGATATGGTGTGGATATATTTATCTAGGTCTTCCCCGAATAGTCTTCCCCCATGAAAGGGAAACCCTGCTAAAAGCTTTTTGCAGGGTGCCTCTGCTGACCAGTTCTTTAGCCACAAAAGACGACGCATGTGAACCATCAGTAGAGATGAACGGGATGCCTGTTGGATGGAGTCCTTAATAGCATCTATTGCAAAGCAGAGAGCCCTAGGGAATTCTGCTAATTCATGAGTATGCTGAGCCAGCATGTCCTTTAATATTTGTTTTGCCTGATCCTTCAAGGCCTGACAAACACCAATGGCTGCTACTGCTGGCTGAACCATGGCACCTACTGAGGTGAAAGCTGCTTTCAGTAGGGTCTCGAATTTCTTGTCGACCGGATCCTTGAACATATGGACATTTTCAACCGGACAAGTCAGGGATTTATTCACGCAGGAAATGGCTGCGTCCACTGTAGGGAGAGCCCATTTCTTTACATATTCCTCTTCCATAGGGTAGAGAATAGAGAATCTTTTAGGAGGGACAAAGATTCTATCAGGTCGAGCCCAATCCTGGTAAATCACGTTCCGCAGAAGGGGGTGCATTGGAAAAGATGCACAAGTTAATGGAGCCTTTAAAGAACCCAATGAGGATACCTCCGGGGCTACTAGTTCTGGCACTGGAAGTTTAAAGGCAGTGCGAACCATATCTGTCAAAGACTGGATCCACAGGCCCTCCGCTTGAGAGGCCGAAAAATATTCATCTATAGTGGAATTTTCCCTGTCTGAACCGTCGGGACTTGGGTCTGCCTGATCCCCTTGTGGGTCCCGTTCCTCTGAAGAGGAGACCTCCGCATCTGAAAACCCCACACTGGGTGAGGGGGATCTAGCCCGCTTGCTACTTGGGCAAGGACGGGAAAACAACGCAGTTAACCTTTTCTCTAGCCCACACATGGTGGCTGCTAGCATTTCTTCCGTCACGTAAACGGGAATGGGTGGATCGGGGGCCGCCTCTGCCCCCAGCACCCCCAATGGCTCTTGTACTATGCCACTCGGTGTCCTGACTGGCGAGGGTGGGGCCGTAGAAGCCTGGCCCAAATCCTCTGACCCCGATGGAGACCCCTTTTGCTTTTTGGCACCTTTAGCAGCCTTGGCTGGTCCAGATCCCTTTGGAGCCATTGTACAACCTCGGGTCACCCCTATAGCCAACACCTGACTGTTGCAGCTAGGAGTAACCAATATGAGGGCAGGTATGAGGAAAATGAAAAAGAACTAATTTCTGTCCTTTTTTTTTTTTTTTACCCGCCTGGGAGGTGGCAATACTGAGGAAACCTGTGAGTATTGACACACCAATGCCCGTTAGCCAGAGTCCAAGGTAGACTTAGATACTGCTGGATCTAAGGCTGAGTCCCTTTAAGCAAAAAAACTTTTTTTTTTTTTTTTTTTTTCTGGTCAATAGTGGACCTAAGTCCTAGACCTGAAGATCCACAAAACCGCCACTAGGTGTCCCTGTGTGGCCAAAAGACCCAGCTGCACGCTCTGTATCCTTTCTTCCTCTGCCTCCAGGAGGAAAGACCAGCCCGAGAGAAGTTTTCCCTTTATACAGACCCTGACGCTGCTGGCCCGCCCCCCCGACGCACGCCGACGCAATAAAAGGCGGCGTGCACGCGCGCGCACACACGCGCGCACACACACGCGCGCACAATCGCGCGCACACACGCGCGCACCCACGCGCGCACCCACGCGCGCACGATCGCGCGCACCACGCTGAAACCACATGGAGGAAGCAGAGCAGAGGAACAACATGGACCAGCGTTATGCAGCACCAACAGACACCAGGTAAGCACTAATCTTATTGTAGTGCACACACAGCGAGGAAGCTGTCCCCTTGGGCTTCCTAAGAAACAGGAGTTTTTACCAGCAATTTCCTCTTTAAAACATGTGGGGTTGCAGTATCAGTGTTAACAGGCAGACCTGGGGTGAGTAGCAAATATATAACTTACACAAGTATACATATATCTACATATTATCTGGGTAAACATTAGAATCCCATCCTGCCTCAACAGACATAGTGGAGATAGTGGCTGATGCACCAGCATACTGTTAGCCAACCCAGAACCCCCAGGGGGATACCTACTGTCGAACCAAGTCCCGCAGGTTCCCTCTTACCTGCTCCACGCCGCAGGGTATTGCAAAATGCAAGAGGCCCAACCTTCCCCCATCTCCGTGGGTATTGTCTTGGACCTTCAGGGACCGGGGTCCTGTGTTAAGGAACCCACACCCCTGGACCTATATAGCATCCTGGCATTAGTAGCGTTTAGTTCTTGGAAGAGACTAAGGCACTGGAGCCCAGAATCCAGCCCTCCAAGGAGAGGCATTATAGGCAAAACCCCACTCCAGCAGGGCCCGGGTACCGTACATCTTGGCTCTGAAGCACTTCGGACGGATCCGGCTAGCTATCCTGGGTCCCGAGACCTCCGAGGGACAGCTAGACGTGACCAACACCTAAGACACTGGCGAAAAAACTAAAGCACTCTCAGTGGGAGGGGGTTATATAGGGAGGAACTTCCTGTGAAGTTGATTACACCAGTGTCCACACCTGAAGGTACCCATATAACCCATATGTAATGACTATGCGCTCTGTGTCCCGTGATGTACGATCAAGAAATTAAGAAAATATATATATATGAGAAAAAAAAGATGGAGGGAGAACTATCCCATAAGCCTCCTGATGTGCAAGAGGGTTGTACCCCCACCTAAAGGCCTGAAAGCTATACCTTAAAAAAAAGAGAGGAAAAATGTACTCCAAAAGTGTTACCAGAGAGCAGTTAGACTCAGCACACTGGCATCTGGTGGTAAATAACCAAAAAAAAAGAAAGGAACAAGAGGAAGAGTAAGAGTAGATGTCATGTACCTTACAGCGGAGCCGAGAGAATGGGGGTGGTCTCTTGCAGGGTCCCGGTCCTGACACCCCCTGGAGGTGGAGACAGGGAGTGCGGGGGCACGAGAGGGTCCAGGTGCCTGTAGTCCAGGTAGGGTCTCTAGAAACACAGGAGACTTCTTGAACACAGAAGCTGCAGCAGTAACATCAGATCCATTCAGGGAAGATCAGGCAGGGTAAACAAGTGCAGGCAGGAGTCGGCAGCAGGCTGTCAGAAAAGGTACCAAATCAGGAGACAAGATCAAGGTCAAAGTTCAGGCCAGGGTCAGTATAGCAGGCAGAGGCAGATAAGCAGGTAGGGAGGATCGGAAAAGGGTAGTCAAACAAGCCAGGTGTTTTCAGGAACAGATCAATCCGGTAGTCAGCAAACAATCCGGTTGAAAGACAATCCAGCACTGACACTCAGCTAGGTTCACACTTAAATAGGGCACCGCGTACACGGGCGTGCATGCCCGCTCTGAGTCCTATGTGCCCTAGTCTATGCATGCGCGCAATTACTATTAGGCCGGGAATTCCTTGCAGACACCCGGAACTGGGGATTTGATGCACTGGTTCTCTGACAGTAGAAAACCAAGTAAAAATGGGTCACTAAGAAGAAAATAAGCTCCTCCCCAGGGAATCCAAGAACCAAGGTCTTCACTGGTGGGCTCGGCAAAATTTCCTATAGGTCCAAAAAGCAGGAAGGCAGTAGAAACTGGTCCAATCAGGGTTGCCAAATCTTAAGAAATGTGTCCATAGTGATACCAGAGAATTGCCGTAAGCACCTATAGTATTTTCATCACCTGTGTGAAGAGCCCCTTTAAAAAAAATGTAAAGCCAATACTTGTAGCTCTAGCACTGTCTTCATTAACTAAAGATTGCGAGTTGAAATTAAATATACAGTGCCTTCAAAAAGTATTCATACCCCTTGACATTTTCCACATTATATCATGTTACAACCAAAAACTTAAATGTTTTTTATTGGGATGTTATGTGATAGACCAACACAAAGTGGCACATAATTGTGAAGTAAAATTATAAATGGTTTTCAAATTGTTTACAAATAAATGTCTAAAAAGTGTGGCATGCATTTGTATTAAGCCCCCTTGAATCAATACTTTGTAGAACCACTTTTCACTGCAATTATAGCTGCAAGTCTTTTTGGGTATGTCTCTACCAGCTCTACCATTGAGCTCCGTTCTCAGTGTAAGGCCACTTTTACACTGAGGCATTTTACAGGCATTTTTGCGCTAAAAATAGCGCCTGAAAAGTGCTTGTAAACTGCCTCTTCTGCAGCCCCAGTGTGAAAGCCTGAGCGCTTTCACACTAGGGTGATGCACTTGCAGGAAAAAAAGGCCTGCAAGCAGCATCTTTAGGGCGGTTTAGGAGCAGTGAAATCAATGGCCAGTGCTGCCGAAGCGCCGCTAAAAGCGGCGCCGTTTTACCACCAACGCGGCCAGCGCCTCAGTGTGAAAGTTGCTTTAGAGCCAGCTAGGTAAGTATGATTCTACAAAACCCCAATTCCCATACTTCTCTTATAACTTAGCTTTGGGGGTAATTTCCTTGAACAGTCTATTTGCTTTTAGTAAATAAACTCCAATGTCACCAAAACATGCCAGAAACAAAAACATCCATCAGTACCAAAAAGAGCTCATTTGAAGTAATTAAAATCTAGTGCTTTTTTTTGCATGTGCCTTAGTGGTCTCTCTTCACCTAGAGAAGAGCAGAGGTGGTTCAGAATACATACTGTTCATTAAAAATCACTTCACTCTCTACGCACAGCCCAGCATAAAATGAAGAAAAGTGGCAGCAGAGATATTCATTTACTTATTTTCCAGATTTTGGTATCCTAAAAAGATACACAATGCTTTGGATATAGAATTTAAAAACCAAACTTTCAGAAGATTGAGACAATTTCCTGGAATAACACATTTTAGGACAATGCCATATCATCCTGAAAGAAGCCCAGTTGAGAGACTGAATAGAACATTATTGCAAATGCTTTGTACATTAGAGGAGGAAAAGAAAGCCCAGTAGGCAGAGTATTTCCCACAGATAGTCCATGCATAAAATTGTGCTAGGTATGATATAGCTGGTAATGCTCTTTTCTTTCTTTTATATGGCAGAACACCTCATTTACCAGAGAATAATTTGTTTTACATAGATGATGATGATATGGAAGCACCACATTAACAGTAAAGTGATAAATGGGCTTAAATAAAAGAGTTGCCTCTAAGAATAGCTAAAAAGTCCTCTCAGTAAAGTTAAAGGTCTCAATGTGTTAAACAGAAACTTCACCCGACACCCGTATCTTAAAAATTACAATATATTAATTGCAATCTACAAACAGATACAATATAGTAAATAATTCTAAAATAACAGTGAATAATGCATAGCTCCTGAATTACAATCTAAATCTGATGAACTCCATCCTAGTGACCCTAATTTTCGTCTTAAAATGTAACAAAACTTGGAATTAGAATCCCTGTCAGGTTTTTTTTATAATTTATGTGCCTCCCATTAGGGAGATTCATCCTTTCTTTTGGTAATTTTTACAGTTATCATGGAAAGTGGAAGTAAAACCCCGTACACACGATCAGGCTTTTGCCTGGCCAAACTCACATCAGAATTCCATGTTCTCTATCTAAACTCTGATGGAAAAAGTCCGTCTGACTTTTTCCAATCGGAAATGCCGATCCTGTGTACAGGGCTTAAAAGAATATACCAAATTTTGGGTTGACATTAGAACACTAATAGATGGTGGAAATCTTTCAATGGGGACACAAATTCTAGTGATACACCAGGATCCCCTCACTTTGGAGCGATTTCCTCTCACTTCCTTTTTTGGCTATGGGACAGGAAGTGAAGGGAAATCTGTTAAATAGGATACAGATAACAACAAATAACAGGGGTTATAACCCTCCTTTACTCTATCCAAAATAAAAATATGTTTTTCCTTTTAGATACACGTTAACAGTTGAAAAGCCATGAACTGATAAATATAGTTTTGGAGTCCTCCAGAGAAACTAAGGAAGAATGTATAGTAGATGCACCTCAACAGAAGCCAGAATTACAACCAGATTATGAGACAGTTGCACCAACCCTCAATGAACCAATTAGAGAATAAAGCCTGTCCTCTCAATTAAGTTATACTTGAAGAACATGAAAACCAAAGGTGATTTGTATGTACAGTACAGACCAAAAGTTTGGACACACCTTCTCATTCCAAGAGTTTTCTTTATTTTTATGACTATGAAAATTGTAGAGTCACACTGAAGGCATCAAAACTATGAATTAACACATGTGGGATTATATACATAACAAAAAAGTGTGAAACAACTGAAAATATATGTGATATTCTAGGTTCTTTAAAGTAGCTACCTTTTGCAGCAGACACATCTCTAGATCAACTGTTAAGAGGAGATTGTGTGAATCAAGCCTTCATGGTAGAACATCTGCTACAAAACCACTGCTAAATAAAGGCAACAAGCAGAAGAGGGCTAAAGAACACAAGGAATGGACATTAGACCAGTGGAAATCTGTGCTTTGGTCTGATGAGTCCCAATTTGAGATCTTTAGTTCCAACCACCGTGTCTTTGTTCGACGCAGAAAAGGTGAACGGATGGACTCCACATGCCTGGTTCCCACCATGAAGCATGGAGGAGGAGGTGTGATGGTGTGGGGGTGCTTTGCTAGTGACACTGTTGGGGATTTATTCAATATTGAAGGCTGAACCAGCATGGCTACCACAGCATCTTGCAGCGGCATGCTATTCCATCCGGTTTGCCTTTAGTTGGACCATCATTTATTTTTCAACAGGACAATGACCCCGAACACACCTCCAGGCTGTGTAAGGACTATTTGACCAAGAAGGAGAGTGATGGGGTGCTGCGCCAGATGACCTGGCCTCCACAGTCACCGGACCTGAACCCGATCGAGATGGTTTGGGGTGAGCTGGACCGCAGAGTGAAGGCAAAAGGGCCAACAAGTGCTAAGCATCTCTGGGAACTCCTTCAAGACTGTTGGAAGACCATTTCAGGTGACTACCTCTCGAAGCTCATCAAGAGAATGCCAAGAGTGTGCAAAGCAGTAATCAAAGCAAAAGGTGGCTACTTTGAAGAACCTAGAATATGACATATTTTCAGTTGTTTCACACTTTTTTGTTATGTATATAATTCCACATGTGTTAATTCATAGTTTTGATGCCTTCAGTGTGAATCTACAATTTTCATAGTCATGAAAATAAAGAAAACTCTTGGAATGAGAGGGTGTGTCCAAACTTTTGGTCTGTACTGTATGAGACACTTGGTAACCCTTTTTTTCAAAAGTGCCATTCCAAAAATACGACTAAAAAGCACTGTGTCCCCCAGACATAAAACAGTCAATATTCCACCAATCAGCTATTACATTTTGACAGGTTAGGGGAATATCTCATTACAATGGCATCTGAAAACTGGTGGGATATATGAAGCTGCAAGTGAACATGAAGTTAATGTGGTGAAAGCAGAAAGAAATGGGCACCACAGTTTGTTGTGTATGGGACTGTGAAGCCCATGGTGACCCATGTCCATAGCCAAAAGCTTCTACAATGGTCACATGAACATCAGAACTGCACTACAGAGTGATGGAAGAAGGTCTGGTCTGATGAATCTCATTTTTCTTGTGGATGGCCAGGTGCGTATGCACCACTTACCTGGGGAAGAGATGGCACCAGAATATGATATAAGAAGTAAAGTTGGCAGAGGCAGTGTGATACATTGGGCAATGTTCTGCTGGGAAACTTATGGTCCTGCCATTAATGTGGATGTTACTTTGGTGTCAATGCCTCAATAGGTCAGGGCTGTTTTAGCAAAAGGGAGTCATAATGTTATGGCTGTTCGGTGTATATACAATTACAAAATACCCCCAGGTTTATATTTTTGAAGGCTTTAAATAATTTTCATTTATACTTATTACCAGAAGATAATTTTTACAAAATGGGAGTATGTTGCTTATACATGAATAGACCTCTAAGCATTATTATTACTAGACTACAGGTAGGGGAGCACTAATATTTAGAGTGTGACGCCCAGTACACACGATCAGTTTTCCCGTCAGAAAAAGTCAGATGAGAGTTTTTGGTCAGGAATCCCGACCATGTGTATGCTCCATCAGACTTTTTCCAATAGAAAAACTGCCGGAAAAAGACAGAGAGCAGGTTCTCTATTTTCTCAACGGAAAAAATTCCTAGCGGAAAAAAACTTTCGTCTGTATGGAATTCCGATGGGAAAAAAACATGCATGCTCGGAAGCACTGAACTTCTTTTTCTCGCCTTGTCGTAGTGTTGTACGTCACTCCGTTCTTAACGTTCAAAAGTTCAGAGAACTTTTGTGTGACCGTGTGTATGAAAGACAAACTTGAGCGGAATTCCGTCTGAAAAATTATCCAATTTTTTTTTTACGATGGGAAATCCGGTCGTGTGTACGGGGCATGAGAGTGTGACCACTCAGAACGCAAGTTGGTAAGACAAGTCCAGTGCCTTGAAAAATGATTCATACCCCTTGAAATGTTTCACATTTTGTCATGTTACAACCAAAAACGTAAATATATTTTATTGTGTTTGTTTTTTTGTGATAGACCAACACAAAGTGGCACATAATTATGAAGTTAAAGGAAAATTACAAATGGTTTTCAATTTCTTTTTACAAATAAATATCTGAAAAGTATGGCATGCATTTGTATTCAGTCCCCTTCACTCTGATACCCCCAACCAAAATCTAGACATGTGCAGACTGGAATATTTTGTTTCGTTTTTTCGTTTTCGTCCAGAAAATAAATTTATTTAGTTACTCCCGAAAATCGTTTTGATTTATTTCGTTTTCGTCGGGAAAGTTTTCGTCCAAAAATGACAATTTTCGATGACTATGTCGAATTAAACGACGGAAATGTGACAAAGCATCGAAAATCGTCGTTCTGAATACAGTGAATAGGTATATTCACTGTATTCAGAGCGACGATTTTCGATGCTTTGTCAAATTTGCGTCTTTCAATTTCACAAAGTCATCGAAAATCGTCGTTCTGAATACAGGGAATAGGTATATTCCCTGTATTCAGAACGACGATTTTCGATGACTTTGTGAAATTGAAAGACGGAAATTCGACAAAGCATCGAAAATCGTCGTTCTGAATACAGTGAATATACCTATTCACTGTATTCAGAACGACGATTTTCGATGACTTTGTGAAATCGAAAGACGGAAATTCGACAAAGCATCGAAAATCGTCGGATCGGAACGAAAACAAAAATAAAGCATTTTTTATGTCGGATCTTTCGGTTTTCGTTTCTTGCGCTTTCGTTTTTGTTCGTTAAAACGATAACGAAAATAACAGATTTTCGGATGAAAATGCATTCTAACGAAAACGAATGCACATGTCTACCAAAATCTAGTGGAACCAATTGCCTTTAGAAGTCACCTAATTAGTAAATACAGTCCACCTGTGTGTAATGTAATCTCAGTATAAATACAGCTGTTTTGTGAAGCCCTCAGAGTTTTTTTGGTTTGCTAGAGAACCTTAGTGAAAAAAATGTCACTCTCTAGATGTGCAAAGCTGGTGGAGACATACCCGAAAGGTTGTTCTACAAAGAATTGTCTCAATACAAATGCACGGCTAACTTCTCACATATCACATATTTATTTGTAAAAATTGTTGAAAACTATTTAGAATTTTCCTTCCACTTCAAAATGATGTGCCACTTTGTGTTGGTCTATCATATAAAATCACAATAAAATACATTTACATTTTTGGTTGTAACATGACACAATGTGGACAATTTCAAGGGGTATGAATACTTTTTCTAGGCACTGTAGTTACTGCAGGCTGCATCTTTGTTATACCTTGCACCGTTTTAATTACATACTTGGACTCATCTTTCTGCTTTGGTTTTACCTTACTGCGCTTTCTGACAGTATAAGTCTATAAATTAGGGCAGTCATGTCCAAAGTCCGGCCCGCGGGCCAGTTGTGGTCCGCGGACCGGTTTTATACGGCCCCCATCTGAGTTTGCATTTTGTCACCCTTGTGGCCCCCCCAGGCTCCGGACAGAACAAGGACGAGCTGGCCTTTTAGAAAAAGAAAATGGAGCTGACAGTGCATGGTGCTAATAGCAGACAAGCTTGTGTCTGTGCCTGTGATAGGCGGCGGTGAACGGTGGCGGTGATTGGCTGCGGCTTTTATCCATGAGCGCCTCTCACTGACAAGCTGGAGTTCCAAACCCCGCCGGGAAGCTGACAGTGCGCGGTGCCAATAGCAGACACTAAGTCATGCCTATGCATGTGCCGGTGCCTGAGATTGGTGCCGATGAACGGCGGCGGTGATTGGCTGCAGCGTGCTAGTTGATCCCTCGGAGATAAGATAAGTGTAATTAACACACACGGAAAGAATATATTATATAACAATATATTTAGAAAACAAGCTCATCCTTTCCCTGATCTGAGTCTGTGGGCAGATACAAGTGGGGGCCACAACGAAAAAAAAGAAAATAGCTCAACCTTGCCCTGATCTGAGCCTGGGGGCAGATTGCAAGTGGGGGCCACAAAGAAGGAAAAAAAGAAAAAATAGCTCATCCTTGCCCTGATCTGAGTTTGGGGGAAGATTGCAAGTGGGGGTCAGAAAGAAACACAAAACACAAAAAAGAAAGTCAGGCAAAATGGTCGGCCCTTGTGCATAACTACTTCATGAAATCTGGCCCTCTTTGAAAACAGTATGGACACCCCTGAATTAAGGGCTTGACAGAAAAAGTTATACAATCTTTGTTTTACAGAATTGGAAGAAAAAAGGAAAAATAATTTTCAGAGCACTAAGGGTTATCTAAGGGCTCACACAATATTCATTGCCACAACATGCAGTATTTGCACATCAACTTGTGTTGCATCAGCAGCTTATTTTCTTTTGACTAGTCTGCCCATTGTTCTGCACACACATTAAACTGGTCATACAGCATTTTTTTTTTTTTTTTTTTTTTACAATGCAGCACACTACAATACACAGATGGTTCACAGTAAGCAAACATCAGCAGCCAGGGGGAGCAATTAGAAAGAGAAATTAGTGCTTAGCTGTTGACTTTTGACAAAATGTAAACATGTGCATTCCAGTACCAACACTATTTATTCTGAATAGGCTGAATGTTTTAGAGAAAGGAAGCATGTGTTTGGACCATTTATAGAGCAGATTGTGATGTTGACGGTGACATTATGTGTACATGCGTGGGATTGTTAATTTTAAAGAAGAAGCTTTCACCCTGTCTACCATCAGTGGTCCTGCCAGCATACAAAGGGTAGCATATAGCACAGGTGAAATTGCATGTCACTAGTTTATGCCTCTAGATTGCACTCCCCCACTGAGAAATTAACAGGACTCAGATTTAATGCTCTAAAGCACTGGAAATTACTGTACGCCTCCTTAAAATGAAAAGTATTTGCAGGTCATCACTTAAACAATATTTCTCATTTTTTGGAGTTAGTAACAATAAAGCAATTATCTAAAATGTGGTTAAAGAAATGATATTTAAAAAAAAAAGGGGTTTAAAAAATTGCCAGAATGGCAAATTAATGCTAGTCAAAAACACACACATATTGATTCAACCCAGATTACAACCAGAATTACAACTGTTTTTACAAAATGTTCATTTGATTGATTTTTGTATGCTCCATAGGAATCGACTGAAAAGTATTCTTTACACAACCACATTGAAAATGAATGACCATTGCTAGTTTAGTCTATAATCTTTATCTCTTCAATTCAAATGAAAAATAGAGTGCTGGAAAGAGATCAAGAAATACATGCACATTTTTTTTATAAATATGATTGGATGATCCAACTATGTGTGGGCACCTAAACACCCATGTTAAATGCTAATTTGTCACATATTTACTTATACAATAATCTTATGGAAGACATTTAAAGACACTTTAAAAAAATACTTATTTTCACCCAACATTATGGAATATATATATATATATATATATATATATATATATATATATATATATATATATACACACACACACTATATTACCAAAAGTATTGTGACACTTGCCTTTATACGCACGTGAACTTTAATGGCATCCCAGTCTTAGTCTGTAGGGTTCAATATTGCGTAGGCCCCCTTTGTAGCTATAACTGCTTTAACTCTTCTTGGAAGGCTGTCCACAAGGTTTAGGAGTGTGTCTATGGGAATGTTTGACCATTCTTCCAGAAGCACATTTGTGAGGTCAGGCACTAATGTTTGACAAGAAGGCCTGGCTCACAGTCTCCACCTTAATTCATCCCAAAGGTGTTCTATTGGGTTGAGGTCAGGACTAGGGATGAGCTTCGTGTTCGAGTCAACCCCATGTTCGACTCGAACATCGTATGTTTGACCGTTCGTCGAAATACGAACATTACGGGCGTTCGCACCAAATTAGAGTGGCGCGTCACGGCCCATAATTCATTGCGGCATCGCAGTGCATTGCTGGCTTATGATTGGCCAAGCATGCACTATGACCCGCATGCTTGGCCAATCACAGCGCACAAAAAACGGAGAGCCATAATTGGCCAAAGCCAGGGTGGCTTTGGCCAAATATGGCTCAGGGGGTTTAGTATACGCCCCACACTATAAAAGGCCGCCTGCAGGTCGGCCTTGTGTAGTGTGTTGCGGCGGTGGTTAGAGAGAGATTGAAAGAGAGTGTCATTTTTTCTAGGTAGCTAGAGCAGGCAGACTAGTCAGTTAAAGTTACAGTGTGTAGAGGATATATATGCATCCCAAGTGTTGTACATATATTTATACACTGTATAGTTTAGCTAGATCAGCTATTCCTAATTTACTAGCAGGGAGGTGATTGTGCTAGCTGCAGTATTCTCACGTGGTGTATTGCCTGTGTCCTCTGCAGTGGGCACCAGAAAGCTAGGTGGTTTGTACTGCCCATATCCTCTGTAGTTTGCACCTAAAGCTACTTGGGGTGTACTGCCCGTGTCCTCTGCAGTTTGCACCTAAAGCTACCTAGTGTGTACTGCCCGTGTCCTTTGCAGTGTGCACCATAAAGCTACGTGGTGTGTACTGCCTTTGTTCTCTGCAGTTTGCACCTAAAGCTACTTGGTGTGTACTGCCCGTGTCCTCTGCAGTTTGCACCTAAAGCTATGTAGTGTGTTTACTGCCTTTGTCCTCTGCAGTTTGCACCTAAAGCTACTTGGTGTGTACTGCCCATGTCCTCTCTAGTTTGCACCTAAAGCTACTTGGTGTGTACTGCCCGTGTCCTCTGCAGTTTACACCTAAATCTACGTAGTGTGTACTGCCCGTGTCCTCTGCAGTTTGCACTTAAAGCTACGTAGTGTGTACTGCCGTGTCCTCTGCAGTGTGCACCATAAAGCTATGTGGTGTATACTGCCTTTGTCCTCTGCAGTTTGCACCTAAAGCTACTTGGTGTGTACTGCCCGTGTCCTCTGTAGTTTGCACCTACAGCTACTTGGTGTGTACTGCCGGTTTCCTCTGCAGTTTGCACCTAAAGTTACGTATTGTGTGTACTGCCTTTGTCCTCTGCAGTTTGCACCTAAAGCTACGTAGTGTGTACTGCCCGTGTCCTCTGCAGTGTGCACCATAAAACTATGTGGTGTGTACTGCCTTTGTCCTCTGCAGTTTGCACCTAAAGCTACTTGATGTGTACTGCCCGTGTCCTCTGCAGTTTGCACCTAAAGCTACATGGTGTGTGTACTGCCTCTGTCCTCTGCAGGCCATTTGTATGTCTGGAAGGACAACAAGGAGAGGTAGAGAGTCACAAGGCCAAGCAGGCTCTGCGTCTAGAGGCAACAGTGCTAATCGTGGACACAGTGCATCCTCATCAGCACATGGCCATTGGACACGCTCGTCCTTGTTTTCGGCAGCCGGCCATGTTGAGCCGCAACATGCCGAAGACATGGTAGAGTGGATGACCAAGCCATCCTCATCCTCCTCTCTCACCCAGGCTCAAGGTACTTTGTCTGGCAAAGCAGCTGCCAAGGCATCCTCTTCTCTCTGCTCAATGGCATCAGTCACTCCTTCCCTAGCCCCACCATGACCTCCTGAGGAGTCCCCTGAACAGTTTGACCACAGTATTGGGTACATGTTGCATGAGGATGCGCAGCGTTTTGAAAGCTCCGATGATGGTACACAGCTAGAGGAAGGCAGTAACGTGAGCAGAGAGAAAGGGAGTGCCCAAGAAGGACAGCAATCTGGCAGTCATGTTCCCCCAGCTGCAGCATACTTCCAGGTTTTCTACAGTGATGAGGAGGGAGGGGATGATGAGGTTACTGACTCTATGTGGGTGCCTGATAGGAGAGAGGAGGAGGAGGAGGAGGCACAGCCACATCTCCAACGAGGCAGGATGCCCTCCAGGGGCCAGCTTAAGGGCAGCACACCGACTGCATCACAATGCAGAGCTACGCATATGCAGGGCGCTGCTGTGTCTCAGCATTATTCCACAAGTTCTTTAGTGTGGGCCTTTTTTGAGACGAGTGCATCAGATCGCACCGCTGCTATTTGCAACATATGTCTCAATCGTATCTCGCGTGGCCAAAACATCACCCGCTTGGGCACCACATACTTGACCAGACATATGTCGACCTGCCCTGCAGTTCGTTGGCAAGCGTACCTTAAAGACCCACACCAAAGAACAAAGTGGACCTCAGGGATTGTGTCAGAATGGAGGTGGAGCCTAGCACTCAGCATCAGCAGCAGTCTTTAAGGGATCGATTACAGTCCCAAGGATCCCATGGACTTGAACGTGGCTGGGATGAGGTGGCTGCGGATCCTGTCATCCTCAGTGACCCAGAGGACTCCGCACCGACTGCCTCAGCAAACCTATGTTGTATGGCCTCCCTGATCCTGCAAAGCCTGCGGAAGGATCCTCGTATTTGTGCTATCAAGGAGAGGGATCATTACTGGCTGGCAACTCTCCTTGATCCACGTTACAAGAACAGGGTTGCGGACCTTATCTTGGCGGTGCAGAGGGAGCAGAAGATGAATAATATTCGGGAGGCCTTACAGAAAGGTCTGCACAATGCCTTCCCAGAGACTGGGGGCTTACAAAATCCAGGTCCTGGACAACGTGTTGCGTTCAGACAAGTTTTTAGTCCGCAGGCCCAAGGTATGACCTGTTCCAGCAACCATCGCCAGCGTCTGTTTTACCTAGGGGCAAGATCAGACTTGGACACCTTTCCCACCGAAAATCCTCTGGCTTACTGGGTCTTGAGTAGGGATGAGCCGAACATACCCGCGTTCGGTTCGCACCAGAACCGTCGAACAGACCGACCGTTCATGCGAACATTTAGAACCCCATTGAAGTCTATGGGACTCGAACGTTCGAATTCAAAAAAGCTAATTTTAAAGACCAATATTCAAGTTATTGTTGGAAAACGTCTTTGAGAACCCGGGTCCTGAAAAGGTGACCGTTTTTAAAACTTTTTTCCATTGATACATGTTCCCTCGGGCAACACCCGGGTTCTCAAAGACGTTTTCACAGGCAAGCTATAGACACTCAGCAGGTACAATATTTAAAGGATTTTTTTTTTTTTTAATTGTTTATTTATTCATAACAGAAGACTGGTCCACACAACCTACAACAATGGTACAACAGATTAGCATCACAAAACACAATCACCAAAGAGGTAAACATGCAGAGATTCCAGCTTTAGTCGGTATTTAACATGTGCAATAACATACTCCGCCAGGGGCTGGACGTGGGCAGCGGAAGGATTTTTTTTTTTTTAAGCATCATTAAAATCACTGCTCCAGGAGCAGTGATTTTAATAATGTTTTTTTTTTTAACAGAAAAAGTTTTTATTGTCTTTTCAAACAAACAACAAACATACACACAAACCAATGACAGTACAGAGATTACAGAGGTAACGGAATGATTGTACCAGAGCATATCAAAGAAAGACATAGATTACCTACATATCCGGTGATACAGAAAGCTAAGGAGACACAGACAACCCTGCCCCCACAGTTATAAATATTAGTCGCCACTCGTAAGGTCACCCCCCGCGAGGGTAGGGTGGAGAACCATCAGGGCACCCCCTCCAGCACCACCGACCCCCGCCCCCCAAAAAAGGGGAGGACGAGAGGGGGAGGATCGGAGGGGGGGGCGACTCCAAGGAGGAGGTGAGGAGAGGGGGGAGGGAGGGGGGGGGCAAGGGGAAGGTGAGGGGGGAGGAGGGAGGGGGAGGGGAAGAACAGCCGCCCACCACACTGTACAGATAGGATGCGCCACAGGGGACCCGTCAGTCACTCAGCTAGATGTGTCGATCCAGTTTGACCAGATCTTGTCAAATGTTGCCGGGCAGTTTCTGCTTTCATACGTTAATCTGTATAATGGGAGGACTCTGTTGATTGTTCCCAGCCAGGAGGACACAGTTGGGAGGTCAGTGCCCCGCCAACGGAGTAGGATTTCCCTCCTGGCGTAGAACAGGGCAAAGGTGATGCCCAGTTTGGTATATCTGTCGCATTCAATCTCACCCAGGTAGCTAAGGAGGAACAACTTCGGGTCCATCGTGAGTTCCACCCCGTATCGGTCTGACAGAGTACCTGCCACCTCGCTCCAGTACGGCTCCAATTTGGGACAGGACCAAACCATATGAATGAACGACCCAGTATCCCCCGAACATCTAGTGCACAAGGAGCTCCTGGAAAGGTAGATCTTAGCCAGTCTCTGCGGGGTGTAATAGGCCCTGTGTAAGAATTTTAGTTGGATAAATCGGTCTCTAGAGGCGATCATGGACGGGAGGAAAGAAGAGACGCATTCCTCCCAGATCTCCTCGTCCAGATCAGGAATGTCAGCGTTCCATTTGGCCAGGACTACCACTGTGTCCGCGTCGTACGCCACCGTAAAGCGCAGGTAAAGGGACGAGAGGGGTTTCCCCATAACACCCGAAATCAGGAGGCGCTCGACCGAGTCCGACTCGAGCGCAACCGGATCCGGGAATTGGGCCGCAAGCGCGTGTCTCAGTTGTGCATATCTAAATCCCAGGGAGGGGGGGACCTTGTAGCGACGGGCTAGGTCTCGGAAGGACAACACCACACCGTCCGGCATAATATGCCGGAGGGTTAGGATGCCCCGCCGCGCCCAGACCACCGGGTCGGGGACCATGTCCAGGTGAGGAAGGAGAGGGTTCCCCCAGAGCGGGGTGTGTGGGGATATTGTATTGGGCTTCAGCATACGCACCCTGGAGGTCCGCCACACCCGAACCACAGTAGCCATAGGACCCGTGACCGATGGATGGGCCCTACTCCCCTGAAACACAAGGTTAGATAAAGCAGCGTAAGAGCCCAGGATAGCCGCCTCAAGGGTCACCGCTGGGTTCCGACGCGTCTGGGAAAACCACCAACGGACTGTCACCAGGACCGCCGCCCAGTAGTAGGCAAGGAAGTTTGGGAGGGCCAGACCCCCCTGGGACAGGGGGAGATAGAGGAAGCGTTTGGCAACCCGGGGAGGGCTGTTCGCCCATATGAACGCCGTCACTATGCTGTCAAGTCTTCGGAAGAAGGACTTTGGGATAATAATAGGGGTCTGGCGAAAAAAAATAGAGTAACTTGGGGAGTATCACCATCTTTATGAGGTTACCCCGTCCGACCGGCGAGAGGGGAAGGGTACGCCAGACCGCACAACGTCCGGACAGATGTTCTAATGTCGGGAGAACATTTTTCTCCATGTATGACCTCGGCTCGAGGCCCACTCTAACCCCCAGATACGTGAACTCATCCACCCAGCGCAGGGAGGTATGTGAGTCGGAGCGAGACAGCGATGGGTGAAGAGGAAGGAGCACTGACTTGTCCCAGTTGATTCTCACCCCCGAAAATGATGCAAATTTCTCAAAATGGGACAGTGCTTCACCGAGTGAAACAGACGCATCCGCCAGGTACAGAAGGGCGTCGTCAGCGTAAAGTGATAATTTCTCCTCTAGGGATCCCACCTTGATCCCCCGGACCCCGGGTCACGCCTAATATGCGCGGCCAGGGGTTCCAGGGCCAAGGCAAATAGAGCCGGGGAAAGTGGGCAACCCTGCCTGGTCCCCCGCTCCAAGGAGAAGGGGGGCGACAGGGTCCCATTGGTGCGAATACGCGCCCTTGGAAGAGCATACAGCATTTGTATCCAGGACAAAAACCGGGGTCCAAAACCGAAGCGTGACAAAACCGCCCAGAGGTAGCCCCACTCGACAGAGTCGAAGGCCTTCTCAGCGTCGAGCGAGGCCACCACGCCGGCGCCGTCCGGGACCGCAACCGCGAGGTGAGTGTGTAAACGACGAAGGTTAATGTCGGTCCCCTGACCCGGCATGAAGCCCGTCTGGTCTGGGTGGACCAGGGCCATAATAACAGTGTTAAGCCTATTGGCAAGGATCTTCGCGAAGAGCTTCGCGTCGACATTGAGGAGGGAGATAGGACGGTATGAGGAGCACAAAGTGGGATCTTTACCGGCCTTGGGGATTACCACAATGACCGCATCACACATCGAGTCCGGGAGTGCACCCAGATCCGAGGCCGACGCAAACAAAGATATTAACCTAGGGGCCAGGTCTTCTCCATAAGTCTTGTAAAATTCAACCGGGAACCCATCCGAACCCGGCGTCTTACCCCCCTGCATCATTTTTAAGGCGGCCTGTATCTCCTCGAGCTGAAATGGCGCGTCCAATTTACGCGCCGCAGAGGACGTGAGGACTGGGATGTCCACCTCCTCCAGATAGGTCACTAGGTTCGGGAGGTCATACTTTACTCTAGAGGTGTACAGTTGCTGGTAATACTCCGCAAAACATCGGTTGATTTCCTGCGGAGTTGAGTGTAGGGTCCCGTCCCCATCCCTCACCTGGGCAACGGCAGACGCACCCGAGTGCTCCCTGGACAGCCAGGCCAAAAGCCTCCCCGTCCGCTCCCCTTGTTCGAAAATACGCTGAGTCTGATGAAGAAGCTTCTTCTGAGTCAAGGCTGTCCGGAGGAGGACTGCCTGCCGTGTCAGGGATTGCAGGGAGGAGTAGTGTTGCGGGTCTCGGGTGTTGACATACAGGGCCTCCTGTCGAACCGCCTCCCCTTCCACCCTGGTGAGTTCCGCCCTGCGCTCCCTCCCAACCCCCGCAATCAGGGATTGGTAGTGTCCCCGGGAGGAGGCCTTAAAGGCATCCCACACCGTGTTCTCCGCAGCCGTACCCGGGTTTTCCGCCCAATAGGATCGGAGTGTATCATGAAACTTGGGCTCCACCTCCGGATCTGAGATCCAGAACCTGGAGAGCCGCCAGAGGTTGCTGGCCGGATCCGTCATCAGAGTCAGTGAGAGGAGGAGTGGGGCGTGGTCCGAGATCCCGCGAGGGTGGATAGTAATGTCACGCACCCGGGGTAGTACTGGCGTCCCCACATACGCTAAGTCAATTCGGGAGAAGGATTTATGGGTGGCTGAGTGGCAGGTGAAGGCCCGAGTCCCCGGGTTCCTTCAGCGCCAAACGTCCGTGAGCCCGTACGTTTCAGCCCATTCCGCCAGTCCCTGGCGAGTGGTGCCTGATGAGGTGAACCTGTCCATACCAGTGTCTGGGACTAGGTTGAAGTCACCCATTAGGACCACATTTTCACAGGGAAATTGCGCCAACTTGGCCGCAAGTATTCCCAGGACCGCCAAGGAGGCAGGAGGGGGCAGGTATAAGCCCACCAGTACCCAGGGGAGGTTATAGATCAAAGCATGGACCAACACAAATCTGCCATCCGGGTCAAGAACTAAATCAAGGAGCTTAAAGGGGAGGGATTTGAGCACTAAAACACTAACCCCCCTGGCATAATTAGAATAAGTGGAATGATAATGGTGGCCTACCCAGGGTTTTTTGAGGCTGAGGGTTTTGCTACCCACCAGATGTGTCTCCTGCAACACACAAACATGCGGGCTATGCTTTTCAATAAATTGGAACACTAGGGACCTCTTGACTGGGGAGTTCAGGCCCCGTGTGTTCCAGGAGAGGACATCAAGAGTAGCCATTGCAAACCACCAGGCAGATCACCACAGGGGTAGAGCTACATAGGAGCCTCCAACCATTCACCCGACCCATCACCGGGGCGCGGGAAGGGCGTCGGCCCATCTCCAGAGCAATCAATATGCAAGAAATCAACAGTACTGTCATAGAGCATAAAACAATCAAACATAACAGGGCGCCAACCGGGCTTCCCCCACCCCGCCCCCCCCCGAACATGGAGGAGGACTTGCATCCCGAAACAAACCCCAGCCCTAAGGCCGGACATGAGGGCAGTGTCCGAGTGGCTACCCGCTACTGTAAGTCAAAACAGTTAGTGGTCCTGAGAATCCGCAGGAGGATGAGGTGTGTGGATCACCCGGAGTCCCGGGGGTGCAGTTCTTGAGTACTAACAACAAGGACATCCAACAGGGAGTCAAAAAAATAAAAATAAAAGGGGGAAAAACAGATGTGAGTCAACTTTCAGGGGGAGGAGAAGAGAGGGGGGGGGGGGCGCCCTCCATCGAAAAGTCAGCAGGATGTGAGACATGGGGGTGGTGGAGGGGAACGGAGAGGAGGATCAGCTATAGCTCCTGGCCCACTGCTGGGGAGATGCAGCCGGGGGGGGAAAGGCGGCAGCCAAACAAGGTGACAGGGTGGGGTCCGGCCCTCCCAACCCCCCAGGAACAGAGGAGGATGCCTCCGCATTGTTAGGTAGGGGAGCTGTGGTGGGGACAGTCAGTAGGCCTCATAGCTGCAGCGGGGTCCGCCAGGACCCTAAGGAACCCCCAATACCCCGGGGGGAAACCCCTGAATAGGTTACTCACAGTCAGTTGACAAAGGTTGCAGAAGGGATGAGTCACAGGTCTCTCAGCCAGGGAGGGATTCGGCCCAGGCCGCGGCATCTCTCGGGGAAGTGAAAAAGTGGACTCTCTCACCATCTTGAACTCTGAGCCTGGCAGGGAAGAGCATGCTGTACTTGATCCCCCGTTCTCTCAGCATGGCACGGACGTGGTCAAAGGACTTGCGCTGGCGCTGTGTCTCCACCGAGTAGTCCGGGAAAATCAGGAGCCTGGCGTTCTGGTACTTGAGGTCTCCTTGCAGACGTGCAGCCCTGAGAACAGTGTCCCTGTCGCGGTAGTGGAGAAACTTGAAAATAAAGGTGCGCGGCGGCGCTCCTACAGGGCCTCTGGTCGCCGGTATGCGATGGGCTCTCTCAATAGAGAAGTAGTGGGAGAACCGGGTGGCCGGGAGGATAGTGGGGAGGATCTGCTCCATGAAGGCCACAGGATCAGTACCTTCTGCCCCCTCCGGGAGGCCGAGGACACAGAGATTATTGCGGCGGTTCCTGTTCTCGGCGTCTTCCGCTCTGTGCTCCAGGACCTTCACCCTGGCTTTCAAGGACTGGATGTCAGTGTGGTGATCCCTCTGGGTGTCCTCCAGGTCCGAGACCCGTCTCTCCGCCTCCGCCACGCGGTCTCTGAACGCATCCAGGTCGCGGCGTATGAGCGCTGTGTCCGCCTGGACATGGTCAATCTTAATCGTTAGGGCTGATTAGCAGGTGGATATCGCCGCCATGAGTGCCTCAAACGCCGCCGAACCGGCCTGGATCGTGTCGTCCCGCGGGATGTCCGGAAGGGACGCCATGCAGACAGAAGGGGAAGGCCGCAGAGGGCCAGGCGTTTTCTTAGGCCCGGACTTCGGCGGGGTGGGCCCTGCGGCGGTGTTGCGGCGCGTCCGACAGCCCCTGCTATTCCGGTGCATTCCCCGGGAGACAGGGGAAGGATTTGCGAAAAGGTGGCCCAGAATCCACACGAGGAACAAGGCAGAAAGGATTCTCAGAGCGGGAGCTCAGTCACTACACGTCCTCTCCCGTCGCCATCTTGGACACGCCCCCCTAATAATGTTTAAATAAAAAAAAAAAATTAAAAATTCCTTTAAATATTGTACCTGCAGTGCTGGGTGTCTATAGTTTGCCTGTGAAAACGTCTTTAAGAACCCGGGTCTTGCCCGAAGGGAACATGTATCAATGGAAACAAGTTTTAAAAACTGTAGTTTTTTTCAGGCCTCCTGAAAAAACAACCGTTTTTAAAACTTTTTTTCCATTGATACATGTTCCCTCGGGCAAGACCCGGGTTCTCAAAGATGTTTTCACAGGCAAACTATAGACACCCAGCAGGTACAATATTTAAAGGAATCTTTCATTTTTTTTTATTTAAACATTATTAAAATCACTTCTCCAGGAGCAGTGATTTTAAAGATGCTTAAATTAATTTTTTTTTTAATAAAATTCCTTTAAATATTGTACCTGCTGTGTGTCTATACGTGTGATAAAGTCTTTAACCTCCCTGGCGGTATGATTCTTTCAGATTTTAGGTGCTGAAAGCGGTACCATTATTTGCAAGGACATTTGGCGTTTTATACTGTAGGCTTGTAATTCTTAGGAATAAATCTGACCAAACAAAAGTCTAATAGGCATGACATTTAAAAAAAAAAAAATATATAAATTATAATATAATAAATAATTATAAATAATTATAACAAATAATAATATAATTATAGTAAAAATTATTCAATAATGTAATGAAATCAAAAACACTGACATTTGTTCAGTTGCAGAATTGTCGCTGTCATTTTTGTTTTTATGACGAATTTCCCCACAAATCGCTATCGCTAAATTCTGCAAGTGATTATAGTTTATTATCGCTGTTTTTTTAGCTGATCTAAAACCATTTTTGACATAAAGGGACACTTTTGGTTGCTATGGACAATCTACAGTTTGCAGGGAGAAAGAACACTTTTTATTATATAAAAGGACATGTAGGGCACTGGGCAGACCACTAGGGGCAAGGGGGGTGTGTATTTTTTACATACAGTACTGTAATCTATAAGATTACATTGTACTGTATGTAATGTGTTTGTTGACATTTTTGAATATGGCGCCGTTTCTCCGCCCCCGTGCGACGTAACGTCGCAGGGAACGGAGCTCGACGGCACACGGGGACGATGTGTGAATCGAGCGAGCACCCTGGATCCAGGAACAAGGTAAGTAAACCCTGTCTGTGCACTCAGCGAGGCGAGCCCGAGTCTGACTCGGGGTTACCGATCGCAGCATGGAAATTTAACCCCGAGTCAGACTCGGGAATACCGCCAGGGAGGTTAAATAGTACAATCACCTGCCTGCCAGTAAATTAGAAAGAACTGATCTATCTAAGCTATACAGTGTATAAATATATGTACAACTCCTAGGGATGTATATATATTCTCTACACACTGTAAATTAAGCTAAACTGACTAGTCTGCCTGCCTTCTATATAAAAAGACAATCTCTCTGTCTCTCTGACTGCTCTCATTAACAAGCCGAAACACACTACACGAGGCCGCCCAGCAGGCAGCCTTTTATAGTGTGGGGCGTGTGCTAAAGCCCTGAGCCATAATTGGCCAAAGCCACCCAGGCTTTGGCCAATTATAGCTCTTCGTTTTTTGCGCGCTGTGATTGGCCAAGCATGCGGGACATACAGCATGCTTGGCCAATCATCAGCGCGCAATGCCGCAGTGAATTATGGGCCGTTTTGCGTCACTCTAATTTGGCGCGAACGACCGCTTCTGTTCGAATTTCATCGAACGTACGAACAGACAATGTTCGAGTCGAACATAGGTTCGTATCGAATGCAAAGCTTATCCCTAGTCTTGAGGATGGAGTTCTGGCCAGAGCTTGCACAGTACGCAATTGAGGTACTGGCTTGTCCTGCCTCCAGCCTTCTTTCAGAACGCACATTCAGTGCTGCTGGAGGCTTTGTAACCGATCACAGGGTGCGCCTCTCCACCGACTCGGTCGATCGACTGACCTTTATAAAAATGAATCAGGCTTAGATCACTACCAGCTACCAAGCACCTGATGCTGATGTAACTGAGTAATTTTTTTTGAAATGTCAGATCCCTTCAAGACTGCCTATGCTGTTGCTGAGCTTTTTCTGCCCCTGTTTAACAGGGGCATGTAATTACAATTTTTGATACAATACATTGCAGTGGGCTCATTCCTGCCCTCTAACTTGAGTATCTGTGAGGGGTTGCAGTGTTGTGGCACCAGCACCAGTGCCAGTGCCTAAGACCCAATTTTTCTGCCCCTGTTTAACAGA